>CM032230.1:147172500-147215000 GCA_019009955.1 Riptortus pedestris
ATCCTTTGGATACTACACACATTTCAGCATTACGTTATAATATTTCTTATATAATAATTATAAACATTATAGAACAATAAATTAATTAAATAAAAACAAAAAAAGTAATAAAATAAAACATATGCAAACATTACATATGTGTACAACAGTAGGTGTATATCTACAAAATGGTGCCCAAATCTTGAATAAATGTTAAATCCCTTGTTGAATTTGAGTAAAAGTTTCGGTTTGTCCGTCGGCCAAGTTCCGTTTTGTAAAGTAATATACTTGATGAGTTTTGTTCTTGGTCCGTCAAGTAATGTACAGTCATATAAGAGGTGGTCATATGTCTGTTCAGTCTCATTGTCACATTTACATGTATTTGTGTTGGTTAGTTTAAATTTGTACAAGTACCTCTTCGTAGGTCCATGTCCTGATATAAATTGTATTTGTTTAGGATTGCTACGTGTTATTTTTTGCCTCTGGTATACAGTTGGTATGTACTTTGTAATTGTCGTAATTTAGTAGTGTATCCATTTTTCGTCCCATTTTTTATAAGATTCGTCTATCAAAATAGTTTTAATGGTCTGTTTAGTCAGTTTAGAGTATGTAATAGGTATCGTTTCGTCTCTTGAAGCTGTATTTGCAAGTTGGTCTGCTGTGTCATTTCCTAAATTTCCGGAGTGTCCCTTTATCCATGTTATTGCCACTATTACATTCTTCTGTCTACATAGTGTAATTAGTCTTCTGATCTGTTCAGTCTGTTCGTTATGGTTTTCGTTATTGTAAATGCGGTCTATGTTAATTTTGCTGTCCGTATAGATTATACTAGTCTCTCTGTCACTTGAAATGTCGTGTAGTGTTTTGAGTGCCTCAGTAATTGCAAGGTTTTCTGCTTGATTGTTTGTGCATAGTGGTGATAGTCTGTATTGTCCTCTCTCTATAATATTGACGTCTTTTAAAATGATGTACGCACACCCAACGCTTTGACGACTTGTACATTATATTATAAGACGAAAGCAAGGAGATTAAGCTGACCAAAAACCATAAAAGTCCAGTTTCCTTTTTCGTGTATAAATATAATCTTAACTCTTTGGATATCAATTATTGGATGTAAGGCTGAAATATGATTATGAAGTAATGAAGAATAGTTACCATTAATGAGGTGAGTCAAAATTTTCTTCTAACTTACCTGTAAAAAAAAAAAAAATTAAATTACTTATTAATACCATATATGTCATTAAACAAATATTTTTTCACATAAAAAATACTGAAAATAAATAAGGCTAAAAATGTTGTTCTTGTTGTAACAAGGAATTGGAAATAAGAACCAATCTTATTTCAAATGTACTGTTCTATACATTTTATTATATAAAATCTTTCTCTATTTCAAATATTAACCGAGATAGTTTACGCATTTTAGCAGATTTCCCTGGAGGGAAATCAGCTATTGAGGTTGTACACATGACGGAATTTTTGAATTTTTTCTTCAAATGTCCATCGATCCTACCCAGGAGATGACGAAAATGGGGTACGTTCAAAACTGTGTATATATATATATATATATATATATATATATATATATATATATATATATATATATATATACATATCAATCTATCTATCTATCTATTTATATATTTGTCTGTTACCGCTCTAGCGGTCGCAATTTTTGTGTAATTGTTACCAAACTCGACATTTAGTCGTTTTATATAAAAAGAAAGATCAAGTTCGTTAACGGCTGAAATCGGACCAGGGGGAGGGGGGATTTAGAGGGGGAGAATTTCGAAATTTGGAAATATCTCCGTTACTATAAGGCGGATCGAAACAGTGTATATAATCAATCTTATTGAAAATTAAATACACTATAAATGATGTAATATAAATTTATTCTCTATCTTGAATATTAACCGAGATATTTGCATTTTTCAATTTTCAGCCTTCAGTAAACCCCCACTTTTACTAGTGTTACATAAATAATGATCTGTTATATTAAAAAATATATTAATTGAAGCTTAAATACCAAATATTGTTTTCATTGAACTTTTACTTTGTAAGATATATGCAAATTCGTTCTGGTGACCCCCCCCCCCTCTTTTGTTTTTGGATAACTAAAATTTGAGTGATTAAGATAAAAATGATTCTGATTCATTACAAATTACACCACTAGCTTTAGTAAATTGTTTTCAGTGAAATTAATATGTCTTATTCAAATATATATATTTATATATATATTTGTCTTTCCTGTCTATCTATGCAGCGCTACGAGGTTGGCTCGCCTCTTTATTTACAATTCACCTTTGTATTGTACATTTACTTAGCATTCACGGCTGTGTTACCTGTATGTATATTTATCTATTGTAAACCTTAACGTGGGAAATCTGCTTAGTTAACGCAGCCCCTGCGTGACGGACCTTTTTTTAATGTTCAGTCTTCATTAATTATTTTTCATTTCAGGTAAGCCAATATATTATGAACCGTTTTATTTCAAGCCGAAATACCTAATATTCTGTCCTACAAATCTTTTCTAGATGAGATACATTTCTGTACCGATCTGTTCTTTGATTACTGAAATTAGAGTGATTGAGATAAAAATTATTCTGGTTCAATACAAATTACAGTTCTATATACAGTAAATAGTTTTTAATAAAGTCCGTCACGCAGGGGCTGCGTAAACTAAGCAGATTTCCCACGTGAAGTTTTACAATAGAGAAATCTGCCTAATAACAACTGTAGTAGTAAGAAACCACTAAACCTAAAACATTATTTAGGGCGTAATAACCCAGTAGTTTCTAACCCCAAAAAACAGTTAACCTAACCTCTAAACCTATTGACGAGGGACGAATAGTTATGGAAACGGCCGCCAGAGCTCTCGGCGGAAAGTCCGAACTTAGCCTACTGGTGACCACACGCAGAATACAAATGCAAATAGAGAAAAGATGTATATAACAATATTTATAGTAAATTTAATTTGTAATAAGATTGATTCTGTACAATTATTCGGTCCGACCTATAGTAACGGAGATATTTCGAATTTTCGGAAATCCTCCCCTGTAACCCCCCCCCCCTCCCCTCCCACTGGTTCGATTTCAGCCGTTAACGAACTTGATCTTTCTTTTTACATAAAACGACTAAATATCGAGTTTGGTAACGATCAAACAAAAATTGCGACCGCTAGAGCGGTAACTGACAAATATATATATATATATATATATATATATATATATATATATATATATATATATATATATATACAGTTTTGAACGGACCTCATTTTCGTCATCTCCTGGGTAGGATCGATGGACATTTGAAGAAAAATTTCGAAAATTCCGTCATGAGTACAACCTCAATAGCTGATTTCCCTTAAAGGAAATCTGCTAAAAATTAATATATTATATTCAGATATAGTTCAGTAATTGTTTTTCTTTCCTGTCAAGAATATTTATATCTATCTATTCTGCTCTGCGAGGATGGCTGACCAGTTTGTTTATAATTAAGTTGCTTTTGCTGTGGAGTTTATTAAAATGTAAGTTGACTGAAATATTTCTCGTTATCATTTGTATTTATTTACTTCATATTCACAGTGGTGTTAAGTGTACAAGCATGCAGATTGATCTATTGTAAAACTTCAAGTGTGTAATCTGCTTAGTGTACGCAGCCCCTGCGTGAGAGACATTTTTTATGGTAAGATTTTCTTCTTTCGAAACATAAATCGATGGATGTTTGATTACATTTTTCGAATATTAGCAGATTTCCCTTGAGGGAAATCAGCTATTGAGGTTGTACTCATGACGGGATTTTCGAAAAATTTCTTCAAATGTCCATCGATCCTACCCAGGAGATGACGAAAATGAGGTCCGTTCAAAACTGTATATATATATATATATATATATATATATATATATATATATATATAATTTATACAGACTGATTTGTAATTTTACATCAAGTTTCAGAAACTCTTGGAGAGAAGAAGCAGTTCTCTCGAGACTTTGAATCAGCCACACCAAATTAACACACTCATACTTAATGACAAAGACCGACAGACCTACTTGCTCATCTTGACGATAAGACATATACTAACAGAATGCCGAAAAAGACAACACCAGGACTTCCCCTACGACTTATAAAAACTTTTGACGGAAGGCAGCCCATACATTAGCAATATATTCTAATACCTACACAAAATTCAAATAAACAACAAAATCTAACATACAAATTAAGTCTGTGCCGTGCAACAAGATTTCAAATTATACGCATTAATTGTATTATATGTGTTTGCACATATAATGCCCCTGAAGGAGGAGATTACGACAATCATTAGCAAAAGTACCATTTTCTGTCATTCATTTCCTATTGATCATTCACCAACAATGCTCAGCACCATTTTTTTTTTATGTACACTAATAAAATGTTTATCTACTTTAATTTTGTTATTTGTCATTTTTTTTTGGTATTTGTTATTGTTACTCCTTGTTATCTATTTTACTTTTGGTATTTCACTTTGTACAATTTTTGAATGGGCAAATCACTTTTGATGTGATGTCCATAAATAAATATATAAATTTTAATCTCATAAAAGCTCTCGTGAAATTTCTCTATGTAAAACTTTATGTGGGAAATCTGCTTAGTTTACGTGGACCCTGCGTGACGGCCATTTTAAGCTATTGATGCTCTAAAACTGCTGTTTTACAGATTTTTTTTCGAAAACTGAAGTATTAAGCTAGGTATTTGTACGTTATTGTTTTCAGCTTTCAGTAACCCCCCCCCCAACCCTTTTATTCGTCCGTTTTTTTTACACGGAAATTGAGAATGAGATCAGCTGTGTGCTTTACCAGCAGGTGGGAAATCTGCTTAGTTTACGCAGCCCCTGCGTGACGGACTTTTCAGCCTTTAGTGTCTCCCTTGCCCCTTCTCGTCGGGCTATTACATAGAAATAGACAATTTGTGGTGAGATGAGATCAGTAATTTGCCATTCTGAAACGGGGCTTAGTTCACCCCTCGTGGGACGGACTTTTGAAATGCCATCCTGATTGACAGAATTCATTAGGTCATCAACATATCATCCGCAGATTGGAAACGGCTGTATATAATTCTCATGTTAGAATTTCACGGAATGCATAGTATTCTCCGTAGAGTACGAGCCCTCTGGGAACCCGAGCTACATCTCCGTTCCACATCTGTCGCGAGATTGGATTTGCCATTTGACACCCTCAATTTCTTGATCAATTTATGCTGAGTGTATAATAGTATTTGGGGTAATAGGCACTGGAGTATAACGGCATCGGCGGGGCCATTACCCCGACAGGTAAGTATAAGGCAGCCGGAGTATAAATGGACTTGCTAAGTTTGACTAATACTCTGCTTAGTTTGTACTTAGCAACCTGACTGTCTCTGACAAGTTGTCAGTAGCTCCGCCTACCTTTCCGCCTCACACGCTCCTATGAGCAGTCTGTTTCTCTACTTCTATTTCTAGCAATACACTTTAACAATACACTTCTATTTCTAGCAATTTAAGCCTTAGTATCCCAAATACTAGGTAATTCAATACATTTCACTTAACACTATCGTTGCTGAACGAAAATGGTTAGTTTTACCCTTGGGCGGAAATGATTTTTTCGGTTCATTTAATACTAAATAGGTTCTACTAATAATTACTAATCTTTTGACTTTTTTGAGAGAAAAGGGTATTTAGGCTTAATTCTGGTCGAAGCGCGAGTCGTGTCATCCGCATGGCTGGAAAAGAATATCCTTTTTTCCCCCCGGAATAGCTTAAAAATTTATTACTTCAGAGCTCTATTTCTATTTCCGCCTAGATATTTGTTAATGATCTAGAAACATAAAACAAAAACAAATGCAACAATAAAATTACATCAAAAATAGGTATTATTTTTTCAAGTGTTTTTTTTTTTTTGTACTATTGGGTACATTTTGAAGATATTGGTTTGCGTATTTTGGCGATATTAGACTTCTCATATTGCACTTGATTTCAAACCTTTTAGCAGATTTCCCTTAAGGGAAATCAGCTATTGAGGTCGTACTCATGACGCGAGTTTCGAAAAATTTCTTCAAATGTCCATCGATCCTACCCAGGAGATGACCAAAATGAGGTCCGTTCAAAATTATATATATATATATATGTCTATATATATATATATATATATATATATATATATATAATTGTCTGTTAACGCTCTAGCGGTGAAATCAGACTAGTGGGAGGGGGGGATTTTTGAAAATTCGAAATATCTCCATTATTATACGTCGGATCGAAAAATTGTGCAGAACCAATCTTATTGAAAATTAAATATAGGTACTATAAATATTGATCTATACATTTATTCTGTATCTTTAAAAATAACCGAGATATTTGCATTTGTATTGTGAGTGTGGTCGGCTATGTTGGGAGTTGCCGCCGAGCGCTAGTGCGGCCGTTTCACTAACTATTCGTCTTACTGAGAATAGGTTACTACAACTTTTATTATTAGGCAGATTTCTCTATTGTAAAACTTCACGTGGGAAATCTGCTTAGTTTACGCAGCCCCTACGTGACGGACTTTTTTATTATAGTATAGTAGTTTTTATTATACGCCGCATGAAGTTGTTTTTTCCATTTAATTTTTTAATTTTTTTTTTACTTTACAATTTTACTAATTTATTTGTATAATAGGCCTAATGATTAATTATATATAAAAATTTTAAATGACCTAAATTTAAATCACGGATATGAAAAACAATCAGATATTAAAGAAATATTTTCTATAATATAAAAATAAAGTACAACAAAGGTAAGTACATGAAGGAGTAGATATATTACTCTAATTATGCCAATCACCATCGCTGTGGGGCACAAACCAAATAAAAAAAATAGTAAATCTAATACTCTTATTATACGTCAAATTATTATAATTACATTCACAGAAATATTAAAATAATTGCTAACAAATATTAAATCATTACCAAAAGTAAAAATGTCCGTCACGCAGGGGCTGCGTAAACTAAGCAGATTTCCCACGTGAAGTTTTACAATAGAGAAATCTGCCTAATAACAACTGTAGTAGTAAGAAACCTCTAAACCTAAAACATTATTTAGGGCGTAATAACCCAGTAGTTTCTAGCCCCAACAAACAGTTAACCTAACCTCTAAACCTATTCACGAGGAACGAATAGTTAAGGAAACGGCCGCCAGAGCTCTCGGCGGAAAGTCCGAACATAACCGAATCCTGGCGACAACACACAGAATGCAAATGCAAATATCTCGGTTAATATTCAAGATACAGAATTCATGTATAGAACAATATTTATAATAAATTTAATTTGCAATAAGATTGGTTCTATACAATTTTTTGATCCGATGTATAATAACGGAGATATTACGAATTTTTGTAAATCCTCCCCATCTAAACCCCCCCCCCCTTCCCACTAATCCAATTTCAGCCCTTAACAAACTTGATCTTCCTTTTTATATAAAACGATTAAATTCCGAGTTTGGTGACGATTAAACAAAAATTGCAACCGCTAGAGTGTTAACAGACAAATATATTTATATATATATATATATATATATATATATATATATATATATATATATATATATATATATAAATTGAGGGTGTCAAATGGCAAATCCAATCTCGCGACAGATGTGGAACGGAGATGTAGCTCGGGTTCCCAGAGGGCTCGTACTCTACGGAGACTACTATGCATTCCGTGAAATTCTAACATGAGAATTATATACAGCCGTTTCCAATACGCGGATGATATGTTGATGACCTAATGAATTCTGTCAATCAGGATGGCATTTCAAAAGTCCGTTCCACGAGGGGTGAACTAAGCCCCGTTTCAGAATGGCAAATTACTGATCTCATCTCACCACAAATTGTCTATTTCTATGTAAAAGCCCGACGAGAAGGGGCAAAGGAGACACTAAAGGCTTAAAAGTACGTCACGCAGGTGCTGTGTAAACTAAGCAGATTTCCCACCTGCTGGTAAAGCACACAGCTGATCTCATTCTCAATTTCCGTGTAAAAAAAAAACTGACTAATAAAAGGGTTGGGGGGGGGGGGTTACTGAAAGCTGAAAACAATAACGTACAAATACCTAGCTTAATACTTCAGTTTTCGAAAAAATGTGTAAAACAGCAATTGCTTAAAAAGACCGTCACGCAGGGTCCACGTAAACAAAGCAGATTTCCCACATAAAGTTTTACATAGAGAAATTTCACGAGAGCTTTTATGAGATTAAAATTTATATATTTATTTATGGACATCGCATCAAAAGTGATTTGCCTATTCAAAAACTGTACAAAGTGAAATACCAAAAGTAATATAGATAACAAGGAATAACAATAACGAATACCAAAAAAAAACAATGACAAATAACAAAATTAAAGTAGATAAACATTTTATACACTCAACCGCAAAAAAAACCGGACACTTCATTTTTGTCGTATTAAAAGCTATTTTTCAGCAGTTTTCTTTATGTGGGTATTCTAGTTATTACAGAGAATTTAGAGTCTAAGTCCATTGAACTAATCCCTTCAGGATTAGTAAACAATTAGATAAAACTCAGATTAGATTTATTTGTCGTGCAGTTGATCTATTCTAAACTGTAAGTAGTTTTTCGCACATTTAAACATCTTTAATTATTAACCAAGCATTTTCTTTAATTTTTATTTCGGTCCAGAATAATGGGTCTTTCAAACTTAGATGGAAGGCCGGAGCTTACGTTACATTGCCGAAACGCTGGGGGTAGCGAAGTCTACCATTCACTGTAATAAAAATGAAGTATAATTTTTTTTTTTAAATGTGTTAATTTATCTTTTTTTTTATTTTGTATTTTTTTGTAAATAATCAATAAAAATTATTCACTTTGGCAGATTTTGTTTAAATAACCTATAGATTAACCAATTATTTTAATTAAAAAAATTAATATACATATAT
The DNA here is from genome assembly GCA_019009955.1 of Riptortus pedestris. Taxonomy (NCBI): domain Eukaryota; kingdom Metazoa; phylum Arthropoda; class Insecta; order Hemiptera; family Alydidae; genus Riptortus; species Riptortus pedestris. The sequence continues at coordinate 147,181,422 of CM032230.1, forward strand.
ATTAAGTATTTAACAAAATTATAAGACTAAATCTAAGTGTCCGGTTTTTTTTTGCGGTTGAGTGTAAGTGTACATAAAAAAAATGGTGCTGAGCATTGTTGGTGAATGATCAATAGGAAATGAATGACAGAAAATGGTACTTTTGCTAACGTTTATCGTAATCTCATCCTTCAGAGTAAACATATACGTACATTTGTGCAAACACATATAATACAATTAATGCGTATAATTTGAAATGTTGTTGCATGACACAGACTTAATTTGTATGTTAAATTTTGTTGTATATTTGAATTTTGTGCAGGTATGGGAATATGTTGTTAATGTATGGGCTGCCTTCCGTCAATAGTTCTTGTAAGTCGTAGGGGAAGTCCTGGTGTTGTCGTTTTCGGCATTCTGTTAGTATATGTCTTATTGTCAAGATGAGCAAGTTGGTATTTGGTGTGGCTGATTCAACGTCTCGAGAGAACTGCTTCTTCTCTCCAAGAGTTTCTGAAACTTGGTGTAAAATTACAAATCAGTCGGAAGAACGTCGCGTTTTCAGTTTTCCACTGAAGCCGATCTAAAAGGCCAATCGCTGACTGGTGGGCGGTCGGTTAGCCCGGTTTTAGGGAAAGTAGCCAGCCCCTCCCCTAGAAATAGAGTGTTGGAGCAGTTAGAGAGTTGGGGGTGGGATTTTGGGGTGCGCGGAGAGCTGTAAATGAGTTAGGGCGCTTACTCTACAAGGGGCTTAGCTCTGCTAAGTACTAACTTGCTTCCTAAGTACGGCCGGCCGATCAAGCTGGATTCCTCAATAAGTCAACCCCCTCCCCCCTCGAAACTATTGCATTAAGCACATAGCAGGGGGTTGGCCAACAAGCAATGAATTTATCTATAATAAATAGATTCATCATGTGCAAAATATTTTCTAAATTAAGTACATGAAGATAGATTTAGATCCATAATATAAAAGTAAAAAAAAAGGTAAGCACATATATAAAGTAAATATATCATCCTAATAATGCCAACCACCATCGCTGTGGGGCACAAAACTAAATAAATAAAATTAGGGATGAGTATCGAAGTACAAAACATCGATTATTGGCAACCGATAAATATTTGTACTAATTAATCGGTACGTCGATTAATCGCCGTCAAAAAAATCGATTAATCGACAAAAACCAAGAAAAAACAAATTTCATTATTTATATATATGTTAATTGCTAGTTATGTTTATATTGTTATAGAGGATTAACTAACCTCTTTCAATTATCTTTTAACAATTGCAGTTACCAGACAATCGAAGGTTTTACACATCTTTTTTGTTTGAGCTTACTAGCACATTTAAAAAATATAAATTACATTTCAAAAATTAAAATTTAAAATTAAAAAACTTAATCTAAATATTGTTAAAAAAATCTTTGTTTGCATTAAAAATACTTATTCAGCAGGGTACATGTTTCGTGGATCATCCACGAATTATGGTTTTTAATTTTAAATTTTTATTTTTGAAATGTAATTTATATATTTTTAATTTTTTTTTTTAATTTTAATTGTTAAAAGATAATTGAAAGAGGTTAGTTAATCCTCAATAACAATAAAAAACAAATTTTTACTGATTGAAATGTAGCTAGTATTGAAAAAAAATCGATTGTGGGAAAGTTGAACAATTAGCTTCAAAATATGAAAAATTAGTCTCAACTCTCACTTAAGAAAAAGAAAAGAAGAAAAAAAATTAAGTAATCGTGATTAAACCATCGATTACCAGATTAATCAAGCATTGATTAAAAATACACCGATTATTTGGAGTATTAATCGATTATTACGATTAATCGATATCCATCCCTAAAATAAAATAATAAAGAAAAAAAATAATATAAATGTTCTAGTATATAGGAATAACATAATTGTTTGTATTAAAACCATTTTAAATTGTAGTCTTTATTACTAGTCTAATGTTTATTTATGTCTTATGTTTATTAATTGTCTTTATTACTAGTATTTAATGATTATTAGTTGTATTTAATTTTTTATTTGTTGTTTCAGATTTTACTATTTTTCTATAATTTCGTTTTCATTTTACATTGTGAAACTTTGAGCCAAATCGCCAAGATGCGGGTGCTCCTGTATAAATAAATAAAAAAATGATGTCAGCCTTTAGGAAACTCACTCCTGGTCATGTTATATTAATAATAAGCTGTTATGTCATGAAGCCCTTTATTTGAATCAAAAAAAAAGTCCTTCACGCAGGGGCTGCGTAAACTAAGCAGATTTCTCACGTGAAGTTTTACAATAGAGAAATTTCACGAGAGCCGAGCAGTCAGGAAAGGGGCGAACTAGCTTTTAGCGGGAAAGTCACTCTCGTCCGTTAGCCGGCCAGATTTAATAAAAATGCAAATATCTCGGTTAATATTCAAAATAGAGAATAAATGTATATATCACTATTTATAGTAAATTTTATTTGCAATAAGATTGGTTATGTACAAGTTTTCGATCCGACGTATATTAATGGAGATATTTCGAATTTTCGAAAATCCTCCCCTCTAAACCCCCCCTCCTATAATTGATTCCTTATATCTACCTAACTGACTACAGTATTTATCTGAATTTATTGTTTTCTTGATAGGCTTTTTGGGCATGGATATTAGGCTTAGCACGGATATTTGCCATCTGTGAGCGGCGAGATCGAATCTGTTTTTATCTGTGTATAACTCCGGAAGAAGTGTCAAATAGGACTTCGATTTCATTTTTGGAACTTCCGCTAATTTATTTATTAATGATGGTTGGATTGTGGTCGAGTCTTGTGAACAAGGTTTATTCTGCTATTTCGAGAAATCTGCTCAGCCTACACAGCCCCTCGTGGGGGGGGGGCTTCTGCTTTGCATATAGATTGGGTGGAGCAGTAGCTGGGATGTTAGTGTGACATAAGATCGATAGATGGCAGGAGTTTGTTCTCCGAGTGAGCAAAGAGGTTAAAAAGAGGAATGAACTTAGAGAGTGGGGAGGCCTGCTCAAATAAATGATTGTAAGTGGGCACAGCCTCCTCTGCTTAGCATTCATACCCAGCCCAATACCAACTTCATTAGTCACTAACATTCACAAATCTCTCTCTCTCTCTCTCTCTCTCTCTCTCTCTCTCATTCTCTCTGTCTCTGTCTGTCTCTGTTTCTCTCTCTCTCTCTCTCTCTCTCTCTCTCTCTCTCTCTCTCTCTCTCTCTCTCTCTCTCTCTCTCTCTCTCTCTCTCTCTCTCTCTCTCTCTCTCTCTCTCTCTCTCTCTCCCACTCTCTCTCTCCCTCTCTCTCTCTCTCTCTCTCTCTCTCTCTCTCTCTCTCTCTCTCTCTCTCTCTCTCTCTCTCTCTCTCTCTCTCTCTCTCTCTCTCTCTCTCTCTCTCAAATATTCATTAACATAGTCGACCTAACGGAGGGGGTCCATGGAACAACGGATCATAAACTCATTTGTTCAAAGAACTGTAGTTCCATCTAACTCTAATGACATGGGCTGAGTATACTAAGGAGATTCCCCACGTGAAGTTTTACATTTAAGAAATCTGCATACAAGTAACAGTAGTAGTAACGAATCTCTAAACCAATTTTACGAGAACCAAACAGTTACAGAAACGGCCGAACTAGCTTTTGCGGAAAGTAACTCATAGAACCGACATCAGCCGATCTCATCTCGTCCGTTATCCGCAAAAACTTAATACAAATGCAAATACCTCGGTTAATAGTCAAAATAGAGAATAAATGTACGTAACAATATTTATAGTAAATTTAATTTGCAATACGATTGGATCTATAAATGTTTTCGATCTGACATATAGTAACGGAGATATTTGGAATTTTCAAAATTCCCTCTCTCCCACTGATCCGATTTCAGGCATTACCATACTTGGGTTTTCTTTTTACATAAAACAATTAAATTCCGTTGTTGATTAAACAAAAATTGGGACCGCTAGAGTGTTAACAGAGAAATTTATATACAGTTTTGAACGGACCTCATTTTCGCCATCTCCTGGGCAGGATCGATGGACATTTGAAGAAATTTTTCAAAAATCGCGTCATGAGTACGACCTCAATAGCTGTTTTCCCTTAAGGTAAATCTGCTAATAATAGATGCGGTATATCGAAATAAATAGATAAACGGAATTATAAATTTTTACTATCACTTTACCTGGAAATAAAAATCGCGAAAGTATTGAATGACTAAATATCATATTTGGGATATTTCTAATGTACCTCACCCAAAGTGCTCAGCTCAGCAAACTGGGTACATTTTACTCTTCCTTTGAACATATTTAACCCTCGGTCGGGCGCGTCAAGTATATTCCGTCTTCGGGCGCGTGTTTCTGAGAGATCATCCTCAACCGTTTTTACGGAAATACAGTTTTTTAATATATATTTTGCACTAAAATGTGCACTGTGTGATTAGAAACCATAACAGAGGAAGTACTTGTTTGAAAGAAGTAAATAATTTTCAAAATTGATATGTATTATAATAATCAAGTTGGTTATAGATTCGTTATTATTAAAACTGTGGACAATGATATTTAAAATATAATTAAAAAATACAAATATCAAAAGAAATTGTTTAAATGCACATGTCTTATTTATACATAATTCATTTCAGTTTGTGAACAATATAAACAAATTATCTAAATATAACTTCATTCAAAAATAAGTAGCACGAAATCATTTTTAGATAATACTTATTAAAAATTATCTAATTTTTAATGCACTAATCCTTTTAAAAATAGAAGTTTAATTATTATTTCTTTTGCTGAGCTGCATTACAATTAGGACAAAGCATGGAACTATGTCGTAAACATATTTTGTTTTTGTAAATCTCACAAGAGTAATTAGTAAACCTACATTTCTTTTCAGTTTTGCTTGGTTCACATCATTTGCTTTAGTTCGCTGTAGTGGAGGGACTTTTTTTATGCTGTTCTGTACATGAGTTCAATGTATGGTCCAATGAGTCTCTGTACTCGTCAAGTTTCGTCCCTAGTTCGGTTGGTAAACGTCTACTGTTGTCACTGCGTCATACAATATTTACTTGAATAAGTTCTTCTGAAAGCTTATGTATGAGCAAAATAATAGAAAAATTGGTTTATATGGTTCCATTTAATAAAGAGAAAGTTAATTGATGTATATATTTATGAAATTCAGATTTCAAAAAAACTTACGCGATCGGACGCGTGGTATCTAGGAGATTAAACTGAATGACAGGTGAAACACACGGCTCCATCGAACACAGTGACACAACTGACCATGAGGGAGAGACTTCTAAAGCACATAACTCGAAGCACTAAACCACCACTCTCTGCTAGGAGGAGTGGCAAATATTTCTCTAGAAACTGTGTATCTCAGAGATCACACACCCGACGAAGGGTTAATAGCAGGGTATAAAGGGATTATTTAAAACTATAGATTTTAAAGTTGTTATTAATTCATTTAATTTAACATGTTAACATATTATTGTTGTGAATGGACAATGAAAATTAGTGAAAATGTGGTATGAAGAGATTATTTTTTTTGTATATGATCAATAGAAGAAGTGGTTACAGAGCTAATAGTCCTAACTCTGCGCGTTACATTCGGTTCTACATGGAGAATGCAAACGAAGCTAGAAAGCAGTGTTTGAATCAATATAAAAGTGGTAGAACAGCGAAAGTAGCGAGGGGGGGGGGTGGCGTTAAAAAGAGGGATGTGCTTTAGGAGTGGTAGGACTGGCTGGTAAATGATGGTCTGTGCGAGGAGTAGTAACATAGCGACACGATAGAGGGCTCTGTCCCTCCATTCCCGCCATAATTCAGGAGGCAGCGGACATTAACATCCCCCTCCCCAGCGGCAAATAGCCCGGGAAAACTACTCCCGCCCATCTACAGCTGACCGACAGCCCACTGTCAATCCACTCCACGTCTCTCTCTCTCTTTCATACATCACTCTCCGGGTCCCCTTGTTTATATTTGACACACGGCGTCTCTTAATTAAATTTATGTATATTAATTAACTGAGGGCATTTAATCAAAGCAATATTTCTTGTCGGAGGCAAAATATGTTCCTTCTACCACGCTCTATGCTAAACTAAATTTCAACTATCTATGTAACTTCAAAGTTTCTATCTACCCATCCATCCAATTCCATTCCTAGTCTGGAACAGCAAATCTCTGCTCCTCAAATATTCTCTATTTCTAAATAAAATTCAGATGAGTAGAAGTGAAGGTTTGCTCAAGGCTGAAAGCAAGAAAATATGAATAATTCAACTAATTTTTAGCAGATTTCCCTTAAGGGAAATCAGCTATTGAGGTCGTACTCATGGCGCGATTTTCGAAAATTTTCTTCAAATGTTCATCGATCCTACCCAGGAGATGACGAAAATGAGGTCCGTTCAAAATTATATACATATATATGTATATAACTTTGTCTGTTAACGCTCTAGCTGTCGCAATTTTTGTTTGATCGTTACCAAACTCGATATTTAAACTTTTTATGCAAAAAGACAGATCAAGTTCGTTAATTTCTGAAATCGGACAAGTGGAGGGGGTTTAGAGGGGGATTTTCGAAAATTCGAAATATCTCCGGTACCAACAATTGTATAGAACCAATCTTATTGTAAATTAAATTTACTATAAATATTGTTCATACATTTATTCTCTATCTTGAATATTAACCGAGGTATTTGCATTTTTATTGATTGTAACGGGCGAAAGGAAACCGGCTAACATTGGGACTAGTCGTGAGTTTCCGTCAATAGCTAGTTCTGGGTTTTCCGTAACTGTTCGACTCTCGTGAAATTTCGCTATTGTTAAATTTCACGTAGGAAATCTGCTTAGTTTTCGCAGACCCTGGGTGACGGACTTTTGATTTATGAAAAATTGTAAAGGACAACAATTATAGAACAACAATAGCTTAATTGGTTTCGTTAAAGTATTCGATTCTACTCATACTATCAGAGATATTCACCATATCAGCCATTATCAAATATGGTCATTAGAGTTGAAAGAAACGTTTAAATATTGAGTATGTAAATTAATAAATTATACACTTTCGGGTTAAATAAAGAGGACTAAGAGTAAAATCTTGATTTATGACAGTATTTGGGAGTATTTCATATAGGAAATGTTTAATGAAGACAATAATAGGAATTTATCTTCGAATGAAACGAGTCACGATATAACAGCTTGTTTTTAATATAGCATGAGTAGGAGTACACGAGGGCAAAGCCCGATTAGTCGCATGGCGATCTCGAAGGCATCGCTTCACCACGTGGCGGTAATTATTTTGCTATTTTATAAAGGATTTTGAGAATTTTTTTGCCAAATGTTTTTATTTTACCTTTTCATTCTGAATAATATCACCTGAAAAGTCGATTCCCATATTCCCCTATTTAACTAATTAATTTTAATCTGATTACGTTCATGATACTTTAAATTATAACAATTTCGTAATCTGTTCATTCTTTTAAATGAAATTTTATGCAATTATCAAGTTTTTTTTTATATACGATTTTAGGAAATTTTTTTCAAAATAGATAGTTCAAATGTTTTTTTTTTTGTTTGTTTTTTCGAATGATATCACACACGAAATAAATACTTTTCTGTCCGAAGAGGAAGTATTTTTATTTTTCTCAGATAAACTTCACTGATAGCGATAAGAATATTGAATCTAGAAAATACAAGTAAAATTGAAATTCTATAACCACGAAGGCAAAGCCCAAGTGGTCGCATGGCGATCCCGAAGGCATCGCTTGCGAAGGAGGAGCTAGTTTTTATAAAAATCACAATATGATTTTAATCTAATTTGTTGATGTTTTTTAAGGGAAGTCTACTTATAAATATTAGCCCACTCTCTAATATACTTACTAACCAGTGCTATAGTCCTTCAGAGACCTGGACCTATTTTCCTACCGATGTCGACCATTCATGGGTTTCCAGCCTCTCCAATCCCAACTCCCGGGTAGTTCAAACAACTCAGTACACACCTATTCCAATCTGCTTGCAGTAATGCAGTGAACCTCACAGCTTTGCATTAACTGCAGCTCAAACTTCCGTCTTTGTGTATCCAAAGGTTGCTAGGCTGTTTACGATGCCTTTGAACCGTGCATAACTGCATCCAGACCGTGTAGTATACTAGCGAGTTCCTGCCATTTTCGCTCCAGTACACCCTTAGCATTGAAGCAGTGAGTAACTCAAAGGGTGAATAAATGAATTGGTGTTAGCTTTGACAACTACGGGAAACATATTCCATTTTGGCAGATTTCCCATAAGAGAAATCAGCTATTGAGGTTGTACTCAGGGCTCGATTTTTGAAAATATTCATCAAATGTTCGATCCTATCTAGGAGAAGACGAAAATGAGGTTCCTTTAGAATTATATACTCCTAGGTCACCTACTAGGTAGGATCGATGGACATTTGAGAAAGTTATTCGAAAATCGTGTCATAAGAGTATTAATTGATGAATTCATTGCATAACGAATTATCATGTATGCTGTATATAGTAAAGGCCTCATGAAAAAAATAAATAAATAAATTAAAAAAATAAATAAATAAATATATATATATATGTGTGTGTGTGTGTGTGTGTGTGTGTGTGTGTGTGTGTGGTGTTGTTATTCTTTTTGGAGTTTTGGTCAATGTTGGTGAAAAAATCTTAGTTTATGCCGATATTTCGAGAATCTTTATTTTCTCTTCTTCAGGGCTGTAAAATTACAGGCAATACATTATAATATTGCACATTGTTATTAAACTAGAGTGTAAAAGGGATGTTTTTTGAAATTAATGCATACCAAGATACCTTTAAACTATTACACATGACTATTGCACTTAGGACTAGGGTTATAGTAACCTCCCTAGTTTTGTTTACACAGCAGGGTGACAGCCTTATGTTTTGTATATCTATAGTATATTGTCTTTGTTTGTTGAACTATATTATAATTATTGCACTGCTGTTGTTATATTATGTGAGAACTATTGTAATGTGTTTTTACAATTATTGTTATATATATATATATATATATATATATATATATATATATATATATTAATAGCTATTTTCATGTTGTATGAAAGTTATTGTGCTATTGTCATGTTATGATGTTACAGCTGTTATTGTTATGTGCTGTTACAATTATTTAACATCATAACATGACAATAACACAATAACTTTCATACAATATGAAAATAGCTATAACAAAATATATATATATATATATATATATATATATATATATATATATATATAAAACAATAATTGTAAAAACACATAACAATAGTTCTAACAAAATATAACAACTGCAGTACAATAATTATAATATAGTCCAACAAACAAAGACAATATACTATAGATATACAAAACATAAGGCTGTGACCCTGCTGTGTAAACAAAACAAGGGACTTTAAACTTTAGTCCTAAGTGCAATAGTCATGTGTAATTGTTTATAGGTATCTTTAATCTTAGTCAGTTATTAATTGAAAAAACACCCCTTTTACACTGTAGTTTAATAACAATGTGCAATATTATAAAGTAGTGATACCTGATAAGTGGGTAGTAAAGTGAAATCTGATAAGTGGGAGAGGGGTTTAGAGGGGAGGAATTTCGAAAATTCAAAATATCTCCTTTATTATAAGTTATCGAAAAAGGATATAGAGCGTGTACTATACCAAATAAAATGTTCAATAAATTTTGTCATATACTATTTTTTTTTTAGTTATGAGCCTTCAGTAAACCACGACTATTAGTCATAAAAATTTAAAAATAAGAGATGATATACCATTAAATGTCTTATTCCCAGCATAAATATATAATTTTGGTATCAAAGGGGCTTTTTTTGTGTGAGATACATGCAATCTGTTAGCGTGATGCCGACAAGAATTATGATTTTATTAATCAGAGGCTCACCGGATAAAGAGAGTTTTAGAGAGTACACGAAGAGAAGATAACAATAGTGAGACATTCTAACATATGGGAAATATGCTTACTCCTTGTTACTGACTTTGTACTTTATATATATATATATATATATATATATATATATATATATATATAAAGTATAAATTTTCCATGTCACAATGCTAGTTAGCGTACTCCTCCGATACGGCTTTACCGATTTTTACCAAATTTTATATGCGTATTCAGTAGGTCTGAGAATAGGCTACTATCTATTTTTCATACCCCTAATTGATAAGGGTTGTTCACCTTTAACTTTTTTTTTTTTAATTTTCGGACGAAATTTTTTGTTTTTATTTTTTTTATTATGTGGCATTAAAAAATACATACAACCCTAAATTTTTACTTTTTTATCACCAACCCCTATTTTTTTATAACCATTTTAGTAATTTAATCATTATCATCCCGCTCGATAACTGATCAATTATAGTGTTATTAACTGTACCTCGATTAAAATTTCTTTTACGAAAATAAATATTTATTTTTATTATTAAAGTTTAATCCTGATATATGCTTTGTGTTACCAATCTTAGATTCTTAAAATGTGCCGCACCTTTTCGAAAATTGATGAAAAACGTTATCGAAGCCAGCATTTTAAATGGCAAGTTCAAAGGTGAAAATATATTAATACCACGGATTCCAATCATACCTACAGATGTGCCAATTCAATTCAAACGAATTCAGTTTCCGATTAGATTGGCATTTGCAATGACAATCAACAAATTCCAAGGCCAAACGATGTCTATTTGTGGCTTAGATTTAAGTACACCATGTTTTTCACACGGGCAATTGTACGTAGCATGCTCTCGAGTGGGTAAACCATCCAGTTTGTTTGTGCTCGCTAAAGATGGGCTAACAAAAAATATTGTTCACGTTATAGCATTAAAAGATTGATGTTGTTTGTTAGTGTTACTGTCGTAATTAATATGTGATATGTAATTTTAAGAAATAAACTATAATAACTTAAAAATAATATTGTTTGGCGTTTGTTATTTTTATATTCTCTTATCGTTCATGCCTATCTCACGCATATACCACATACTTACACACTTATAATAAGTAAGTTACTTTTTGTCTACACTAGAAGTTATTTAGAAACTAGAAATAATTTATAAGGCAAAACAACGTTTGCTGGGTTATCTAGTATATATATATATATATATATATATATATATAATTTTGAATGGACCTTATTATCGTACCCACTAGGTAGGGTCGTTGAACATTTGTGGAACCTCAACCATTAGTACAACCACAATATCTGATTTCCCTGAAGGGTAAACTGATAATAAATAAATAGTGTATGTAGATAAATGTAGATATGTTCTGTATCCTGTTAGAGTGTACGGCGAACGTCACGTCAGTGATGTTGGAGAAAAACGTTCTCTAATGGAGTCGAAGCGAGGTCCTGGTATCTAATAGGCGATGGAGCTCCATCCATCAGCTAGCTATCTATGGACTGCTAGATATGGAGTAATACTCCCAGTGCGGGGGCTGTCACTGATAGTGCATGCATAAGATATGGTAGGCCTCTGCTTTATGCAATTATCACACCTCTCTCGAGCACTATAGTGATATATGACCCAGCCCTATGACTCCCGAGGGGCTCACAATTCCCGCCCGGACAGCGTGTTTCGTACCCCCCGTCCTTATGCTATATCGCATAGGATGGTCTTACTTAAGAATTAATACAGACTGACTGAGCTCCGGGCTTGGATGTTTGTAGAAGGTAAATTTAAAACCGCGGAAGCTAAACATTAATTAACTGTTATCGAAAACAAATGTGATATTATGATGGCATGCTACGGTAGGTTTTCGGACATTAGAAGATATATGTATAAAGTTTTAAGATTTACCGAACTATATTTAAACTCTTAATGCAAAAATAAGTTCATTAACAGCTGAAATCGAACAAGTGGGAATGGGGGCGGGGATTTGGGGAGGAGAATTTTAAAAATTCAAAAAGTCTCCGTTATTATAAGTTGTAACGAAAAATTGTATAGAACTGGGGTGAGCAACCTTTTCAGTCCACGGGCCATTCTAAATTTTAAAATTTTTTGGCGGGCCGCACATAAAGTAACACTTTAAAAATTTACAACACTTTATTTATGATAATCATTAGTATAATTTTTTTAAAAAAGTAAAGATTTCATATACAAATTTTCATACAAAATAAAAGCGAACAATATTTATTTATTTGGAGCTTCGCAGCTTTGGCGATGTTGCTCGGGAAAAAACCTGTATAAAATTGAAAAAAAAAAAAACAAAAAAAAACAATGCAACAAAATTAATTTAAACGAACATAAAATAACATAACAGAAATATAACATGAAAAATAGAAAAGTAACACGAAACAGAAATGGAACACAAAAACAGGAATGGAACAAAGAACAGAAACAGACAAGCAGAACTGATACGAAAAACAGGGCTGGAATGGATCACAGTAACAAATGGAAAAACAAAACACAGAAATGGAAATCAAAAACAAAATGGAAAACAAAAACCAGAAATGGAACACAAAAACAAAAACAGAAATGGAACACAAAAACAAAATACAGAAATGGAATATAAAACTAAAATGGGAAACAAAAGAAGAAGAAATGGAAAACAAAAACAGAAATAGAACAAAAACAGAAATGGAACACTAAAACAGAAATGGAACACAAAACCACAATGGGAAACAAAAACAGAAATGAACCATAAAAACAGAAATGGAAAAACAAAAACAGAAATAGAACGCAAAACAGAAATAGAAAACAAAAATGGTACTCAAATAATAGAATAAGTAGAAATCACACAATAAATGGAAATCCAACACAACAAATTGACAAACATAATAAAGAATCCAAAACAAAAAATATTAAACAAGATATAATAAAATATATAAATTGTTGAATAAAATGGAATATGTGTCTAAAATGAATTTAAAATAATTGAGATTTAGATCAGATATAAAAGAACAGAAAAATGAATTTACTTGAAATTTTTAATAAGAAATTGGGCACTGTTTTTTCGAAACAAGCTGATCAATTTCAGCCGGAATTGATGCTTTCTAATCGTGCATCAATGAGTTTTGATCGGTGGTCATTTTTGATTAATTTCATGGTTGAAAATAATTGTTCGCAAACGTACGTACTTCCGAACAGACGCATCATTTGTTTTGCATTTTTTGTCAAAAGCGGAAATTAAATTTACTATAAATATTGTTATATACATTTATTCTCTATCTTGAATATTAACCGATATATTTGCATTTTTATGAAGTCTATAGGTCATGGGGTGGAGGGGTAAGTTCGGATTAGTTCGGCCGTTTACGTTAACTGTTCGGGTCAGGTGGAAGCTTCTTCTAACCTTACCTATCGTTTCTAACCTTACCTTACCTTCCTTACATTGTGAGATTTATGCAAATACGTTCTGTTCATCCGCCCTCCCCTCTTCTTTAGTTCTTGGACTACTAAAATTTGAGTTATTAAAATATAAATTATTCTTACAATTCAGAAGCCGTTTCAGTTGGGAATATATTTTAATTAACTGAAAGATTTCTCATTACCGTTTGTATTTAATGACGGTGTTACCGTTTGTGTTACCAGTATGCAGATTTCTCTATTGTAAAACTTCACGTGGGAAATCTGCTTAGTTTACGCAGCCCCTGCGTGACGGACTTTTATTATAATTAATTTTTCAACAATATATTGATGGGAGAAAGTGGGTGAAATAAATTCAATTTTAGAAATGCTTGGCGGGCCGCATAAATATGTTCAAAGGGCCGCATGCGGCCCGCGGGCCGCGTGTTGCTCATCCCTGGTATAGAACCAATCTTATTGCAAATTTTATTTACTAAAAATATTTTTATATATAAGTTTTTAGTCGATTTCCTTAATGGAAAATCAGCAACTGAATGGAATTTGATTTATTTAATTTTGAATGGACTTGATTTATGATGTGAGATTATGATGGCCTGCTACAATAGGTTTTTGGACATTAGAAGATGTATGTATAAAGTTTTAAGATTTAGGTGGCAAACCGCAAATTTAAGTTATAAGTCTGTAGGATCATTATAAAAAAACTGTGTTAAACATACATAGATGTATGTATGTTGTATGATAGGCGTGTTTGCTTGCATAGATGTTTACGCCTTAGAATATGTTTAGAGTTAGAAGAATTAGGCGTTAAACCACTGATTTATGTTGTAAGTCTACAGAAACGTTTTATGATATTCCGATAAGCTTATATAGATGTTTAGACTTTAGAAGATATAGGTGTTAAATCAGACATTTGAGACATAAGTCTACAGGATTTTAAGAAACTCTAATTAATAAGCACACATAAATGAATGATTTACATCCGTAGATGCTTAGACTTTAGAAAGTGTTTAGAGTTAGAATATTTAGGTGTTAAACTATTGATTTAAGTTGTAACTCTACAGGAACATTTTAAGAAAGTCTGCTAAGCTTACATAAGTTGTGTGTTTTCTTACATAGATGTTTGAACTTTAAAGGACGTTAAGAGTTAGATTTAGGTGTTGGACTAAAAATTTAAGTTCTTAGACTACAGCAACATTTTATGAAAATCTGATAAGGTTACCTAATGCTATTTTTTTAAGCTTTTGACTTTAGGAGATAGTGTAAGAAGATTTAGATGGTGGAGCAACGTTTTAAGAAACTGATAAGCTTACATAAATAGCTTGTTTACTAACATAGATGTTTAGATGTAATGAAATGTTTAATCACAAAACTTTTTTATGGGTCCTCACAATTTTATTTCTTATAAACGCTGAGCGCTTTCGGGGACTAAATCCCCATCCTCAGAGCTACAAAACAATGTAACACCATAATTAGGAGTCTAAAAATCAGTTGTTAAAAATGTTTTACATAATTGGTCATATAATAAAAACGTCTATAACATTATAAAATATTTTACAATAATAACACCTATATTCAAAAAACACATTTACAATTAAAATATAACACATTAATAATTACTATTTAAACATTAAAATAATATTATAAGCAAAAATTACCGTCAGAGCGTAGGGCAATCCTATAGACTTGCTACCAGGCTAAACCCTGCCGATGCACTGAGGCCAAGGGGATCATTCCAAGCCGCTAGGGAGGGGGCAGAGACAAGTCTGGACATGAGAGACGCGTTTGTGTCAGTCTGCATATTTACATTGCCTTTATTTATGGCTTTCTCAAGTTTTATTTCAATAGCCTCCACCATGTCCAACAGATAACCTTTAACGTCACTATGAATTAATTTTATCCGATGGTCTCCAGCATGGTGGTTGTGCTCCTTACAGTGTGCATAAAACTCTGAGCCTGCTCTCATGTGTTCCTTAGCCCTGATCCGTAACTTCCTCTCTGTCCTCCCAACGTAGCTGGCTTCACACATCCCACACTTCATCATGTACACCCCAGATCTGTCTCCTAGAGGAGTAACATCCTTGATTTTAGAGACAAAATTCAGAAGTGACGCCCTCTTTCTGTAGGCTATTCTAATGCCCTGCCTGTTTAGTTTCCTTCCCAGGATTTCCGAAAGCCGGCCCAAATATGGCAATACTCCCCAGGATTTAACCTCTTCCCCCACCCTAAAAGTCTCCCTCATCAATTTTTTAGAAACCCTCCTGCCATATATTTTTCTTATATAAGAAAGCAAGTCTACAACAACATTCTACGAAATTCCGATAAGCTTACATAAATGGCTTGGTTACTTTACATAGGTTATACACAGATTGTTGCATTCTTCAAATGTATTTTGTGAATCTAAAATAATATATGATATATGAGTTCTGAGGGTGTCAAGATCATCTTGGATGGGATGCAATAATTAGAACATCCGGTCTTTCTGAATGTTTGACACAAATCTTGTAAATTGAGAACCTAAAACCTACTCAGAGTAATACATCCCAAAATGTGAGAACCACAACTACAGAAGGCATTCTGTTGACGAGACAAACAAATGTCATGACATCATTAAAAAAATACCATATAGTGACGCCAGACCATATACCGCACGAAATACATTGACGCATATCACATCAAGTTACATTATCAGCAAGACGGACTGGAAACACTATAATAACCTACTATACAAAGCGTACTCCAACCATGACACCACTTATGGATACAGATGCACTACACACAATCACGCAATTCGCACATCCTTGTTAGCGGCAATGACACCAGGTAAACATCCAGCCTTTGGGTATGTTTATTTACCGTTTAGTTCTTTCAAGGATTATAAATTGCAATCCTCAGTTGTACTAGATGTCCCAGAAGTGCTACTGAGGTACAATCCACCAGATGGAAGTCGCGTCCCAACTGCTCAGCTGAGAATCATTACATCCAATAGTGTAATGCGTTAGCGTCATGATAAACTAGTGTAAGTCCTATTTTGAAACAGGATAGGTTCAACCACACTATATACACTTTGTCACTTTGTAGTTCACTATTTTACGCTACTGGAGCTCCCCTTTGTATAATTCCTTTATCCATGATATTATTGTTGGCCTCAGAAAAATAATAATATTGCTAGTTATGTAGATCATAAGTACTGTCCTTGTTAAACTCCGTGTTAGATACCTCTGCAGTGCTCGACCAGTTATTTACTTAAGTGCAGCTACAGATGCTTGTCAAAAGTTATACATTTGCCAAAACATAATTAAATAAATAAGGAGAAGCATTTCCAGAATTGACTATATTCTTGTAAAGTAAAATTTTCATTAATAACGGCTCAGTAAACGACCGTAAACATAGAATGTATATAATTTACAAAAATTTAAAAAAAAATAACAGAAGCTGTTGTGAGAGTATTCTGCTTTAGGTAAAAAGAGGAGAGCCCTATTTATGAAGGAGAGAGACAAGAGGTAGGTACTATGTAGATGAGGTTATAAAAAGGAAGAGGCAGAGGGGTGGTATCGGCAGGTAGGGGATGGTTCCTAACTTATGACCGCTATATCACCTCCAGCTCCAGTAGCATGTACTCCAGCACACCTCTCCCTCTCTCCCCTTCTCCAGCACACTCTGCCACCTACTTACCCACCCCCACTACTCTCGCTACTCGCTTGGATTAGTCCTTTTCTATTGGTCTGTCTCCCACATCATTAGCCGTGCAGCTAGGCTTCGACAGGTAGGGGATGGTTCCTAACTCATGACCGCTATATCACCTCCAGCTCCAGTAGCATGTACTGCAGGACCCCCTCTCTAGCATACTCTGGTCAATCAACATGTCAATATCTGCAATCCTAGGATATCGCCAAGTGAAATATGTCCAAAGTTGTCGTTTCCCGGAAGCATGTTGCGGAAGGAACCCACCTTCTAAGGGTCGATATAGAGTCGTTGGCCACACACAGCTTGCCAGAATTTGGTCTCTAAGCATGGACCAAGCGATAGCTGAAGAAAAAGACCAGCAATGCAGTGTCCCGCGATTGGGGCAGAAATCTGAAGGGACTGCGTTTATGTCTTTGCCGGCAGACGACACCTTTCCCGAAAAGAGTCCGCTCCAAAACGAGAGAATGGGATGAACACGGGAATTAATGTCTTCATACGTTCTCAGCTGAACATAACTAGGCGGTTGAACAACCGCGAGAACTGGCAGAGCATCACCGAAACGATCCTAAGTTGGAGCCCGGGATCCAGACACAACTGAATGGGTTCCAACTTCATCCGCTGCATAGACCAGTTCAACTCAGTCCAGAACGTCCAGCAAAGAACTCTCAGGAGACGGAGGTTTCACCCGCAGCAGGAAAACGACCAGTGGGCGCCCCATTAACTGTCATACCTGTGGAGGGCTCTCTAATGAACAAGGGTAATGCACAGCACTGCAGTACGCCGATATACAACGCCCCCTCTACAAACAAGAACCCAGAGGCACATTCTACAGATCATCTACTCAATTTGGTCCAGGAGTACCATGATCGGGAGGCCCGTGGTACTCCCCGGGTGGAATGTTCATGCCGACCTTCGACAATACTTGGCATTACATCTGTAGGAATATTCACTATTCTACCACAGGTCACAGATAGAGGTGCAGCTGCTACCTATTAAAGAGACCGCCGTGTCTAAAGCACCACCATCACGTTCCGGGCACCCCTTCGGCCGCATACGGGAGCACTACAGCCAACTGCAGTAGTTTTGCTGTCGGGAGAGTCTGCAAACCCCCGGAATCTAACAGCGTCATAGCCAACCGTTGTTGCTCCAGCGGCGCTTGTTGCAGTGTCTCTGCCGCCCTCAGCAGCAGCAACAACCACCAACTACCACTGCGCAACAGTCGACTTCTATACCGGCAATCCCAACAACGACAGCTGTCCATTGGAGACTTCAATCAGTGAAATAAGCTTAAATCATCAGTTAATAAAAGAAAGCTATTTAACAATTCAAAAAAAGACGTGGGGCGGCATTGTACTAGTGAAATAGGATTTTCTGATTATTATTCATTCCATATTTCAAGTTATTTAATGTTTCTTCTTATATCAATCCGCCCGCCCAACATATGAAATCTCAAAATATGATACACTAATAATAATTTGCTTGCCTGACTTTCCTTTGAAATTGGACAAATCGTTAAACTGTTTTAGTACTGAGTTAGAGTAAACCTTTCTTTTAGTAGACATGATCACTTTCAAAAGTGGTGACAAATCATTTTAGCAGATTTACCTTAAGGGAAATCAGCTATTGAGGTCATACTCATGACGCGATTTACAAAACATTTCTTCAAATGTCCATCAGTCCTACCCAGGAGTTGACGAAAATGAGGTCCGTTCAAAATTATATATATATATATATATATATATATATATATATATATATATATATATATGTCTTTTAACGCTCTAGCGGTCCCAATTTTTGTTTGATCGTTACCAAACTCGGTATTTAAACGTTTTGTGCGTACGTGTGTGAGATAGGTAGAAACGTGTTTTATTTACCTATTAGTTTAATTTTTTAAGCGGCGAAAACTATTTTAACATTTATTACTATGTAATTTAATATTTGTAATAATCTTTTATCATATATTTATTAATTTTAATTGTATTTGGTACTGCCGGTTTTTCGTTCTGTTCTGAGTTTTTGTTTTGTTTTTACAAATTGTTCTGTTTGCGTAGTTTAATATAATATATTGTTGCATTTTTGTTCTATAAGTCGGGTTTTTGTTCAATATTTTGCGTGTTTGCTCTATATGTTGCGTTTTTATTATTCTATTAGTAGTTAAATGCCCCTTTTTATTTTTTAAAATATAAATCGGCAACATCACTTATGTTGTGAAGCTCTCAAAATAAATAATTACATTTGCGTGGAAAGTGGGTTTATTTAATTTTTTTCCACCCCTCAACAGTTCTGGTATGTTTGCTAAACGAATGTTCAAGATTCCACCTTGAAGAAGGAATAAACTCATTTCTAGAGCCAAAGGGCTCAGGTATATATACAGACGTTAGGAATTATAATATATATGATATTATATATATTTAAAATTATTGTATATATAAAAGGAGGGAATATAGTATCTGTCTGTATAATGGTGGGGGAAGGGTGTTGCCTGGATCCCCCCCTTTGCCGATAGGACTCCATCTCATTTACCTTTGCCCCCTGTTACCTTATCCGTGTTACCTTATCCGCTTTACCTTATCTTTGTCAGCTTATCCTCTCAAGCCATCTTATCCCCGCCTCCACATATACACCACGTCTTGTCTTACGCCCTTTCCCTAAACCCCCCTCCCTCCTCCTCCTCACGTACAGTTCGCAGTAATATTAATTTAATATCAGATTTCTAAAAACACGTAGCAATGGAACACGTTTGTAGTATTATTCTTTGAACATTATGTAACCATTCGTTTGATCCAGACTGATTCATAAAAAGGCTTCTTCCTGGTAAGCGTCTATAAAGTGATTGGGTAACCGTAATAATTTTATGCAACAACAAATACATATTTGGTTTAATAATGTTAGTCATTTTATGCAAGTAATTACTCAAATGTTTAACTTAATGATTTGGTATCAGTGAAATTCATTTGAAAGGCAAACTATTAGTTTCGTATGTCCAATACCAGTTGCTTCGATGTCCTGCAAAACATCCCTCTAGAATAACAAAGGTAGAATATTTATTTATTCAAGCTTCACAGCTAGGGTGATTATTATATTCTATTTATTTCCTGAATGACGTAGCCCTTCGGAGAGGGAGTTTATTTCCTACATGTCCCGTACAATATAGTACACTAAATGTATTTGTAGATTAATAACAAATAGCTTATATACAACTTTTTTAAAAAAAATAATAATAATGTAAATAATTAAACGTAACTCTAATATATTTATAAGAACATTGTTCAGTCGTCTTTGAATTGAATTTCCCTCGCTTGCTTAGTTCACAAACCCGCCACACATATGGAGATCATGTAGGCTGTGGCCAGGAGAGGAAACTGTCTCGCTAGCCTACAGGACAGAGCCAGCTTGATCTGAGCGGCCATTACATCAGTACAGTTGGTTTCCCTCGCCGGAGTGGACAGGTAGTTGGCTCCGCAAAAGAAAGAATAGTATTCACCGCCCGCAACTCTAGTGTCAGCAAAGGATCGCCGCATCGAACACAAAGGTCTCCGCAACAAGTATTCACCAGCTAGAAGACAGAATCTCATTGGAACACAAAATAACACCGGAAGAAGGCTCCACTTGAAGGAAAGTATATGTTTCCCGCAGGTACCTACTTCTTATAGCTAGCATTATCTACGCAAACTATTAAATGAGTACTCATAATATAGGACCAATCGATCATTATATTGTATATATTATTGGCTTGACGCTAAAGTATTTTATTAAGTTAAATTTCCTTTGTTTCTTTTTCAACCTCTATATCAATAAATGTTAATGTTTAGTTCAATTAGACATAAGGTTAGTTTCTAAATAAACATTCGTTTTGATTTAAGTTGTATAAAATTAGCTGCTTATCATAAAGTTTATTATATGTTGCTTATTCAATATATACTTGATTCTTTGGAGAACTGACTTGTATTATTCACCCTCACCCTTCCATAAAATAGTAAATATTTCAGTTTAATGCTTTCTTATTCTTGCCTTTAAAAAGCTTCCCGCCTTTACAAAAATAGAAGATTGTTGCGAAAACTACGTACATGTAAAATTAAACAGAGTTGATCACATATTTTAAGAAGTACGAAGTAGATGAAAGTAGCCAACCGATGGAAGGACCATTGACACTAGACTAAGAATCTAGCACATTCTAGGCGATCTCCTTTAATGTCGCCGGTCGTCTATAAAAGCGGTCCAGCTCGTCCCGAGAGTTAGTTTCGTCTCAGCTCTCATTTAGTGATCAACAGTGCGTTCAGTACAGCTTTAGTGAACAGTGCGTCTTAGTTGCAGTGCGGTGTTTTATGTGAAGAACAGTGTTACGCCGAGACTCTGTAAAGACTGTATAGTGCGTATTTAAGACAGTGCAGCGCCGTTAACTTCGCGAAGATCAGTGCAGTGCAGTGTTTTTGTGAATTTCAGTGATCGTGAGTGAGTTATTGGACTGTTTAATAAGAAAAAACAGTGAAGCTGTCAGTGCATATTTTGAGTAGTCATTAAGAGTAATTACCAAGTGTGTAGTGCATTGTTAAATAAATTGTGCAGTGATAAAAACTCTGAACGTTGTGTGTGTTGAATTTTGCAATCCAAAAGAACTCTAATAAACAACGTTTATTACTGATTTTGTAATAAACGTTACAATATTTAATAATAATATACTATCAATTTATTCATACTAGTTATCCCAATGTCTTATTTTTTGGTATAATACTTTTGTAAATTTTCTGACTATTTAACAGCACTTATAGAATAAAATTCTATTCTCAATAGGACATATTTTCATAAATGTCTCTTTTAAAAGGTGCCTTTCGTTTGAAAGAAGTCTCCAGTCATGTTTGAGATGGCTGTAAGTCTGTTCAGTAGTCACATGGACATAATGGGTTATTAATCTGTTTAAATCTTAAATTCGCCATGTCCTGTTAATGATTGTGTTTTGTAAAACTCAGTAGATGTTTCTTTAATGTTCAAATATACTGCAATGTCGGGAATGAAAGTCTTTAAATGTTGTCCTTTATTTTTTACCGTCCATTGCTGATGCTGATTGTGTATGATGTCTGTGTGTAGTAAATGTTTAATGTGTTTCTTCGGTATTTCTGAATAACATTCTATAATTTCGGAAGCTGACTTTGCCGTTTTATCAGCTGTGTGCTTTATTTGCTAAAAAAAGCAGCTGTGGTGATGTTGCTCAGGACAAAATCAACATAAAATTATTAACGGATCAAAAAGGTCAAACACCTCCACTCTTAATACTTCTTTTATAACAGGCAAAGTTCTTTCGGGGCGAACCCCCATCTTCAGTGCTCTAGAGTTGGTCCTTATTGAGCCGATATCTCCGGCTTAATACTTTTTTTATTACTTTGTATGTAATAAAAGAAGTATCCAGATAAAATTATTATTTATATCTATATATATAAAAATGAATGTTTGTCTGTATGTCCTTTATAGAATCGCAAAAGGCTGAACCAACTTTTATGAAACTTCAAACTAACCAATGTTTTTAGGCTATATTAATATTCTCTGAGACGAGCAAAAGTGGGGGTTTTAAGTGAGGCCTGAAATTAAAAATAGCCATATTTTGTTTCCTATTGGTTTTTCGGAAAATATTCCCATAATAAAAATTGTTTATTTTGATAAGGATCAATAAGAAGCCCAAGTCCTCTATTGTTTTTATTGTTTATTTTGTTATTTAGAGTAACGTTTGTTATGTATACTTATAAATGCTTTTAAACACGGCACTAAACTGTTACTTACAGTCACGGCACAACACTGTTCTTCCTATAAAAACACTTTACCGCACTGCACTAATTCGCACTGTAGCACTGATGTGAACATCAAGATCGCTGAGCATAAACTGACTCGCTCGCGGCAGGCCCTTCTTTATATAGCTTGTCGGCATACATCAAAGGGGAATTGTCTGGACCCCTCGACGTCTGGCTGGAAGGTACTGGTAGGACCTTATTTTGTTATTTAGAGTAACGTTTGTTATATATACTTATATATGCTTTTATCGTATACCGAAATTTAAATGAGTTATACGCTAAAAACTATTAAACAACAATTTTATATGGCACAAAACACTCAGCCGAATTAAATGAAACTCCGTATGTGATTTGGTATTAACACCTCCCTGATTATAAGCTATATTAGAATTTCGACGTACGAACAGGAGTTGGGGTTTTAAGAGAGGCCTGAAATATAAAATCTCGATATTTCTTATCATATTCATTTTTCGCCAAAAATGCATATAATAAAAGGTGTTAGTTTTGTTATTTAAAGTAACTTTTATTACATGAACTTTTTCCGTATAACGAAGTTTGAATGAGGTATACACGAAAAACTACAGAAGGGATCAACAATGTTATAGGACGCGACAGAATAAATCGAAATCAACGAAACTCCATATTTTTGACTATGATAATATGATTATGTAATATATAAAAAAAGATACATGCACAAGAAACGGGTAATATAAAAATATCGTGTATCTTGTAGAATTAAGTACATAACAAATACATATATTATTAACAAATCCTCCGCACGCCGGACTCCGGTGTTGTTAAGTTCGGTTCAGCCGTTAGTGCCCATAAAAATTGTTGGCTCCCGCTAAAGTTTTAACGTATAACTCATTTTTACTTAGGTATACGACAAAAGTGTATATAACAAAAGTTACTCCAAATAACAAATTAACAACTTTTGTTATGTTTATATTTGCGGAAAAACCAATAGGAACGGAATATCGCTATTTTTAATTTCAGGCTTCCCCTTATAAAATCCCCTTCATCATTCAGCCTCAAAATGATTCCCCCGGGCGAAACGAAAGTCGGTACCTTAGCTAGTGTATATATATATATATATATATGCAATATATATATATATATATACAGATATATATATAATTTTCAACCGATATCATCTTCGTTATCTCGTAGGTAGAAGATGAGGAATGTAGCGTACATTGGGAGAAAGGGAGAATATTTTTACAAACATTGACTGATGGATATTTTAGGAAAGTTTTCTAAAACCGCGTCATGATTACAACCTCGTCTATAAATGAATCTGATAACAGAATAATTTATGTGATACGCTCTTTTCGGAACACGTTTTTGTTATTTCATTCTTGTTTTTCCCAATCATCCGAGAGCCCTTAATGGCTCCATTAGCCGGCTGAATTCCCAAGAATTCCATTCGGCCGAATTCCATTCTCCTTCGCGAATTCCGGGGCTTACCGCTCTCCAATCCTAGTATTCCATATATACAGCTGCCAGTTACCCTTCCCGGAACCTATATTTACCCTTTATATATGTCCAGGTCAACTCACAGACTCACCTTTTTAGTTCTGCGCGAATACGGGTACTTGTGAGCAGATCACCGCAGAAATTTGACAATTTTAATAGGGTTTGGAAAAAGGCTCCAAACTAAAAATTTCCGTCACCCAGTGGGCTGCCTAAACTAAGTAGATTTTCCACATGAAGATTTGCAATAGATAAATCTACATGAAACTTAACTATTAAGTAGTTAGTAATATTAAATAGATAGAAATATTCTTTAGCCAAGTACGAAAAATTTGAGGGTTGGGCCACTATAATACTGAGCGCCTCATATGTACATAACAACATTTATGGGGAATTTAATTTTCAGTAAGATTGATAACATACAATTTTTTCAATTCGATTTATAATAACGAGGATATTTCAAATTTTCGAATTTCTCCTCTTTACCCCCACCCCCACCCCCTTCTCCCTTGTCTGATTTCAGCGGTTAACTATCATGATTTTTAATTTTACATAAAACGATTAAACATCGAGTTTGGTACCGATCAAACGACAATTGCGACCGCTAGAGCGGTAAAAGACAAGTATATTAGTATATTTTTGACCGTATCTCATTTGGATATTTGTGAATATTTTTCAAGCTTTGCGTCATGAGTACTTAGGGAAATTAGCGAAAACAAGAAAGTAATAGTTCCTCTTAATAGCTCGATGAATATTTGACTGTATAGAACAAAACATTTTAGCACATCAATAGTTTAACATGACGAGTTCTTTAACGTTTTAAATAAATGTTTACAACTGAATGAAGAAATGTCCTTCAGGGGCTGCTTAAACTAAGCAGATTTGACACGTATTTGCATTTATTTAAGTAAGTAAAAGATCAATGAGAAGAATATTTAATGTGCTTCATAATATAACAGCTGATTGTTAATATGACATGAGTAGGAGGGAGGTTTACAGGAGACTGAAAACTATAAAGCGGTATCAGACAAATATATATATATATATATATATATATATATATATATATATATATATATATATATATATAATTTTGAACGAACCTCATTTTCGTCATCTACTAGGTAGGATCGGTTGACATTTTTCAAAAATCGTGTCTCGAGTACAACCTCAATAGCCAATTTCCTTTAAGGAAATCTGCTAATTGTTTTCCTGATTTATCAAAAAACTATGATTTATATATGACCATCCTTTGTGAAACACCACGTTCCAAAATTGTTTTTATTAGCAGATTTCCCTTAAGGGAAATCAGCTATTGAGGTCGTACTCATGATGCGAGTTTCGAAAAATGTCTTCAAATGTCCATCGATCCTACCCAGGAGATGACGAAAATGAGGTCCGTTCAAAATATATATATATATATATATATATATATATATATATATATATATATATATATATATATATATATATATATATATTTGTCTGTTAACGCTCTAGCGGTCGCAATTCTTGTTTGATCTTTACCAAATTTAATCGTTTTATGTAAAAAGGAAGATCAACTTCGTTAATGGCTGAAATCGGACCAGTGGGAGGGGGGGTTTAGAGGACGGGATTTTTGAAAATTCAAAATATCTCCGTTATTATGCGTCGGATCGAAAAATTGTATACAATAAATCTTATTGCAAATTAAATTTACTATAAATATTGTTCTATACATTTATTCTGTATCATGAATATGTATTCTGCGTGTGGTCACCATTAGGCTGTTCGGACTTTCCGTCGAGAGCTCTGGCGGCCGTTTCCATAACTATTCGTCCCTCATGAATAGGTTTAGAGGTTAGATCAACTGTTTTTTGGGCTAGAAACTACTGGGCTATTACGCCCTACATAATGTTTTAGGTTTAGAGGTTTCTTACTACTACAGTTGTTATTAGGGAGATTTCCCTATTCTAAAACTTCACGTGGGAAATCTGCTTAGTTTACGCAGCCCCTGCGTGACGGACTTTTTATTTAAAACATATTGTAACACTAGATATAGTTAAAGGTTTAGAGGGGGAGAATTTCGAAAATTTGAGACATCAGCATTATTGTAAATCGGGTCGAAAAATTATATGTAATCAATATTATTGCTAATTAAATTACCTGTAAATGTTGTTAAATACATATTTTCTCTGTCATGAATATTAACTGAGATATTTGGATTTTTTAGTTTTCATTCTTAAGTAAATCCCCACTCTTAGTAATTTTATATTAAAAATCAGCTGTTACATCATGACTCAATTCATTCTAAGCGTAAATACCAAATATTGTTTTTAATTATGCTTTATATATGAACATCCAGTGCTGAACACCGCGTTCAAAATAGTTATTTTCATCACTAGTACCAAAAGTGGGTCTTTTCGGTGCGAGGTCTAGTTTTACGAGCGAGGCGAAGCCGAGATTGGAAATTGGACCGAGTACCGAAAGGACACTTTTGGTACGTGTTATGAACAATACTTTTCATTATACTGCTCATACTTGAGTGCATTAAAACCCTTTTATATTTCATTAATAATTTAAAGATACAATATAAGAAATTAAAGTGACACATTATTTTATTTGAAATAAAACATCTGTTTATTAACCTATAATAGAAGAAAAGTACTTATATAAGAAATTAAATTGACACATTATTTTATTTGGAAAAAACATGTGTTTATTAACCCATAATAGAAGAAACATTACAGATTTACATTAATATTTATAGTACAATTTTGATTATTATTTATGTTAAAACCTTTGTTTGGCATTGCCTTTTGGAATACAGTTAACTTTTGATTAAAGGAATTATTTTCCAGTTCGGGCTCATCCTCAAACACATGTTTATTAGAAACAGGTAAGGTTAGCGCACCGAAAAGATTTTTCAGTACTAGTCCCAAAAAGAGCTATTTTACGGACTAAAACCTAGTATTGAAAACACATGTTTTTTGACGCAGTATAATGAAAATTGTTTTTATTTAAGACATCTTTAACAGCTACGGGATAGCGTTAGAGTTTGTCCTATGATATATGGTCTAGTCATATAAGTTGCAAGTGCTACAAGATGAGCGACATTCTATTAAAAAGCGGTTGAAAAATATAGCCGAGGCCTTTAGGACTCAAAAGGAACAACTTAGTCTATTTACGTCAGCAAACATAATGAGCTTTAGCACTCGAGGGAGGCCTTTTGTCTTGCGAGAGATCTTTTTTTCTTCTCCTTCTTTGTGGCCTAGAGCGCGCCAGGGGTGTTCTTTGCGGGCGGGAATCAAACATGCAAGCAGCCCCTACTTTAATGAGACAAAGACCCCCCCCCCCCCCCAGCCCCCCCCCCCCCCCACAACCCCCCACATGTGTGCTTTTTTTGCTTCTTCAACAGCTGAGAGGCCCTCTTAACCACGCCGTACAAACTGCTACTGGCCATATACATAAATTCTAAGAAGACCTCCCGGATTTTATTGCCTACCCAGCAAGGGATCATTCAGCTCCTAAACGCTGTTCAAGGAGCCGACACCCCAAACAGAATATTTTACCATTATTCACAGCCTCAACAGCTGATTCTCTCGCTCTCACCTAATGAATTTATAATAATACACTAATCAGCTGGCAAAACATAACGGCACTAATCGATTTATACACAGCCATTGTAATCATAGCTTTTTTAGCAGATTTCCCTTAAAGGGAAATCAGCTACTGAGGTTGTACACATCACGGAATTTTCGACATTATTCCTCACATGTCCATCGATCCTACCTACTAGATGACGAAAATGAGGTCCGTTCAAAATTGTATATATATATATATATCTATATATATATATATATATATATATATATATATATATATATATATATATATATATATATAAGTATATATTTGTCTGTTACCGCTCTAGCGGCCGTAATTTTTGTTTAATCCTTACCAAACTTCATATTTAAGCGTTTTATGTAAAAAGAAAGATTAAGTTCGTTAACGGCTGAAATCGGACCAGTGGGAGGGGGGGTTTAGAGGGAAGGATTATAGAAAATTCGAAATACCTCCGTTACTATACGTCGGATCGAAATATTATACAGAATCAATCTTATTACAAATTAAATTTACTATAAATATTGTTATATACATTTATTCTCTATCTTGAATATTAACCGAGATATTTGCATTTTTCACCAAACCGCCACTTCTACTCATGTTACGTAAACAATACTCTGATACATAATAAATCACATTATTGGAAGTTTAAATACCAAAAATTGTATTCAAGAGACCTTTATTATACGAGATACATGCAAAAATGCCCTGGTGACTCCCCCCCCCCGCGGGTAAAAGTTGTGGAGTACTAAAATTTTATTGATTGTGATAACAAATATTCTGGGTCATTGTGAATTAAATTACTAGATATAGAAAATAGTTCTCAATAAAATTAATGTGTTATATTCTGATATATTTCAGTAATTGTTTTTCTTTCCGGTGTGAGGCGGGTAGGCCCGTTTGTTTAAATTTCTAACCCAACGTTTCCTGTCGGCAGGCTATTGAAATTGGATGAAACATTTCTTATTTCCGTTTGTATTTATTCACGGTGTTGTGTTAGCAGTATGTATATTTATCTATTACTAAACTTCACGTGGGAAATCTGCTTAGTTTACGCAGCCCCTGCGTGACGGACTTTTTTTTTAATGGATTACTCTTGGTGTTATTTTCGCAAAATAGCCTCAAATATCCATCGATCCTGCCCAGGAGGTGACGAAAATGAGGTCAGTTCAAAATTATATACTTATATATAGACATTTGTCTGTTAACGTTCTAGCCGTCGGCAATTTTTTTCTTTCCAAACTCGATATTTTATTGAGTAAAATGGAAGGTCAAGGTCGTTTAAGGCAGAATTGGATCAGTTTGAGGAAGGGGTTAGTGGACGGAATTGCGAAAATTTGAAATATTAGCGTTACTGTAAGACGGATCTAAACATTTAAATAAAGTCCGTCACGCAGGGGCTGCGTAAACTAAGCAGATTTCCCACGTGAAGTTTTACAATAGAGAAATTTTACGAGAGCCGAGCAGTTAATAAAACGGCCGAACTAGCTTTTGGCGGGAAAGACACTTCGTCCGTTAGCCGCCCAGGATTTAATAAAAATGCAAATATCTCGGTTAATATTCAAGATAGAGAATAAATGTATATAACAATATTTATAGTAAATTTAATTTGTAATAAGATTGATTCTGTACAATTTTTCGATCCGACAAATAGTAACGGAGATATTTCGAAAACCCTCCCCTCTAAACCCCCCCTCCCACTGGTCCGATTTCAGCCGTTAACGAACTTGATCTTTCTTTTTACATAAAACGACTAAATATATAGTTTGGTAACGATCAAACAAAAATTGCGACCGCTAGAGCGGTAACAGACAAATATATATATATATATATATATATATATATATATATATATATATATATATGTACAATTTTGAACGGACCTCATTTTCGTCATCTACTAGGCAGGATTGATGGGCATTTGCAGAAAAATTTCGAAAATTCCGTCATGAGTACGACCTCAATAGCTGATTTTCCTGAAGGGAAATCTGCTAAAAACACTCATCGATGTATAAGCTGCTGTATTATTGTAATCATAGCGTTTTTTTTTTTTTAGTGGATTTCGCTTGAAAGAAATCAGCTACTGTGCTCATGATGAGGTTATAGAAATATTTCCTCTATAACAAAGAAGGTACGATCAAAATCATTGGTATTTATACTTGTCTGTTATAGCTCTAGTGACTGCAATTTCTTTATCGTTACCATACTCGATATTTAACCCTTTTATGTAAAAAGAAAGGTCATGTTCCTCAACGGCAGAATGGGACAGGAGGAAAATATATGGGGATTTCGAAAATTTAAAATGCGTTACTATAAGTCCGATCGGAAAATTGTACGTAATCAATACTATTGCAAATTAAATTATTTATAAATGATGTTATAAACATATTATCTCTATCGTGAATGTTAACCGAGACATTTGAATATTATAGTTTTCAGTATAATAGTTCTCAATTTACATTAAAATTAAGCTTTTATATCATGAATCAATTCCTTCTAAGCTTAAATATGAAATTATGTTTTTAAGAGCCCTTTATTATACTAGATACATACATATATATATATATATATATATATATATATATATATATATATATATAGATATATACAGATTTGGACGGGCCTCATTTGCGTCATCCCTAGGTAGGATCGATGGACATTTGAAGAAAAATTTCGTAAATCATGAGTACGACCTCAATAGCTGATTTCCCTTAAGGGAAATCTGCTAAAATGAAGATCTCATTTTTGTCATCTCCTGGGTAGGTTCGATGTAATTGATATCGGAAAGTCTGATCGAAAAATTTTAAATTTTCAATTTATTTTTTAATGAATGTTGTTATGTACATATTTCTCTAACATGAATATTTGGCGCGATATTTGCACTTTATAATTTTTGATTAAGTAAACCCCCACTCCTCCTCATGTCATATTAACACTAAGCTCCTTATATCATAAATCAGTTCATTTGAAGCATAAATACCAACTATGGCTTCAATTGAACTTTTAGCAGATTTCCCTTAAGGGAAATCAGCTATTGAGGTCGTACTCATGATGCGAGTTTCGAAAAATTTCTTCAAATGTCCATCGATCCTACCCAGGAGATGACGAAAATGAGGTCCGTTCAAAATTATATATATATAGATAGATAGATATAATTGCGTTGATGTTTTCGACCAGCATTGACCAAAATCCGAAAAGAACAACACACCACATATATATATATATATATATATATATATATATATATATATATATATATATATATATATATATATATAAAATTGTAACCTCTGTCTGTACATTGATTTTTTTCACGAAATTTCACGATAACTTTTCGTTTCACATGTCATAGACACCATAACTGCATTTTGTTTCTTTCGTGTATGTTTGTTTGTTTGTTTGTTTGTTTGTTTGTTTGTTTGTTACCTTTTCACGCATAAACGGCTGAACCGAATTTTATGAAACTTGGTATGTATATTACTACTAGCCCAACTTAGACTTTAGGCTATATTATTATTCTCTAAGACAAACAGGAGTGGGGGTTATAAGGGAAGCCAGAAATTAAAAATAGCGATATTTCGTTTCCTATTGTTTTTTCGGCAAATATGCATATAACAAAAGTTATTTATTTTGTTATTTAGAGTAACTTTTGTTATATACATTTTCGCCGTATACCGAAGCATAAATGAGTTATACGCTAAAAATTATAGCGGGAGTCAACAATTTTATTTGGCACAAAACACTCAACCGAACTAAGTAAAACTCGGTATATCTATTAGCACTAACGCTTTCATTATAACAAGCCATACCAACATTTCTAGGGACGGGCAGGAGTGGGGGTTATAAGAGAAGCCAGAAATTAAAAATAGCGATATTTCGTTTCCTATTGGTTTTTCGGTAAATATGAACATAACAAAAGTTGTTTACTTTGTTATTTAGAGTAACATTTGTTATATACACTTTTTTCGTATACCGAATAATAAACGAGATATACGCTAAAATCTATAGCGGAAGTGAACAATTTTATTTGGGACAATAGACCCAACCGAAATAAATAAAACTCTGTATGTGTTATAATTAACAGAATAATATATTAAACATAAATTAGTAATTAGTATTTCGTTTCCGATTGGTTTTTCGGCAATTTTGAAAATGACGATAAACAAGAACTTTTCAATTGTATGAAGCATTTTAAAAACAAGTAGCTGTTTCATTAGGAGCAAAGTATATTACTCCCCCCCCCCCTTCCTCTGTCTTTCACTGGAACATTAATTAATCGGAAGTAAGTAATTTCATCCTTTAATGTGTTTAAAACATCAATTAATTCACAAAAAACGAAAGTATTTAAACATACATAATTAGAATTGAAAATAGAATCTGAATATAAGGTAATGTTAGCGGAATTGAGAGTTAGCCGTTAGTCATGTTCTGTTGGTTAACCTGGAGCGTCAGGGACGGGTGGGGAGACCTTCCTGTAATCTAGAACCTTTCTCACTCCCTCTTTCTTTCCTCAGTTGTTTTACACACTTCTTTCGTATACCGTATTATAAACGAGATATATGCTAAAACCTATAGCAGAAGTGAACAGTTTTATTTGGGACAAAAGACCCAACCGAAATAAATAAAACTCGGTATGTGAATTAGCACTAACGTATTCCTTATAATAAGCCATACTAACATTTCTAGGGACGGCTAGGAGTGGGGGTTGTAAGAGAGGCCTGAAATTAATAATGGTGATACTTCGTTTCACCACAATATTTTGTGTTTAATAACTGAAATGTATGCATAATAGACAGGAGACGGGAAACATGACAATTTGGAGGACAGTGAAGACTTACATAAAAAATTAATATTATTATTAACAAATGCCAACAACGGGTGTTAATCCTAAATAGTGGGACGGGTAAATGACAAAATATTGTGCAAAGTAAAGCCTTGCCAAAAATATACCATCACCATTCAGCCTCAAATGAATTCCCGAGCGAAGCCGGGTATCTGAGCTAGTATATATATATATATATATATATTTGTCTGTTAACGCTCTAGCGGTCGCAATTTTTGTTTGATCTTTACCAAACTCGGAATTTAATCGTTTTATGTAAAAAGGAAGATCAAGTTCGTTAATGGCTGAAATCGGACCAGTGGGAGGGGGGGGGGGTAGAGGGGGGGATTTTTGAACATTCAAAATATCTCCGTTATTATGCGTCGGATCGAAAAATTGTATAGAATAAACCTTATTGCAAATTAAATTTACTATAAATATTGTTCTATACATTTTTTCTGTATTTTGAATATTAAACGAGATATTTGCATTTGTATTGTGCGTGTGGTCACCAGTACGCTATGTTCCAACTTATATATATATATATATAGTGATATTTATTTATATAATTTTGAACGGACCTCATTTTCGTCATCTTCTGGGTACGATCGATGGACATTTGAAGAAATTTTTCTAAACTCATCCCTTCAGGGAAATCAGCTATTGAGGTCGTACTCTTGAAGCGATTTTCAAAAATTTTCTTCATATGTCCATCGATCTTACCAAACAGATGACGAAAATGAGGTCCTTTCAAAATTATATATATATATATATATATATATATATATATATATATATTTCTCTGTTAACACTAGCGGTTGCAATTTTTGTTTGATCGTTACGAAACTCAGTATTTAACCGTTTTATGTAAAATGACAGATCAAGTTCGATAATGGCTGAAATCGGACCAGAGGGGGGATTTT
>CM032230.1:147217500-147227500 GCA_019009955.1 Riptortus pedestris
AGTGTCAAATGGAGTATCGGCGAGATTTCCCAGAAGGGAAAAAAGATGTCCTGACTAAAAGGTAGCCCGTTCAAAATTATATAAATACATATGTATTTATATTTGCCTGTTACTGGCTATAGGGGTAGGTATTATGGTTTGATGTTTACCAAACTGAAATTGACATTAAGGGTTGAAACTGGACTTGGAGAGGGGAGTTGAAAATTAAAAATATCTCCGCTCTTCCAAATTTAAATTCCTATTAATGTTTTTATATACATTTTAGCAGATTTCCCTTAAGGGAAATCAGCTATTGAGGTTGTACTGACGAAA
Organism: Riptortus pedestris; assembly: GCA_019009955.1. Lineage (NCBI taxonomy): Eukaryota > Metazoa > Arthropoda > Insecta > Hemiptera > Alydidae > Riptortus > Riptortus pedestris. Next base: position 147,217,813 of record CM032230.1, read on the forward strand.
TTTTCCTTTAAATGTCCGTCAATCTTACCTAGTAGATGACGAAAATGAGTTCAATACTGTGTCTATCTATCTATCAATCTATATATACGGGTGCGGAACAGAAACTTGCTGATTTGTAACGGTCGCCTTGTCGTGAGGAGTGGGGGAACATAGGCGAGTCCAATGTCATTGGAGAGGGGAAGTCTCGAAGTTTTGTTTCTTTCCTCTTTGGTCGCCATCATGCATTGGACGAAGCAGCAGCGTGCGTTTTCCTGCGAGGCTTACTTTTCTAACGGTCGTTCCATTATCGCCATTCAACGTGCCTTCCGTACTCAGTTTAATATTCACCCTACAGGTCCAGTCCCTGGACGGCAATCAATTGTTTCGTGGGTGAACACATTCAAAGAGAGTGGAAGTGTAGCAAAAACCGGTTCAGGAGGTCATCAGACAACCAGAACTCCAGAAAATATTGAGAGAGTCATTCGTCCGACCTCCTCGGCGTTCGGCGCGGAAACACGCAGCTGCTCTGGGGTTATCTGACCACACTGTGAGACGAGTTCTACACCAAGACCTTAATTTCCATCCTTATAAAATGGCTGTATTGCAGGTGCTGAATAAACCGATTTGAATGCCCGCCGAAATGCATGTGAATCACTTGGTGAAAACCTGCCTCACGGCACGCTCGTGTTTTTCAGTGATGAAGCTCACTTTCACATTTCTGGTTGTGTGAAAAAGAAAAATACATGCGTTATTGGAGTGCTAACAACCCACGCCAACTTCATCAGAAGCCACTCCATTCTGAACGCGTAACTGTGTGGTGTGCAATATCAAGAGTAGGGATAGTTGGTCCTTACTTTTTTGAAGAAAACGAACGTACAGTTTCAGTGAATGCAGTTCGTTACAGGGAGATGATTACAACATTGTTTCTCCCTAAACCGCAAGAAATGAACATTGGTGATGTGTGGTTTCAACAAGATGGAGCCACGGCTCACACAACGCGATGTTCAATTGAACTTTTGAGAGAGAACTTCCCCAATCGACTGATCTCCTTGAGAGGCGATCATCCTTGGCCTGTGCGCTCGCCTGATTTGACTCCATGCGATTTTTTGTTATGAGGTTACCTCAAATCTGTTGACTACAATGATCGCCCACGGACCATAGTTCATCTAAAAGACAACATTCGGAAAGCCATCGCCGACATACCAATTGATGTGCTTGCAAGAGTTCATCAGAACTTCAAGAAACACATAGCTCAGTGTATTGACAATGGAGGCCGTCACTTGATCGATGTCAGTTTTAAAAAAAAAGTAATAAATAAATTCTGAGAATGCAAGATAATATGTAAAACGAATTAAAACGTTATCTCTAATATTTTTGTTTTTATTAACCTTTTATATCAGCAAGTTTCTGTGCCGCACCCGTTTTATATATATATATATATATATATATATATATATATATATATATATATATATACATATATATTTGTTTGTTACCTCTCTAGCGGTCGCAATTTTTGTTTGATCGTTACCAAACTCGATATTTAGTCGTTTTATGTAAAAAGGAAGATCAAGTTCGTTAACGGCTGAAATCGGACCACGGGGAGGGGGGGTTTCGAAAATTCGAAGTATCTCCGTTACTATTCGTCGGATCGAAATATTGTACAGAATCAATCTTATTAAAAATTAAATTTACTATAAATATTGTTATATACATTTATTCTCTATCTTGAATATTAACCGAGATATTTGCATTTTATTAAATCTGGCCGGCCTACGGACGAAGTGACTTTCCCGTCAAAAATAGTTCTCTATTGTAAAACTTCACGTGGGAAATCTGCTTAGTTTACGCAGCCCCTTTTTTATATACCATGAATACTGAGATAAGAAATAAAATTAGGTTTGTCAATGGCTAAAATCGCACAGGAAAGTGTTTAGAGGGAAATCGAAAAATCAAAATATCTCCCTTATTTTGAAACGGAGAGAAAACGTCCGCCACGCACGGGCTGCGTAAACCATGCAGATTTCCAACGGTCTGACAGGGTTGTGATCTCATCTCTCAACATATGATCTCTATTTATAAGCAAAATTCGGTTGAGTAGAAGTGAGTTTACACTAAAAGCGGAAATCGAGAATTTAAGGTTAAACTCACTTAATTACGAGTTACGAAAACATTTACATAACAACAATAGTAGAGCAGAAATCGTTTATCGAGATTGGTTCCTTAAACCTTTTGGGGTTACCCTTATGGGACTCATAATAATGGGGGTAATTCAACCACCCTCGTTGTTCAAGATACATTTTTTCTTAGCTCAAATATTAATAGATTCGTTCGTACTTTCTTGTTTTCACCCTTCTCTAATGATCTCGATTCGTATTCGAAGAATATGTGGCGAGATGAGATCACAAATGTGTTATACCAGCATGAGGAATTCTGCTTAGTTTACGCAGACCGTGCGTGACGGACTATTTTGTTTTTAGTTCCAGATGATGAACTATATGTTTTTTTGGGGTTTTGATATATTCCCCACCCCCTTAAGGAACACCCTTGGAAAATTTCCCACTTTCCCCATTTTCCGCCCCCCACTTCCACGCCCCAGAAGGGAGAACGCAAGCGGAGATTATGTCATCTCCCTCACCACTCAAACACTCTTTCTGACGTATTCAGTTTCCGGAAATTATCAGAGCAACTGAATGAAAAAAATAAATCAATAAATGGAACACCCCAGGAGGAAAATAAATAAGGAGAATTGCAGGCAACGAGTGTATACTAACAAATTATAATAATCTCATCTAAAAGTTCGATCGATACCATAATGGGAATAATTTTGTTTTTCCCACCAGGGTGAGTGGGTTATTTTGGAAACTTAATGTCGCCAGCGCTGGTTTGGGAAATATGCACTATAGGCACGAAAGTCTCAACCAAAATGCTCTATATACAAATTGAACTTGTTGCAAAAGAAATCATGTTCCGAAAGATTTTTAACTATTTCAAGCCATTGATATATCTACTCTTGAACGAGTTAAAATTCTCTCTCTCTCTCTCTCTCTCTCTCTCTCTCTCTCTCTCTCTCTCTCTCTCTCTCTCTCTCTCTCTCTCTCTCTCTCGCTCTCTCTCTCTCTCACTCTCTCTCTCTCTCTCTCTCTCTCTCTCTCTCTCTCTCTCATTTACCTCATCTCCTAGGGAGGATCGATGAGCATTTGAAGAAAAATGTCGAAAATGGCGTCGTCAGTACGACCTCAATAGCTGAATTCCCTTAAGGGAAATCTACTAAAACACCCAATATCTCGGTTAATATTCCTGATACAGAATCAGTGTTTAGCACAGCATTTGTAAATAATAATATCACCATCAAAATTTGTTATATATAGTTTTTCTAATCAACTCATAATAATAACGGAAATATTTTGAGTTTTCGATTCCCCCACTCCTCTGTCAGATTTCAGCAATTACAAACTCGATCATTAGTTTTACACGATACGTTTATATGCACGTAATACGTTTACGAGTTTGGTAAAGAACCAACAAAACTTTCTACCGCCAGAGCAGTAACAGGCAAGTGTAAGTCTACGTGCGTGCTTGTGAGTCAATATCCTGCCGTCTAAGGTGTATCGGCGCTTAAGTATATTATGTCTTGCATTGAAAATCCTGGATTTCGGAGTGCCCAAAAATCTTTATTTTGGAGGGGGGTTTATTCCCATGAATAGTGAGAGATAGGGAAATAATTTCAAACAGACAGCCTGCAGAACCAACATATTTCGCCAATCTTTCTCTACTGTTGCGGCAAGAGAGCTGAATGCTTTACCTCAAGAAATAAAAGCATCATCACCATTCCGCAAGGCATGCATTAATCATTTCCTAACGACCGAGATGGGGATATGACATGTACCACAGTCCACCATAATGACATTTGTATATTAGTTTTCTGTTTGTATATTTGTTTGTTTGTATATTAGTTTTATTTATATTTTTAGTTTTATGTTTGTACATTAGTTATATATATATATATATATATATATATATTATATATATATTATATATATAATATATATATATATATATATATAGTATCTTTATGTTTTTTGGAAGTTTTAATTTCTCTCTCTCTCACTCTCTCTCTCTCTCTCTCTCTCTCTCTCTCTCTCTCTCTCTCTCTCTCTCTCTCTCTCTCCCTCCTCCTCTCCCTCTCCCTTTCCTCTCCCTCTCCCTCTCCCTCTCTCTCCCTCTCCCACTAACTCTCTCCCTCTCTCTCTCTCTCTCTCTCTCTCTCCCTCTCCCTCTCCCTCTCTCTCCCTCTCCCACTCACTCTCTCCCTCTCCCTCTCCCACTCACTCTCTCTCTCTCTCTCTCTCTCTATCTCTCTCTCTCTTTCTATCTCTCTCTCTCACTCTCTCTCCCCCACACCTCGCTTTCTCTTTCACACACACACACACACACACACACACACACACACACACACACACACAGTGTCACACCATTTTAGCACATTGTTATTCCAACAACCCTGGCTAGAAAGGGGTGGAAACCTGTAGCTTGCCGTCCCGATTATAACAATAATGGGTTGGCATATAGATATAGTATTTTTGTCTCGTTAAAAATAATTCCTACTGAATTTGGTCAATTTCAAAATGACCTCGGAAGGGCCTAATTAATTTCCGCCCACTTCCCGAATTACAGCATTAGTTGAATAAGCCTAATAAAATATTCAGGTCCGCTAAAAAGGTTTTTATGTAGTCAAGTCGTAAAGCTTGATTATTTCGTTGGGGGCCATTTCTAAACAGAGATTTTCGGCCAGCTGTTTACTCGGAGTTGAGTCCAGTGACCTGTTTGAATCGGACTGGTAAAACAGAATCTACGTCAGGGCTTACTACACTTTTCACGTTTCACTCTGCCCCAACATAGAATAAATGCAGTTTATACTGACAGAGTGAAATACATATAGAGCAGCATTTAAAGAACCATTAACTTTCAAAATGATTAGTACATTTCTTTAGTCCCTTATTTTTGACGTTATATTTGTTAACGTAAAGAACACAAAAGAAAAAGTGAGGGAGATTGTATACAGGTAACTATTAATGAACAAGTTTTGACTGGTTGGAACACTTAGTTTTCATACATTTATTTAGATCAAATAAAATACATAAACTCATTTTTATAAAAGAAAAGTCCGTAAAAAAAGTATGGACTGCGTAAACTGAGCAGATTTTCCAAGCGAAGGTTTAAAATATATAAATATATATACAGGTAATACTACCGTGAATGTTGAGTGAATAAATACAAAAGGTAATGAGAAGTATTTCAGTCAATTTACAATACAAGTTAATAATCTCTACAACGGAAAGAGGCTGAATTGTAAAGAAACAGGCCAGCCAACCTTGTAACGCTGAATAGATAGATAGACTGGAAAGACAAACAATTAATGAAATATATCTGAATATATCATATTAATTTTATTGAAAACAATTTACTAAAGCTAGTGCTGTAATTTTTAATGAATCAGAATCAGTTTTATCTTAATCACTCAAATTTTAGTAATCCAAGAAAAAAAGGAGGGTGGGGATCAACAGAACGTATTTGCATATATCTCATAAAGTAAAAGTTCAACGAAAACAATATTTGGTATTTAAACTTTTAATGAAGTAGTTCATAATACAACAGTCATATTGTTAATATGAGAGGTTGGGATTTGATGAAGGCTCAAAACTGAAAAAGGCAAATATCTAGGTTAATATTCAAGATAGAGAATAAATGCATACAACAATATTTATAGTAAATTTAATTTCCTATAAGATAGATTTCATACAATTATTTGATACGACGTATATTCCCCTGTATATATATATATATATATATATATATATATATATATATATATATATATATATATAATTTTGAACGGGCTACCTTTTAGTCTGGATAACTTTTTTCCTTCTGGCAAATGTAGCCAATACTCCATTTGACACTGGCGTAGCCCAGAAGCTGATAAATAAAACGTTGAAGTAATTGATGGGGCTTTGATTATGAGCCTAAAAGAGCGATATTGTGAAGAGCTAATCCGTGGAAAGTTCGAGAGCCCTACAGATGCCAATCTGCCCTGATATTAGCCCTTTAGGGCTGGCGCTAAATCTGTTTTAATATAATCCTTAATACTTATCAGAAGCTGAGCAACTTTGCCCAATTCATTCTCTCCATTAATTATAATCAATAATAAAAGATCCAATAGTCGGGATTATCTCGTAATTATACTTCCTTTACGCCAGAACGGTTTTAAATACTTAATATACATTAAGCTTAGTGAGAAATACTCTAAAATCAGTATTTACTGAGAAGTTAAAATGTAAATCTCTTCTAATAAACATGCCTTCCCCCGAAAAAAGTCTTTCAGACAGATGCTGCTTAAACTAACCTCTCATGTGGTCTCCTATCTATTCTGTTTTTATAGGTAATAATCCAAAAAGAAAAGAAAGGGGATTACAGAAAGCAGAATTCAAGAAGGTACAAATAACTAACTCAATACTTGAGTTATGATAAGCCAAAAAATAAATAAATCCAATTTTCACGGTTAATATTCATTATACAAAAAAATATATATAAAATAACATTTATAGAATATAATTTATGATACGATATAAAATAACGGCCATATTAAGAATTTTCGACCCCTCCCCCCACTATTCAGATTAACGAACTTGATCTTTATTTTATCATTAAACGTTTAAATAAGAGATTTGGAACGAAAAAACCAAAAGTGCGACTGATACAGCGTAAACAGATAATTAGATAACAGATAGTTATGAACGGACCTCATTTTCGTCATCTTCTAGGCAGGATCCATGGTAATTCGAAGAATATTTTTGAAAACCGCGTCTTGAGTTCAACCTCAATAGCCGATTTCCCTTAAAGGAAAAATCAAATGGTTTAATTACCAAGATTGTGAAAACGAATATATAACAATATTCATAGGGCATTCATTTGTAATAAATAATAACTAATAATAAGTGTAATGTTCATTGTTCTACTTAATTTTTCTATCCGCATTATACCGGTCCGTATCTAGACGCATTATAACGGAGGCACTTCGAATTTTCGGAATCCCCTCTCTAAACCCCTTCTACCCAAAAACAAAATCGACATACGACATTAGTATCACTAGAGAGGTAACAGACATATATATATATATATATATATATATATATATAATTTCGAGATGTTCAAGGTAGGATCTAAGGACATTTGAAGAAAATTTTCAAAACTCGAAAATCGTACTCGAGTTCGACCTCAATAGCTGATTTCTATTCAGAGATATCTGCTAAAATCATAATTGATGAAGTCATCACGTAAAGTATCTCATTACTGATATTAAAGTTTTATATATATATATATATATATATATATATATATATATATATATATATATCTCTATATATACTCATATACGTATGAGGCGATCAGAATAATAGCGGCCTAACCCCAAAAAGTAAGATTTGTGTAAAACCAAGTTGGTTAGGCCACTATATTTTTCAAAGACCGCCAAAACTGTTAGTTAAAAAACAAACTGCTGCTGCTATCTAGTGAAAAGTCTGCTGCGTAAACTAAGCAGATTTCCCACGTGAAGTTTTACAATAGAGAAATTTCAGAATAGATAGTCAAACAGTTATGGGAACGGCCCGAACTAGCTCTTGACGGAAACTCACGACTAGACACGAAGTTAGTCGATCTCCACTCAGAAGCTGAAAACTGAAAAATGCAAATATCTCGGTTAATATTCAAGATAAAGAATAAATGTACATAACATTATTTATAGTAAATTTAATTTGCAATAGGATTGATTCTATATAATTTTTCGATCTGACGTATTGTAACGGAGATATTTCGAATTTTCGAAAATCCTCCCCTCTAAACCCCCCTCCCACTGGTCCGATTTCAGCCATTAACGAACTTGATCTTTATTTTTGCATAAAACGTTTAAGTATCGAGTTTGGTAACGATCAGATAAAAACTGCGACTGCTAGAGCGTTAATAGACCAATATATATATATATATATATATATATATATATATATATATATATATATATATATATATATATATAATTTTGAACGGACCTCATCTCCTGGGTAGGATCGATGGACATTTGAAGAAATTTTTCAAAACTCGCGTCATGAGTACGACCTCAATAGCTGATTTCTTTTAAGGGAAATTTGCTAAAAAAAAACTTAGAAGGTGGCTTAGGTCACTAATGTTTCATAGAACACATTATTCATCAACAGATGCTATGGTAACTCAAATAAGCAAAATTTGAGGGTTGGGCCACTATAATTCTGAGCGCCTCATATATATATATATATATATATATATATATATATATATTTAAATCAATAGTAATAGTAGGAAAACTATAGGCCCCGGGCAAGGCTGCTGATGTATTCGCAGAAGATAGGGGCCTATAAGGAAAAGGCTATCCTGAGTAGCGGCATCCTTTGATCTATCTACCAATCAAATACCTTCATCTTGTGCCTAGGCTCCTTGTTATGGCAGCTCTATCCGATAAGCAGCCTCTCACAAGAATGCTTTTGACTAACCTTTATTACATACTCCACAATATGTCTTAGAGTCTTTCCTCACAAGCTATCAACATATTGTTATTAATATTTCGCATAACAATATACCCGTAGAACTACCTGTTGAAAGGACTAAGACTTAATTGAAAAGTGTGTCACGCAAGGGCAGCTTAAATTAAGCAGATTTCCCTCGTGAAGTTTAACAAGAGATAAAATTACACACCAACATGAATATTAAGTGAATAAATATGGACAGTAATAAGAAATTATTCAGTCAATTTTAATAAACTCCCGAAGGGAAGCGTCTGAAATGTATACAAACAGCTCTGCCCACCTCTCAGATGAACGAAAATTAATTACTGAAATATATAAGAATATAACATATTAATTTTATTGAAAACTATTTACTATGTCTAGTGCTGTAGTTTATAATAATGCAGAATAATTTAAACCTCAATCAATCAAATTTTAGTAGTATAAGAGCTTATATAGGAGGGGAGGGTCACCATAACATATTTGCATGTATGTCGAATATTAAAGGTCTCTTGAAAACAATATTTGGAATTTAAGCTTAGAACAATGTGGTTTATAGTATTATTGTTTATGTAAAAATTTGTAGATGATGCTTTGACGAAGTGGGATGTTTCTGAAGGCTGAAAATTGAAAAATGCAAATATCTCGGTTAATATTCAAGATAGAGAATAAATGTACATAACAATATTTATAGTAAATTTTATTTGCAATAAGATTGTTTCTATGCAATTTTTTCGATCAGACGTATAGAGACGCAGATATTTCGAATTTTCGAAATTTCCCCCCTCTAAATTCGCCTCCCCCTGGTCCGATTTCAGCCGTTAACGAACCCCATCTTTCTTTTTACATAAAACGACTAAATATCGAGTTTGGTAACGAACAAACAATAATTGCGACCCCTAGAGCGGTAACAGACATATGTAGGATATTGGATATATGTATATACAGTTTTGAACGGACCTCATTTTCGTCATCTACTAGGTAGGATCGATGGACATTTAAAGAGAAATTTCGAAAATTCCATCATGAGTACAACCTCAATAGCTGATTTCCCTTAAGGGCAATCTGCTAATAAAATTAAATTAACTTAAATTGTAACTCCTACCTTGTAAGGT
>CM032230.1:147232500-147315000 GCA_019009955.1 Riptortus pedestris
CGAGCCGTACACTTTCATAATTACCACAACGTGTTGCCACAATTTGAAGAACCTCGGAGAGAATTCATCATCAGTATTCATTGGAACTAGAACTGCGAGAGAAAAGTTAGATTGAGTTGGGCTTGTTTCGGATCTGTCGATAATTCGTTGCTTATAATGCCCTGGAAATTTATTCAGTGTTCGAGGTGGACGAAGGTGGAGGCTCGTAAAATAAGGATTATGGAAAATTGTGGAAAATCGTTCCGGGTTTCAGAGGAAAACTCTATAGTTTGCCGATTAGAACTTTTACCATAATTAAGAATTTATTTGCTGGCAATAATTAAACAGCTCTGCAAATTTATTCATTTTTACCCCAAAGGAAATCCGCTATTCAGGTTAAACTCATGACGCGTTTTATTGAAAAACGCTGCGACATAAAATTTATAGTCAAAATATTTATCACTGGAACAGGACTAAGGAAAAATGAATGGATTAAATACCAAATATTGTTCTCATTGAACTTTTAAGTTTTGAGATAAATGCAAATACGTGACGCACGTGGGAAATCTTTTTAGTTAACGCAGCCCCTGCGTGACGGACTTTTATTCCATTTATAGTGAATTTTTGAGACTTTACAAATAAGAATGTCTAAGAGAGGTTCCCCTATTTCTCATTCCTTCCCCCCGACTTCTGAATGGCTGTAGATGCCCCCCCCCCTCACATGTCTATGCCGTTGGCGAGTAATGACCTCCACTCAACTCCCAGACGCTCCAATAGAGCGAGCTGGAGTCGATACGTTCCTAAGCTCAACTGAATAGCTTTTTCCAGAAGGAAAGGGTTTTTAAATCTAGTAGGTCCTTGTATGGGTATTTCAACCTCAAAACACCTTCTTTGCTTCGTTAAATATAATTGATGCAACTTTCTGATAAATGCAACTGTATAGCATGTATGTCAATGAAACGTCAAACTTCACAAGAGAAAACAAGTGGTTATTTTAGTCAAGTGGAGCCTTTAATAAACTTTTGAATCTATTAATGATACACTAGTATGACCATTAATCCAAAAGTAATAGAGTAGTTTGGCGAACCGAAGAAATTTATGTATTTAAGAATACTGGGTAATAATAAGATACTCAGTAGAATATGAAGAAGTAGGAAATATAGGATCAGTAGCGTGCCATTTGGGAAATCTGCTTACTTTACGTGGACCCTGGGTGACGGACATTTTTTTTTTATTTTCGCAATCATTCACGTTTTACTTTCTATTCGCTTTATCTATTATAAAATATACATACATGCAGCGATAACGCCCAACATAGTTTTTTAGGAAAGAAATGCAGAATGCAATGTGCAAAATACGCTATCATTACTGCGGCGTGAAGAAACAGTGAAAGAGTTAAGCCAAAGCATATATGGCTTGGTGACCCGGAGGAGGACATACAGATGATTGGAAGTTGTAATTGGAGAAGCCGACCTGCAAATGAATTGACAGTGGCAGGAGACCGTAGACGACTATAGCAATTATATAAGAAGCTGGAAGTTAAGGACACTCGGTGGAATGTTGATAAATACGGACTGGAGTGTATAGAGAATGGACCTCAACAAATTATGATGTTGTGTACTTCAAGAAAGATAGGTATGTGTTAATGGATTTTTTGAACAAGACTCTTGTCTCCTTTCCTGTAGATCTGGTCTGGGCATACTGCGAGTGCCTGCGTTTCCCAAGTAGATCCCAACCGGTAAGCGGAGAAGCTGGGTGTGTCATCAGATGCATCTCCTTCCCGGTGGTGGCGTACTCCGTCTTCATGACAGTATAGGTTGTACGTCTCGGAGCATGCGACAAGCCTAAGCTTGGAGGTATCCCATACTGGTAGCACGGGGATGGCGAGGGCTTCCTCTGCCAACCCCTTGCTACAAGTATGGTGTTCCTCCAACCCTAGACTTGTCATCAGATGGTATCCCATACTGGTAGCACGGGGATGGCGAGGGCTTCCTCTGTCAACCCCTTGCTACAAGTATGGTGTTCCTCCAACCCTAGACTTGTCATCAGAAGGTATCCCCTACTGGTAGCACGGGGATGGCGAGGGCTTCCTCTGCCAACCCCTTGCTACAAGTATGGTGTTCCTCCAACCCTAGACTTGTCATCAGATGGTATCCCATACTGGTAGCACGGGGATGGCGAGGGCTTCCTCTGCCAACCCCTTGCTACAAGTATGGTGTTCCTCCAACCCTAGACTTGTCATCAGATGGTATCCCATACTGGTAGCACTGGGATGGCGAGGGCTTCCTCTGCCAACCCCTTGCTACAAGTATGTTGTTCCTCCAACCCTAGACTTGCCATCAGATGGTATCCCATACTTGTAGCACGGGGATGGCGAGGGCTTCCTCTACCAACCCCTTGCTACAAGTATGGTGTTCCTCCAACCCTAGACTTGTCATCAGATGGTATCCCATACTGGTAGCACGGGGATGGCGAGGGCTTCCTCTGCCAACCCCTTGCTACAAGTATGGTGTTCCTCCAACCCTAGACTTGTCATCAGATGGTATCCCATACTGGTAGCTCGGGGATGGCGAGGGCTTCCTCTACCAACCCCTGCTACAAGTATGGTGTTCCTCCAACCCTAGACTTGTCATCAGATGGTATCCCATACTGGTAGCACTGGGATGGCGAGGGCTTCCTCTGCCAACCCCTTGCTACAAGTATGGTGTTCCTCCAACCCTAGACTTGCCATCAGATGGTATCCCATACTTGTAGCACGGGGATGGCGAGGGCTTCCTCTACCAACCCCTTGCTACAAGTATGGTGTTCCTCCAACCCTAGACTTGTCATCAGATGGTATCCCATACTGGTAGCACGGGGATGGCGAGGGCTTCCTCTGCCAACCCCTTGCTACAAGTATGGTGTTCCTCCAACCCTAGACTTGTCATCAGATGGTATCCCATACTCGTAGCACGGGGATGGCGAGGGCTTCCTCTGCCAACCCCTTGCTACAAGTATGGTGTTCCTCCAACCCTAGACTTGTCATCAGATGGTATCCCATACTAGTAGCACTGGGATGGCGAGGGCTTCCTCTGCCAACCCCTTGCTACAAGTATGGTGTTCCTCCAACCCTAGACTTGTCATCAGATGGTATCCCATACTGGTAGCACGGGGATGGCGAGGGCTTCCTCTGCCAACCCCTTGCTACAAGTATGGTGTTCCTCCAACCCTAGACTCGCATGCTCCGAGACGCACAACCTATACTGTCATGAAGACGGAGTAAGCCACCACCTTACCGGGAAGGAGATGCATCTGATGACAAGTTTAGGGTTGGAGGAACACCATACTTGTAGCAAGGGGTTGGCAGAGAAAGCCCTTGCCAAAAATCAGATAGTCTAGAAACTGATGGTTGGTGTCTGGATCACCTTGTGGTTGCCAGTCACAGACGTGGTTGTCGTTGTTTACGGCCTCATTCAGGTGTATCAGAAATGATTAAAGAAGGGGCTTCTCAACATCTTCGTTCCACTTAAAAAAAGGTAGTAATATACATACCAAGGTTGATAAAATTCGGTTCAGACGTTTATGCGTAAAAGGTAACAAACAAATAAACAGACACCAAAGAAACAAAATGCAGTTATGTTGTCTATGAAATGTGAAACGAAAAGTTATTGTAAAATTTCGAGAAAAAAACAATTTAATATATATACTACATTTTTGTAATAACTGAAAGTAATTTTAATGCAAATAAATAAAAACTAAGGAAAATAATATGTAAATTCCTTTTTATATTTCCACGAGACGAATGAAATTAAATAATACTTTTAAACGTTAAAATTTAAACAAATTAGCCATTAAAGTGACTCTTAACTCAGAACATTAGTTAAGACAAGGTATTTGATTTTGGGGCATTCGTCATCGCGGCAAAATAGAATAATCTCTTTACCGGTCTGCACAGACAGAGGTTACAATTTTATATATATATATATATATATATATATATATATATATATATATAAAACTATTAAACGTTACTTAATAATGTCATTATAACAAAAGACGATATGCGTTTAAACTCAAATTGATTGTTTAATGTATTATTTAGGTTACATCATGGGCTAAGATCCTTCCCCCTTACCTCGCATTTTGAATATAATTTCAGTTACTTTTAGGTATATATATATATATATATATATATATATATATATATATATATATATATATATGACTGCGGAGTGAGGAGCGTAGAGCCATAGATCAAGAGGTAATCATCAGATGTTATATTTATCACCAGGATCCTGCTGCTGATGCCTCTTCCTTCAACATTAATCATCACCACAGCCTACTTACATCATCTATCTCACATAATCCATGCACTCTCCATCTCTCTCATCAACCCCCACCTCTCTGTCTCTCTCTCGTCGATTCTCTACGTCATTAGCCAAATTCATCGCTCTTGTCTATTCTTCTGGAGCATTAATTATCTCATTTACGGACCATATCCTCTAACAACGAATAGAAAAAAGTATTACACGCAAGAAAAGCGTAAACCATAAATATTTCCGTACAAGCTGCAATTACATACACATTATGTCGCCTCCCGTTTCTCTTAAGGGAAATCAGCTATTGAGGTCGTACTCATGACGCGATTTTCGACATTTTTCTTCAAATGTCCATCGATCCTACAGAATAGATGACGAAAATGAGGTCCGTTCAAAACTTTATATATATATATATATATATATATATATATATATATATATATATATATATATATATATATATATCTGTTACCGATCTAGAGGTCGCAATTATTGTTTAATCGTTACCAAAGATAACTCGTTTTATGTAAAGAGAAAGATCAAGTTAGTTAACGGCTGAAATCGGGCCAGTGGGGGATTAGAGGGGAGGATTTTTGAAAATTAGAAATATCACCGTTACCATAGGTCGGATCGAAAAATTGTATAAAACCAATCTTATTTCAAATTAAATTTACTATAAATATTGTTATATACATTTATTCACTATCTTGAATACTGACCGAGATATTTGCATTTTTCAGTTTTCAGCAAATAGAAAACCGCCACTCCCATTCATGTTACATAAACAATACTCTGCTACATAATAAATCACATTATTCGAAGTTTAAATACCAAATATTGTAATTAAGAGACCTTTATTATACGAGGGACATGCAAATATGTCCTGGTGACACCCCCCCCCCCCCCCCGTCTTAAGGTTTTGGACTACTAAAATATGATTGATAGAGATAACAATTATTCTGACTCATTATTAATTACAGTACTAGGTATAGTAAATAGGTCTCAATAAAATTAATATGTTATATTCTGATATATTTAAGTAATCGTTTTTACTTCCGTTGTGAGGCAGGCAGACCCATTTGTTAACATTTCTAACCTAACGCTTCCTGTCGGAAGGTTATTGAAATTCGACGAAACATTTCTTATTTCCATTTGTATTTATTCACGGTGATATTGTGTTAGCAGTATGTAGATTTATCTATTACTAAACTTCATGTGGGAAATCTGCTTAGTTTACGCAGCCCCTGCGTGACGGACTTTTATCCTTTTGTAATAGTCTTTGCAAAAAGATGTAACAATGGCACAAGCCATAAACACCTTCACTCCCCATACGGGCAGGAACATCATAATTTGGACTTCCTCTCTTAGCTCATTAGAAAACATATAGAGTTCACATTCACTCATATCGTACATATTACACAAAATCCAGACATTAAAGAAAATAATAACTATGTACTGGTTACCCGAACATACTAACATTAGACAAAGCAACAAGTTGACGAACTCGCCCAAATCATCTATCCAAAAAATAATCCACAACCCATATTGTACAGACCAAGATATTCAAACCCCACCAATACATATAATATTCAATTCATGGCAGAAATCTTGGTTTGCCGCAACTGAAAACAAACTTGGAGGGCTTAAACATAAACTGTTCAGAAGAGAAGAAGTAGCTGTAACAAGGTAAAGAATTGGCCATTCACGACTGACACACACTTAGTGGAGAAGACGAACCCTACTGTCAACACTGTAAATGTAGACTTGCTATAAAACATATACTAACTAACTGTTACTCGCAATATCTACCCAACAGTATTGCTTTGGTTGTTACCAAACTCAATACGTAAGCGTTTCATGCAAAATTAAAGATCAGGTTCGTTAATAGCTATATTTTGACTAGTGGGAGGGGTGGGGTATTGTTGGGCAAATTTCGAAAACTCGGAAAATCACTGCTATTAATTTTCGGATCGACAAATTGTATTGAATCAATCTTATTGCAAATGTAATGATCTATATATTTGTGTACGTATATTTTTGCGAAAACTACGTATATAAAAATTTAAACAGAGCTAATTACATATTTAAGAAGTAGGAAGTAGATCAAAGTTGCCGACAGATGGTCTAGCCCATCATCGGCAATAAATAGAATGAGCCAGACATTTCCGTTTGATGTTTTCCGACAAGCTATAAAAGGACCCAACCCGCCACGAGTTTAGTTAGTTTGCTCTCAGCTCTCTACAAGTGATCAACAGTGCGTTCAGTGAAGCTTTAGTGAACAGTCTTAGTTGCAGTGCGGTAAAGTGTTTTATGTGAAGAAAAGTGTTGTCCAGTGTTTATGAAAAGAAGAGTCTAGTGTCGCGTTTAAGTAAAGGACAGTGCAGTGCAGTGTTTTTGTGAACTTCAGTGATTGTGGGTGAGTTATTGGACTGTGTAATAAGAAGAACAGTGAAGCTATCAGTGCATACTGTGAGTAGTAGTTAAGAATAATTAACCAAGTGTGTAGTGCATTGTTAAATAAATTGTGCAGTGATAAAAAACTCTCAAGCGTGTGTGTGTTTAATTTTGCAATCCAAATCACATTACAGGACACGATGCCATCAAACTCATTAAAAAAGAGGTCAGCCTAAAATGGGAAGCGGAATGGCATCTGACAGACACAAAACTACGAGAAATAAAAAACACTATTCGTGAATGGCTGTCCAGTAATCAGGATACTAGAAGAGAAGAAGTAGTCCTTGCTCGTTTGAGGCACGGCCATTCACGGATAACACACGGACACCTCATGACTAGGACTGAACCACCATTATGTACACTGTGCAATACACAACTAACTATCAAACACTTACTTACAGACTGCAGACTAATAACTGACAAGACCTTACCCACCAACCTATCTGAACTACTACACGACGACAGCCCATACATTACAAAAGTCATGAAACACCTCAAAGACACGCACATTTACAACCAGATAGTTTGTATGTCCAGATAGTAAATAGTTTTTAATAAAATGAATATATTATATTCTGATATATTTTGAGTAAGTGCTTATTTTCCGTTTAAAATAATTTCTATCTACCTATTCAGTTCTGAGTGGTTGGCTGAGTCTGGCTTGCGATTCTGACGCTCCCTATATTAGAGGTTGTTAAAGTGTAAGTTCACTCAATGATTTCTCATTATAATTTGTATTAGCTAACTTAATATTCACGGTGGGGTTTTGCTACCATTATGTAGATTAATCAATTGTAAAACTTTTAAGTGTGAAATCTGTTTAATTTACGCAGCCCCTGCGTGACGGGTTTTACTGTGTTGAGAGACACAAATCCCAGTCCCCCCTCCCCTCGGTCGTGTATCGCGCGGAAGGTTTAATTGTCCAATCTCTGTGCAAACAGAGGCCATCGGAGAGTAAAAAGCAATAAGCAAATGGAGTGTTGGAGATACGGGTAGTGTTGGAGCCATTTGTAAGTGAGCCCTTATCAGCTGGGATATGCGGCCGCCACGTACTCCTTATCAGGCTGCTAGTGGTAATATACTCACAACACTTACTATCATAACTGACTTCACACGTTCCCCAGACAACACACACATACTCACAAATATATATATATATATATATATATATATATATATATCCCTATTTCCCATGGGCATGGAATCACACGTGACCGGGAAGAATCTGTTTTTAGAAAAGGTCACGCTGGGGATACGTTAAGTAAGCAGATTTCACACGTATTTACCTTTATCTCAAAACTTAAAAGTTCTATGAGAGCAATATTTGGGCTACAAATGAAGTGAATAATAATATAAGAGCATTTTGTTAGTAATACATGAGGAGGAGGGGGATTACTGATGGCTGAAAACTAAAAAAGTCCGTCACGCAGGGGCTGCGTAAACTAAGCAGATTTCCCACGTGAAGTTTTACAAAACTTCCTTTAGAGAAATCTGCCTAATAATAACAGTAGTAGTAAGAATCCTCTAAACCTAAAACATTATTTAGGGCGTAATAACCCAGTAGTTTCTAGCCCCAAAAAACAGTTAACCTAACCTCTAAACCTATTCACCAGGGATAGTTATGGAAACGGCCACCAGAGCTCTCGGCGGAAAGTCCGCACATAGCCTCCTGGTGACCACACGCAGAATACAAATGCAAATATCTCGATTAATATTCAAGATAGAGAAAAAATGTATATAACAATATTTATAGTAAATTTAATTTGCAATAAGATTAATTCTGTACAATATTTCGGTCCGACATATAGTAACGGAGATATTTCGAATTTTCGAAAATCCTCCCCTCTAAACCCCCCCCTCCCACTGGTTCGATTTCAGCCGTTAACGAACTTGATCTTTCTTTTTACATAAAACGACTAAATATCGAGTTTGGTAACGATCAAACAAAAATTGCGACCGCTAGAGCGGTAACAGACAAATATATATATATATATATACATACAGTTTTGAACGGACCTCATTTTCGTCATCTCCTGGGTAGGATCGATGGACATTTGAAGAAAAATTTCGAAAATTCCGTCATGAGTACAAACCTCAATAGCTGATTTCCCTTAAGGGAAATCTGCTAAAAATGCATATATCTCGGCTAATAATCGAGATATTGAAAGGCCGTACATAATAACTTTTATAGAACATTAAATTTTCAATAAGATTGGTTGTATACAATTTTTCGACCCGACTCATAATAAGGGAGATATTTAGAATTTTCAAAATTTCCCCCCACTAAATCCCCCCTCCCACTGGTCCGATTCAAGTCATTAACGAACTCGATATTTCTTGTTACATAAAACGACTAAATATCGAGTTTTGTAACGATAATACAATAATTGCGACTGCTGGAGCGTTAACAGACAAATATAAATGTGTCTAAAGTCTATATATATATATATATATATATATATATATATATATATATATATATATATATATATGGATCGATGGACATTTGAAGAAATGTTTCGAAAATCCCATCATGAGTACAATCTCTTCTTCTTCTTCTTCTACGTCCATCGTGCCGATAAGCGTGGAGGGGCCACCTCAGTCCACTTTGCCCAGTTGGGTCTGTCCGCCGCTAGTCTCCACATCTCTGGCGCGGTCTTGCCCCTTTCTGCTCCTAATCGAGCTACGTAGTCCTGGTACATAAGTCTAGGTCTACCACGGGGTCGTTTGCCTTCTGGCCGTGCTTCATATAACCATTTGGCCTTTCTTGTGTCCCCCATTCGGTTGACATGACCAAACCACTTAAGTTGGCGCTCCTCAACTATCTCTCCAATCGGTCTCAAGCCAAGGTCCTCTCTTATCCGCTCTTTTCTGATGCGGTCTCGCCTTGTTTTTCCCGCAATGCACCTTAGGTATCTCATTTCTGCTGCCTTGAGTTTGCTTGCATGGTTGTCCAATAAGGTCCAACTCTCTGCACCATACAAAAGCACTGGTAGAAAGACCGCTTTGTAGATTCTGAGTTTAGTACAACCTCAATAGCTTAAAAAATTAAGGAAGTTGCACGGAACATTAGAAAATTTAAGTAACCTTGACCTACACGTTAACTTTAACTTAATTAACGTATCTGATCACGCGTAATGCCGTGGCTAAGGGAACAAATATCAATCTAAAAATGTTATTACAGAAAAATTAAATCTCACCACATAGGGTTACAATGTAGAGTATAAATATATTAAAAAAATATACGGTTCACGAACCTGGAAAACCCAATGTTTTAGTACAAAAATTTGTTATAGAGGGAATATACTATAACTAATATTTCCTAGCAAATTACTATAATTTCCTAAGACATTCGTGGTTATGTATTTAGAAAAAGAAAAGATTTTTTAAGTGGAATCCTTTAGATTAAAAAAAAATATCCAATTCTCTGAGCTTCGATCCGAAGAAGACTAATCGGTGGAGATGTTTTAAAGGAATGGCTGAAGGAAATAGAGAGTTGATTGGGAAGGATAGAAAGTGGTGTGATGAAGGTGTGTAGTTAGTGTTATCTCTAGTGTTAGTGTTGGCTGACTCTAGTGTCAATCATCCGGATGGCAGAGCAGAGTAATGGGTTTTCATCAGCTGGTTCGCTCTTTGCTAGCCAATAGCCTTTCTTCTGGGGATATCGGGTAGCTCAACCCAAGCTCAATTAGTCCACAATATAATGTACTGCTCTCTCTCTCTCTCTCTCTCTCTCTCTCTCTCTCTCTCTCTCTCTCTCTCTCTCTCTCTCTCTCTCTCTCTCTCTCTCTCTCTCTCTCTCTCTCTCTCTCTCTCTCTCTTTCTTCCCCTCATCTCCTAGGCAGAATCGATGGACATTTGAAAAAAATGTCGAAAATGGCGTCATGAGTACGACCTCAATAGCTGAGTTCTCTCAATGGAACCTACTAAAACAGCAAATATCTCGGTTAGTATTCCTGATATAGGAACAGTGTTTAGCACAGCATTTGCAAACAATTATATGACCATCAAAATTTGACCATAGTTTTTCTAAGCAACTCATAATAATAACGGAGATATTTCAGCAATTACATCATTAGTTTTACATGATACGTGTATATACACGTAATACGTTTTCGAGTTTGGTAAAGAACCAACGTAAATTTCTACCGCCAGAGCAGTAACAGGCAAGTGTGTGTGTACGTGCGTGCTTGTGAGTCAATATCCTGCCGTCCAACCAGGATTGGCTCTCTGTTTCAGGACTCATACACCAGAAAGTGAATTGAAAATTGACCGAATCGTGTAGATATTTCAGTAAAGTAGTGTGGGAGAAGATACCACGTTTTACTACTCTAAGATCATTTAAAATCATCTGTTCTTTGTATAAAGTAAATTCGGAAGATACTGGTTTCTAAAAGGCAGTTCTTGATGGAAGACTCCTAAAACAGAGCCAGGAATAAACATTTTAAGGGCTTATCACGCCAGAATGGACAAACTTTTTTAATTGGCAATTTCTCTCTCGTCTCACTGGGGCTAATTGTCAAAAGCGATCACAGTGCAATGAGAGACGCTTTTTGTCTTCATTATCGCTCAGATTGGATCTTGCTCTAACTTGGTAATTTCCGCTAATATTTTAATATTACTGTACGGCAAAATTCCCCTCACGCAGCTGCTTAATTATCACGTTTTTGCAGGTATCTTGAATTTAGGAAAAATATTTCTGTTTTAAATACAGGCTCTTAATTTGTTGTAGCAACAGGTGGAAATAAAAACAGCCTAGATATTGGCTGTGTAGACTAGAGTTTTTGTGACAGTTAATTTAAGTAAAACTTGGAATATATTAAGTGGGAGTTCCTAAAATAAGATTGACGATAAATTCCTGTGAAGTATGTCTCTTGGTTAAGAAGAATCGTTACAAAAAATATAAAGTTCCTCCTTCTTCGTTTTAATCCGTGGATACTAGTTACGAATAACTGGAAAAACCACTCAGAAAGACGGAAGGCGAATGCAATTTCTCTGGGGCTAAAGAAACAGTTTATACAGAGCTCGCCTTTTATAAGTCACGAATACACAGAATAATGGAAGAGTTGAACAATGATAGTCCCTCTTATGTGGAGAGGTGGTAAAATATAAGAATGGGCTGTCAAGAGTTTTTAATAAGAGCGCCAGCGAGAAAAGGGGCCTCCGTATCCAGCTGGAGTAAGAAAGTTTCCAGAGCCATATGTCTTATGGAGGGATCCAATCTCCGGTCTGACAAGGCTCCGATATTAGGCGCTCGAGTTGATAAGAACCTTCCAGTAATTATAGTTCCAGCCAAGACTCTCTCCAGCCCAATTAATCAACCCTATCAATAAGGCCGGTGTCAAAATTAATTCCGTCTTAAAAGCCAGATATATGTCCTCTCAGGATCGACTTCCTGGAGTCGCCCAGTCAGTATTTGCTGGAGAGCAGCTTCAGGAAGATACGGGAAGTTAGAGTAATTGACACGACGTCGTGTGTGATAAAAGTCCAGGGATGCGTAGACCATGTAGGTTTTCGTCAAACGAGTCTCACGCCACCAATGAAGACGTCTTCTGGCCACCACGTTCTCTATTTCACACCTTCGGAGCACCAAAATCAATTGAAACTTCAAACGTATATGTTGGACATACAAATGGTGCTAGCGGGTTAGTAAAACCCTCACTCCGACTTTTCGCCAAACCAACATGAACTATGATCCTGTATTCCGCATGTTTAGTTTAATTGAGGATTTTTGTAATGGTCAAAAAACAGCAGTCCCTACTGTGTTTACAGTAATTTTACATAATCTATATATATATATATATATATATATATATATATATATGTATATATATATAAAAAATTGTAACCTCTGTCTGTACATTGATTTTTTTAGCAGATTTCCCTTAAGGGAAATCAGCTATTGAGGTCGTACTCATGACGCGAGTTTCGAAACATTTCTTCAAATGCCCATCGATCCTACCCAGGAGATGACGAAAATGAGGTCCGTTCAATATTATATATATATATATATATATATATATATATATATATATGTCTGTTAACGCTCTAGCGGTCGCAATTTTCGTTTGATCGATACCAAACTCGATATTTAAACGTTTTATGCAAAAATAAAGATCGAGTTCGTTAATGGCTGAAATCGGATCAGTGGGAGGGGGGGGGGGGTTTAGAGGGAGGATTTTCGTAAATTCGAAGTATCTCCGTTACTATACATCGGATCGAAAAATTATATAAAACCTATCTTATTACAAATTTAATTTACTATAAATAATGTTATATACATTTATTCTGTATCTTGAATATTAAACGAGATATTTGCATTTTTCTGTTTTCAGCTTCTGAGATGAGATCGGCTAACTTTGGGTCTAGTCGTGAGTTTCCGTCAAGAGCTAGTTCGGGCCGTTCCCGTAACTGTTTGACTCACTATTCTGAAATTTCTCTATTGTAAAACTTCACGTGGGAAATCTGCTTAGTTTACGCAGCCCCTGCGTGACGGACTTTTCTGGAAATTTCAAATGCCATAGATTCGATATCTGCAATTTGTGTCTTCAGTGTCTGTTAGTTTATTTGCTTGTTTTTTACCTTTTCATGCATGAACTGCAGAACTGAATTTTATAAAGCTTGTTATGTATATTACTACTAACCCAACTTAGATTTTATGCTATATTAATATTCTCTGAGACGAACAGGAGTGGGGGTTATAAGGGACGCCTGAAATTAAAAATATCGATATTTCGTTTCGTATCGCTTTTTCGGGAAATACTCACGTAACAAACGTTGTTTATTTTGTGATGTAGAGTAACTTTGGTTATACACACTTTTGTCGTTATAAAATAAAAGTACAAACGAGATATAAACCTAAAACTATAGCGGGAGTAACCAATTGTATTAGTACTAACTAATGTTTATTCGATATAGGCGTAATAATGTTTTTTTTAGACTTATATGGTAGTTCAATGTATAATTGGGATTAGCGTAGTTATAAATCTCTGCACCCCCCCCCCTCCTTTAATATTTGTTTCTACAATGAAATAACGTTGTTTATTTTCAATGGAAATGAAAACTATGAGAGCAATCGCATTATTCAATTTTTATTATGTAATTTTTACACAAAGTCAAGCTGAGTTCAAACAGGGATTGTTAGCGGAAGTTGTAGAAAACCAAACTCTTTAATTCTGGTATATAGTAGCTTATTTCCTCCGATATGTTGACGTTATTGAAACAACCATGTACTATATATATAAAACTATTAAACGTTACTCATGATGTCATTATGATAAAAGACAATATGCATTTAAACTTAATAAGATTGTTTAAAGTTTTATTTAAGTTGCATGGAGGGCTACGATCCTTCCCCCTCACTTTGCATTTTGAATATAATTTCAGTTATTTTTAGGTTACCACTCTTATTTTTTTCCACCGGGTAAATTAATTATTAGAAAACTTCTAATTAGTTAATGTTTTGAGTAATTTTAATTTAAGTAGAGCAGTGTTGATAACCCTCAAGCGGCAAGGGAAGTTGCACGGAGGCTAACTCTCTTAATTGTGTTATCATATTTCTTGTTAAATGTTGGCACTGTTGGAATTTCTTTCTACAACCGACAATTTCTAAACTATGTGTGCTTGGAGTAAATTTGACAGAAAAAAATGTTTATTATTGATGCTATTTAGTTATAATAAATGCTATCATATCCATGATTATGGTTTGAATTGTTCACGGTGTGTCAAACAGTAGAGAGGGATTGATTGGGAACTCATTTTTATATACTCTTTTTATCTATAATTTCTATTTCATAGGTCCCCTACAGTTGTCTAGTCCTTATGGAAAAATACTAGGCCCAGATGAGAAATACAAGTATAATTGTACACATTTGAGTTTTGCTATAAAAATAGCCTCAATATTCAGCCTCTAATTATTTCTCGAGCGAAGCAGGGTATTTTAGCTAGAATTTATTAGCAGATTTCCCTTAAGGGAAATCAGCTATTGAGGGTGTACTCATGACGCGATAATCGAAATTTTTCTTCAAATGTCCATCGATCCTACCTAAGAGATGAAGAAAATGAGGTCTGTTCAAAAGTGTATATATATATATATATATATATATATATATATATATATATATATATATATATATATATATATATGTAAAGGGTAGTGTGTTTAGTTTAATTGTAAAGGGTAGTGTGTTTAGTTGTAAGATATTAATTATTAAATATGAGTTTACTTGGGTGGGGCTGGCTGGTGCTAGAGAGGGGTTTTCTGCTGACCGGTGCTAGATGTGGGGCCGGGGGACAGTGTCCTGCAGGCAGGGACTGGGTGTGCGTGTCAGTGCTGTAGCAGAGCAGACCCTCAGCATGTATTGGCCATGGATAATCCTAGGTGAGAGACCTTTGTCATACCCATTTATCTGATAGCCAGTCCCATTCCCGTTTATTTAGTTTTTATGGTGTTTATATTTTTTTGTGTTAACTACTTTTTAATCTACTTGTAAAATATATGGATTTAAGAGAAATAGGACTATCATCACCTCCCTCTCACAGAAACCCTCATTACAAATGGTGTCAGGCGCGGGGTAGTTTACGCGATTTGGGGCTAAACTACTTAAAGAACTACGCGTGAATAGAATAGAGAAAGAGTGAGAGGGAGATAGGGCGTGGCTAGCTATAGCGACACAGGAGGCGATAAGGATAGTTGATGAGAGCTTTAAATTCGCGGACCTCATTCCGAGGCCTTATCAGTTACTCATGCCCTACAGTTGATAGAGCCTTAGGTTCGCGGGCGTCAAGCCCGAGGTAGTAAATAAATAATCTTTTCCCTTATTGCGTATATTCTCACATTTTGTAAGCATGGAAGGGGAACTTCGACAAAAGTTGGAGCAACTCGTCGAGGCTAATCGGGCTTTCGAGGAGAGGGAAGCATCATTGAAAAGGGAGCTTGAACGCATGTCCACACAGCTAAGTACGCTAACGGGTAAAGAAGTCAAAGTGACCGAATCTGATAACGAGACTATGTTGGGCGATCCCCGGGAACAAGTAAGAAAGGACATGAGTCTCCAGACTATGGTATTACCGTGGTCCGGTGAACCAGGGTCAATCTCAGTGACTGATTTTTTTGAAGGGGTGGAACTTGTAGCCCAATGCGGTAACTGGGGAGACTTAGATAAAATCCTGGTTGTGAGGATGAAGTTGAAGGGTCCAGCCGCGTCGTTTTTAGCCAGTCGTCGTGACCTGACGAGCCCTCAGTCGACCTACGGAGCGATTAGAAACGCGTTAGAGGCTAGGTTTAAAGATACCTGGAAACCGGAACAGTACTTGATGAAACTTAGTAGCGTTCGTCAGGAAAAGGGCGAAGACTCCAGGGCTTTCGCGGACCGCTGTAGAGCCATAGGTGAAAAAGCTCTGAAGGAAAAGGGGTCTCCCATAGAGCAAATGGTCGCGAGAGAGCAGATCGATCGCGTGGTATTAACGGCGTACCTGAGTGGCCTTAGGGGCGATGTAGGCCGGTTTGTACGGATGTTCCCTCCGTCTTCCTTGGAAGAAGCAGTAGAAAGGGCGTGCACCATTGAGCTGGAGGAGGGGGGTAGTCGGCAGGTGTTTGCAATTGATGAGACCGGGGGAGAAGGGCCGGTGATGAGTAGGGTACACCAAGACCGAGGGAAGTCCCGGTCTCAGTTGGAAGTGATTTGTTATCGCTGTGGAGGTAGCGGTCACTTTTCAAGTAAATGTGCAACGCCAGTCACTCCGGGCGATCGAGGGGCACTGATAAGTAACAAAAAGGGGGCCCTGACGCTCGTGTGCTATAGATGTCGAACTCCAGGGCACGTCGCTAAGGAATGCCGCCAGAGGGTTATATCAGAGCGCACTATTAGGGAAAACCCAAAAGGCCAAGACCTGGTCGAGCCCCGCGAACCAGGTCGAAACTAAGAAAAGGCGGGGACAGAGACGTTAGGCTCCACGGGATTGGAGGAGGGGAAAAGCCTAGGTTTACAGTCCAAGTGAGCATAGACGGCCTCCCACACCTAATGCTATTAGATACGGGGGCTGATGTCACACTCCTCAAGAAGCCTATCAGAGGAAAGGAACTACTCCCTCCGAGTAGTAAATTAAAGGGCGTGTCCGGGGAGGCGTTGGAGGTTCGTGGAGAGCAATCGGTGAGAGTGCGACTGGACCAGACCGACCTTATCCACCCTGTGGTGATAGCAGAAGTAGACATTGACTGCGATGGGCTCCTGGGCATGGATTTGCTTAGGAGATTTGGTGCGGTGGTTGATATTTCCTCTGGGTCAATTAAGGCTACCCGTTCCCCTTCGCGATTAAATAAATTGATGAGAGTCAATGAGGACAGGTTAGAGAAGGACAGACAGTGGATAAGGGAGGTTAAGCGCCGGACCGCTGAGCTGGTTTCTAAGTGGGACAAAAAGAGGGGAGGTGAAACGCCCGCCGTCGGCAGTCGTGCATTGTCTAAATCCCCTGAGGCGCCAATCTCTAAGGGTAGACCGAAGAAGGGAGACTTGAAAGGAATCTCTTTGGGCTACGATGAGGTGAATCGTTTCGTGAAGGTACAGAGGGCGGAAGTAATCCCCCCTTACTGTGAAGCCTTGGTGCCTGGGAAGATAAGAGGTCGTAAGCCGGACGGACCGGTGCTGGTCGAACCTGAACTTGTGGCAGCTAGCGGTCTGAGGATAGCGCGGGTGGTGGTAGACGGAAGCTCAAGCGTTTTGTGGCTGAAGGTACTAAATGAAACCTCCACCAAATTAACGTTGAATAAGGGTGAGATCGCGGGCAAGGCTTACGCGATATGCCCTGAAGACGTGTTGCGCACGGAAGACAGATCCGCCCCTAAGCGTGTCGAGGATGGTAACCTGTCTCGGGGAGAAATAAGGGGTAAGCTGGCGCATCTGCCAGAGAAGGAAAAGCACCTGATTGAACAAGTGCTGATGGATTTCTCGGACGTATTTGAGGAACCTGGGGAGGAAGGGTGTAGCTTGCCTGTGTTCCATCACATAAGAACAGGAGACGCTCCTCCGATTGCGAAACGGCCGTACAGGGTCCCTTTCCATGAGAGGGCTGTGGTGGAGGAACAATTGGAAGGCATGCTCGCCAAGGGCGTCATCACCCCTTCGGATAGTCCCTGGTCGGCGCCAGTTGTGCTGGTTAGAAAAACGAACCAGGACGGGAGTATAAAGTACCGTTTTTGTACGGATTTTAGGGGGTTAAACGCGGTAACACGACCAGACCCGTACCCCTTGCCACTGATTCAAGAAACCCTTGAACAATTAGGGACGAGTAAGTATTTTAGTACCATCGATCTGGCCAGCGGGTTCCACCAAATACCCATAGCCCCCGAGGACCGAGAGAAGACGGCTTTTACCACTCTAGGAGGCCACTGGGAATACAGGAAAATGGCGTTCGGTTTGTGTGGAGCGCCGGCTACGTTCCAACGAACTATGGATCAGGTGCTAGGCAAACTTAAGGGCGACGGCTGTTTCGTCTACATCGACGACATAGTGATCCATAGCGAGGATGCGGAGGGTCACGCGAAAAGGTTAGAAGGAGTCCTTGGTCGACTGCGATCAGCTAACTTGAAGGCAAACTGGGCGAAGTGTAATTTCGCGGTAGCTGAGGTAACGTATCTTGGGCATGTTGTTACCCGAGATGGAGTCAAGCCGGACCCACTCAAAGTTGATGCTGTGAAAAGCTTCCCGGCGCCAACTAACGCCAGTGAAGTCAGGTCGTTCCTGGGGTTGGCCAGTTACTACCGACGCTTTGTTAAGGGGTTTGCTGAGATTGCAAAACCCCTGACGTCCTTGACGGGACCAAAGGTTCCCTTTGTGTGGGGGCCAGAGCAGAAACGTGCGTTCGAAGGACTGAAGCAGTTCCTTTGCTCAGAAAATGTCCTGGTATACCCTGATTTTAGAGATCCGTTTATCCTTTCAACAGACGCCTCGGGATCGGCGATTGGTGCGGTCTTGTCTCAGATGAGAGACGGCCAAGAGCGACCAATTAGCTACGCAAGCCGACAGTTAAAGAAAGCCGAGTCTAACTACTCGGCAACGGAACGGGAACTCTTGGCGGTAGTGTGGGCTACAAAAATATACCGCTGCTACTTATTAGGAAGGCGGTTCAAGCTCATAACCGATCATGCTGCCTTAAGGTGGATGCTTAAAGTGCATGATCCATCGGCTCGCCTGACGAGGTGGGCCCTGCGGTTAACCGAGTTCGACTATGAAGTAGAACATAGGCCGGGAAAGAATCACGGCAATGCAGATGCATTGAGTAGAAGGGTCGCCCAGCTGAAGAGCTGTGTGTGGAGTAGGGACAGGATACTGGCTGCTCAAAAAAGGGACTCGTGGTGCCAGTCCATGGTAACGACGGGTCGTTCGGATCAGGTCGTGAAGGACGCGGACGGTGTTTTGTATTGGGACCCAGGGACTTCTACCGGTTCTGATTGGCGACTGCTCGTCCCGGTGGTAATGAGGAAGGACGTTTTGACGGATTGTCATGCATCCCCCTGGGCGGGTCATCCTGGCACTGAACGCACCTCTGCCATAGTCCACCGCTCGTATTATTGGCCGAGCTGGAAGAAGGACGTGGCAGAGTTTGTAAAAAGCTGTGAGGCCTGTTCGAAAAGGAAGACGCCGGCAGGCTTACGCGTCCCTGTCCAACGCCCTTATATGGCCAGAGCACCTTTCGAGCAAGTCTCGATGGATGTGGTGGGACCATTTCCCAAAACGGGCCAGGGTAACAAGTACTTGCTCACGTTTATAGATCATTTCACGAGATATGCCGAGGGAATCCCCATTAAGGACCTAACAGCTGAAGAATCAGCCCGCGGTTTTGTAGAAATAGTCACGAGGCATGGGGTGCCGCTCAGGCTTCTGACCGACCAAGGGCGCAATTTTGTGACCAAGTTCTTCAGGCAAGTGTGTCAACTACTGGGAACAAAGAAGGTTCAAACAACTCCTTACCACCCGGAGTGTAATGGTATGATCGAGAGGCTCCATCGTACGATTACAGAATCAGTTTCACACTATGCCAGGAAGGACGGTAGGGATTGGGATAGATGGGTCCCGTATGCGCTGATGGCATATCGATCAATACCGCATTCCTCCACAGGCTACTCACCGAATTTCCTGATATTCGGTAGAGAGCTGACTCCCCCGTCGTTCTGTGACTCGTCACCCCTGAGAGAAGGGGAAGCCTGGGAAGACCAGGTTGGCAACCTCAGACACCGCCTTTCAAAGGCGTATGAAGAGGCAAGAGCCAGGGCTGAAAAGACGTGGGCGGAACGAACACGCTATTGTAACAGAAGGTTAAAGGAGCGTGTATTCAAATGCGGGGATCGAGTTTATTTGCATGTGCCTGCAGTAAAACCAGGTCACTTTCCAAAATTCCATTGCCCTTGGACGGGACCTCATGAAATTGTGAAGGTACTGTCTCGAGTAACCTACGAGGTATTACTTAGTACCGGGGGTCGGATGGTGGTCCATGCAAATCGCTTAAAGAAAGCGTACTCAAGTGATGAGGGGTCGACTCCAGAGGTCAACCAGGCGGTTGATGGACCTACACCAGTGTCGGAAATACTACCGGAAGAGCCGTCTATACTTGAGATGTGGCCCGGTGCACCTTACGACCTGGAGGACGAATACTTTGGAGGGTGTGGCGAGGAGGAAGAGGCGCAGGGCGCACTGGCGCCAGCCTCAGGCCACGTGACCCCTGTGGAAGGGATGTCGGAGACTGCAACCGTGGAGCCGGGGGAGAATTCGTTAGACCCAACGGGGCAAACGATCGTGTTAGGGAATACTCAGCCGGAAGGGGTAGTCACTCCTGAACAGTCGGAAGGGGTAGTCACTCCTGAACTGTTAGAAGAAGCACCGGGCCCTCAGGAGACACAGCCTTTGGGTTTGCCAATGACGCCAATACCAGTCGCGCCAGGCCCGAGTTCAGGCCACCGCCATTCCCGATGCCCCGTGCGTACAAAATCAGCAGTCCGTTGTCCGCTACCTGATTGCCCAACGTAGTGTTCTGGGAGAATACTTCAGACGGTTGCGAGATCGGTACTCGAAGGGCAGTGTAGAGTCCCCTGAGGTAGAGACGGAGGGAAGTGAGGAAAGTACCCTCGTTCCAGGGGAAAGTAGCGATTCAGGAGAGGATTCCACTCTTCGGGCCCCTAGGGGGGGAACGGTTTCCGAAGGGAGTGAGGAAGAGTCGGAAAGGTCGGGAGAACTTACACAGGATCCCGAATGGAGTCCTCCGCACTTGGCCAGGGACGTTGCGCCAAGGTCTCCGTACCAACTTCGCCATCGTAGAGCACCCGATGGTCCAGGAGGCGTATGAGCCTGTGATGAATTACAATCAGCGAAGTCGAAACTCTTAGAGTAGGTATTTCTATGTACCTGGGTTACAGGATAAATTTTAATTCTGTTCGTTTGGTTGGGTGTTGCGCGAGTGATAGGGACCTATCACAGGAATCACAGGGAGGGACATCCAGGAATGAGGGGATAGGGTAAGCAGTGTCCCCCTCAATGATGCTTTTAAATGAAACAGTAACCATTACTGCCTCTCTTCGTAACCCCGAACTTGCCACATTCGAGTTGTTACTTAGGCTTGAGGAAACGGTAAGGGGGGTGGAGTTGTGCCAAAGGGGGAATCTTTTCAAGGGTCCTATTGCGCAGTTGGGAATGAGAGAGAACCCTGCGGGATGTGGAGCTGGCTCTCCCGATGGGTGTGACTTTGGTTTCAGGTGCAGACGAGCCAAATGTCTACTACAGTCTGGCGAGGGTACATCGTGTGGCTACAACGCACGAGATATGTGCGGTCTTAGACTTGCCACTGAAGACTTCAGGACCGCCCATGACGGCATGCATAGTGCACGCAAGGTCCCAACGGCACAACTCGACAGGTGTGTTCCTGCAGGCGCTGGCAGAAGCAGAAGTGTGAACAGCTGTTTCTTCACCTTTGACATCGGAGGGCAGTTCCAGCTTGGATGACGTTGGCGGAGATCACGTCCAGGAACTGCGGAACTGCGCTGGAGGAGGAGTATGGACATTGTTCCTGGGGATGTTCATCGTATTAGGGACTACCCTTCTTGTGGGAGGCGTCACCTTCGTGGCGGTTATTGGATGGCCAAGATGCGGCGGAGTATGGCTGAGGACGGGGTGCGCTTTGGAGGAAGCGTTGCGGCACGTAGAGGTGAAAACCCCTAAGGGGCCGGTGGAGAATTTGGACTCATAGTACCGGGACCCTCGAATAGTGTTGTTCTAAAGTGCCGTTCAGGAGTGAAGCGACACTTTTTCAGTGAGGGGGGTATTGTAAAGGGTAGTGTGTTTAGTTTAATTGTAAAGGGTAGTGTGTTTAGTTGTAAGATATTAATTATTTAATATGAGTTTACTTGGGTGGGGCTGGCTGGTGCTAGAGAGGGGTTTTCTGCTGACCGGTGCTAGATGTGGGGCCGGGGGACAGTGTCCTGCAGGCAGGGACTGGGTGTGCGTGTCAGTGCTGTAGCAGAGCAGACCCTCAGCATGTATTGGCCATGGATAATCCTAGGTGAGAGACCTTTGTCATACCCATTTATCTGATAGCCAGTCCCATTCCCGTTTATTTAGTTTTTATGGTGTTTATATTTTTTTGTGTTAACTACTTTTTAATCTACTTGTAAAATATATGGATTTAAGAGAAATAGGACTATCATCACCTCCCTCTCACAGAAACCCTCATTACATATATATATATATATATATATATATATATATATATATATATATATATATATATATATATATATATTCGTCTGTTACCGCTCTAGCGGTCGGAATGTTTGCCTTATCGGTTTCATACTTGATATATAATCGTTTTATACAAAAACAAAGATCAAGTTCGTTAATGGTTAAAATCAGACAAGGGGTAGGGGGGGGGGGTTTAGAGGGGGAGAATTTCGAAAATTCTTAATATCTCCGTTATTATGCGTCGGGTCGAAAAATTGTATAGAACCAATCTTATTGCAAATGGAATTTTCTATAAATGTTGCTATCTACATGTTTTCACTATCTTGATTGTTAACTGAGATATTTGAATTTCTTAGTTTTCGGTCTTCAGTAAAGCCCCACTCCTACTCATCTCATATTATCAATATTCTATTATGTTATGAAACACTTTATTTGAAGCTTAAATACCAAATATTGTTCTCATTGAACTTTTAAGTTTTGAGATAAATGCAAATATTTGGGGCACGTGGGAAATCTGCTTAGTTAACGCAGCCCCTGTGTGACGGACTTTTTATTTATTTTTTGGTTTGTGCCCCACAGCGATGGGGATTGGCATAATTAGAATATTGCACTTACTCCTTCATGCACTAACCTTTGTTATATAAAAAAGTCCGTTACGCAGGGGCTGCGTAAACTAAGCAGATTTCCCACGTGAAGGTTTAAAAGTCCGTCACGCAGGGGCTGCGTAAACTAAGCAGATTTCCCACGTGAAGTTTTACAATAGAGAAATTTCAGAATAGAGAGTCAAACAGTTACGGGAACGGCCCGAACTAGCTCTTGACGGAAACTCACGACTAGACCCGAAGTTAGCCGATCTCATCGCAGAAGCTGAAAACAGAAAAATGCAAATATCTCGGTTAATATTCAAGATACAGAATAAATGCACATAACATTATTTATAGTAAATTTAATTTGCGGAGATATTTCGAATTTTCGAAAATCCTCCCCTCTAAACCCCCCCCCTCCCAATGGTCCGATTTCAGACGTTAACGAAGTTGATATTTATTTTTGCATAAAACGTTTAAATATCGAGTTTGGTAACGATAACGCGAAAATTGCGACCGCTAGAGCGTTAACAGACAAATATATATATATATATAATTATGAACGGACCTCATTTTCGTCATCTCCTAGGTAGGATCGATGGACATTTGAAGACATTTTTCGAAACTCGCGTCATGAGTACGACCTCAATAGCTGATTTCCCTTAGGGGAAATCTGGTAAAAGTAACATGAATGTTTTTTCTATAAAATGAATATTAACCGAGATATTTGGATGTTGTATACTCCCGCTCCAGCTCATGACATATTAACAATAAGCTGTTATATCATGAAACAAATCATTCAAGCTCAAATACCGAATTTGGTTTGCTAAAAAAGCTAGAGTATATATATATATATATATATATATATATATATATATATATATATATATATATCTATATATATACATTGATAATCACAGACGCCATGTAAAGTTTGAGTCAATGTTTTCCGACCAAATATTGTTTCAAACGGACCTTACAATGAGAGAAATATGGATAAACTTCATCAATTAATCCTGAACGAGAATTCTCGTGGGTTTAGTTGTCATAGACATTCATGGACTAAGGTTTTCAATAAAATCTTGCGGGGGAAGGGAAAACCTTCAGTCGATCATTAGTTAATAAAATATCGAAAAATTAAATTATAATCATAAATAAACAATTATCATTAACGCAGGGAATATATGGAAAACGTATATAGAATCATGGAACGAACACAATAAAAAAAAATTAAAAAAAAAAGGCAAGAAGAGAAAATGAAATAAATGTTGTTTATTTTAAACTGGAGAGAGACTGTGGGGAGGTGGGGGTGGCAAAATGAGGAGCGACCCCGTTCATGAATAATTGGAATAACATTGGAGCAAATTTGAATATTACTTCATCATTTGGCACTTTATTAGCTTTGCCAATATACCCCTCAGAGACACGATGCACTCAAAGGGTTAAGTTCCAAAAACAGGAATAAAGGCCACACTTTATCCAACGGCATAGCATTAACATCCGAGATGAAATAGCCAGTCACGCAGGGGCTGGGTAAACTTAGCAGATTTCCAATATCCTCTATTCGTGTGTAAAACCCCATTGAGTACAATTAGGGGATTACAGAAGGATGAAACGACAAAAGTCCGCCACCCGGGGGCTACTTAAATTAATTAGATTTCCCGCTTGTAGTTCTACAATAGAGAAATCGGTATAATACTAACACTTACCACCATGAGTAATTACAAACGGTAATGAGAAATATTTCAGTTAATTTTAAAAAGAGTCTGAATTATAAACAAATAGCTCTGAGATGAACAGGATAGACATATTCTTCACCGGAAAGAAAAACAATTACTGAAATATATCTGAATACAATCAAATTAATTTTATAGAAAACTATATATTATATCTAATACTGTAATTAATAATAAATCAGAATAATTTTAGCTCAATTACAGAAATTTTAATAGTTCATAAACCAAAGAAGTAGGGGGGGGGTGACAGAACGTATTTGCATATATATCGCCCAAAGTAGAAGCTTACACAGTCTCTACTGCAATCTCACGAGAACCTACCAATTACGGAAACGGCCGAACTAACTTTCAGAGGAATCGCACGAACGTAACCGGCATAGCCGAATATGAAAAAAAAGTCCGTCACGCAGGGGCTGCGTAAGCAGATTTCCCACTTGAAGTCTTACAATAGAGAAATCTGCCTAATAACAACTGTAGTAGTAAGGAACCTCTAAACAGTCGAGCGTTACCACACACATATATATATATCTATATATATATATATATATATATATATATATATATATATATTTATTTAGGGTGTAATAACCCAGTAGTTTCTAGCCCCAAAAAACAGTAAACCTAACCTCTAAACCTATTCATGAGGGACGAATAGTTATGGAAACGGCCGTCAGAGCTCTCGGCGGAAAGTCCGAACATAGCCTACTGGCGACCACGCTCAGAATATAAATGCAAATATCTCGGTTAATATTCAAGATACAGAATAAATGTATATAACAAAATTTATAGAAAATTGAATTGCCAATAAGATTTATTTTATACAATTTTTCGATCCGACGCATAATACCGGAGATATTTCGAATTTTTGAACCCCCCCCCCTCCCTCTGGTCCCATTTCAGCCGTTAACGAACTTGATCTTCCTTTTAACATAAAACGATTAAATACCGAGTTTGGGGACGGTTATACCCATATTGCGACCACGTGAGTGTTAACAGACAAATATATATGTATATATGTCTATATATATATATATATATAGATATATATATATATATATATATAGATATATATATATATATATATATATATATATATATATATATATATATATATATATATATATATAGTTTTGAACGGACCTCATTTTCGTCATCTCCTTGGTAGGATCGATGGAAATTTGAAGAAATTTTTCAAAAATCGCGTCATGAGTACGACCTCACTAGCTGATTTCCCTCAAGGGATATCTGCTAAAAAATGCAAATATTTCGGTTAATATTGAAGATAGAGAATGTATATAACAATATTTATAGTAAATTTAATTTGCAAAAAGACTCTTTCTATACAAGTTTTCGATCCAACGTATGGTAACAGAGATGTTTCTAATTCTCAAAAATCCACCCTTTTAACTCCCCCTCCCACTGGTCCGATTTCAGCCATTAACGAACTTGATCTTTATTTTGTGCATGAAACGATTAGAGATAGAGTTTGGTTACGAGCAAACAAAAATTACGACCACTAGAGTGACAACAGAAAAATATATATAATTTTGAACGGACCTCATTTTCGTCATCTCCTGTTTAGGATTCATGGACATTTGAAGAAATTTTTCAAAAATCGTGTCAACCTCAATAGCTGATTTCTCTCGAGAGAAATATGCCAAAATACGAGTAACCCTCTTAATATGAGTTACAAATAAATGTATAAAGCAACAAATGGAGACCATCAACATTTTAAACCCCAAATTTCGGGTCCGATTTTAGTCCTTACCGAATGTGATTTTTAGTTATCAGTGACAAAATTATATATTGATTGGATATAGCTGAAATAAACATTTTCAAGACAAGAACAGGAGATCTTGATTGATGACTTAATCTAGCAACAACTCTACTCGAATTCTTTATTTTAGCAGATTTCCCTTAAGGGAAATCAGCTATTTTAGTCGTACCCATGACGCGAGTTTCGAAAAATTTCTTCAAATATCCATCGATCCTACCTAGGAGATGATGAAAGTAAGGTCCGTTCAAAATTTTATATGTATATCTATATATCTATATCTATATATATATATATATATATATATATATATATATATATATATATATATATGTCTGTTAACGCTCTAGCGGTCGCAATTTTTGTTTGATCGTTACCAAACTCGGAATTTAATCGTTTCATGTAAAAAGAAAGATCAAGTTCGTAATGGCTGAAATCGGACCAGTGGGAGGGGGGGTTTAAAGGGGAGGATTTTCAGAAAATTCAAAATATCTCCGTTATTATGCCTAGGATCGAAAACTTGTATAAAATCAATCTTATTGCAAATGAAATTTACTATAAATTTTGTTCTATACATTTATTCTGTATCTTGAATATTGACAGAGATATTTGCATTTGTATTCTGCATTGGTCGGCAGGAGTGAGGTGTTTGATACTTTCCGAAGAGAGCTCTGGCGGCCGTTTGTGTAACTATTCGTCCCTCGTATATAGGTTTAGTGATCCCTTACTACTTACTACACTTGTTTTTGGGCAGATTTCTCTATTGTAAAACTTCACGTGGAAAATCTGCTTAGTATACGCAGCCCCTGCGTGACGGACTTTTGTTATTATACTGCTAATTGGGATGGGCTATCTACAGGTTACCCTTTTAGGAGATTTCCCATGAGGAAATTCAGCTATTGAGGTCGTACTCATGACGCGATTTTCGAAAAATGTCTTCAAATGTCCATCGATCCTACCCAGGAGATGACGAAAATGAGGTATATATATATATATATATATATATATATATATATATATATATATATGTCTGTTTACGCTCTCGTGGTCGCAATATTTGTTAGATCGTTACCCACCTCGATATTTAAACGTTTTATGCAAAAACACAGATCAAATTCGTTAAGCGCTGAAATCGTACCAGTGGAAGGGGGGGGGGTTTGGAAATTTGAAATATCTCCGTCACCATACGTCGGATCAAAATATTGTATAGAAACAATCTTATTGCAAATTAAAATTACTATAAATATTATTCTATACATTTATTCCCTATCTTGAATATTAACCGAGATATTTGCATTTTTATTAAATTTGGCCTGATAATGGACAAGTGAGTTTCCACCAAAAGCTAGTTCGGCCGTAACTGACTATATACTATATTTACTATATACTATAACTTACTATATACTATATTTCTCACGTGCGTCAGGTATTTGAATTTATCCTAAAACGAAAGTTTTTAATGAGACCAGTATTTGTTATTTAGGCTTCAAATCAAGTGCTTCATAATATAGCAGCTTATGAGTTGG
This sequence comes from Riptortus pedestris, assembly GCA_019009955.1. NCBI lineage: Eukaryota > Metazoa > Arthropoda > Insecta > Hemiptera > Alydidae > Riptortus > Riptortus pedestris. Next base: position 147,260,577 of record CM032230.1, read on the forward strand.
AGTGGGGCTTTACCGACGGCCAAAAACTCCAAAATGAAAATATCTCGGTTAATAATCAAGATAATGAAAAAACTTTCATGACAACATTTATAGAACATTACATTTGTAATACGATTTTTTCTATACAAATTTTCGCATCCAACGCATAATAACGGAGATATTTCCAATTATCGAAATTCACCCACGCTCACTTGACCGATTTTAGCTGTTAACGAACTTTATCTTATATTTACAGAAATCGTTCAAATATCGAGGATAGTATCGATCATACAAAAAATTCTACCGCTAGAGCGTTAACAGACAAATATATAGATAGCTAGATATATGTATAAATCCAGTTATGAACGGACCTCCTTTTAGCAGATTTCCCTTAAGGGAAATCAGCTATTGAGGTTGTACTCATGACGGAATTTTCGACATTTTTCTTCAAATGTCCATCGATCCTACCTAGTAGATGACGAAAATGAGGTCCGTTCAAAACTGTAGATATATATATATATATATATATATATATATATATATATATATATATATATATATATATATATATATAAACGGGAGAGGTATGTAAATGGTGCCAAAAATATATTTACCTACATTTGAATCATTTACTGTTGTATTGCCCCGCTTTTACATCACACAGAGTAAAATTCCTTGACAAATACATAGTGCCTCAAAGAGAATACCTATCATTAGTAAACATTCTGGATTACAACAATGAAAGTAAAGTTAATGATATTTTTTGTTTCTTATCAAATGTTTGTGAAAGGTAACAATATAAAAGAAAGAATTGTATTATTTTGTATGGGGGTGCTTATTCAATAATAATCGGCAAATTATTTATTATATGCAGTTATACTTATTATTAGAAGAGTTATACTTATCTTAGATAATAGTCATGTTAATCTGATATGATAGGAAACTGATCTTTATTTAGACATTAAAAAAGAATGAATTAATCTACATTTACATTAAATTATAACCTATCAAATTCAGTATTATAATCATTTAGATTAATATTAATACGAGTATTGTATTACGTGCCAATGCATATGGTGTTCAGTTGTAATTCTAGGAATTATTATTATTTTATTTACACATACTTTAAGAAGTATAATATACTAATAACCACTAACACTAATTGGCCAGACTCTTGGCAACATGTTGTAAACAGAAGCCAATAAAAATATCTATCTATCTATATATATCTATATATTTGTCTGTTACCGCTCTAGCGGTCGCAATTTTTGTTTAATCCTTATCAAACTTCATATTTAAGCATTTTATGTAAAAAGAAAGATAAAGTTCGTTAACGGCTGAAATTGGACCAGTGGGAGGGGAGGTTTAAAGGGGAGGATTTTCGAAAATTCGAAATATCTCCGTTACTATACGTCGGATCGAAAAATTATACAGAATCAATCTTATTACAAATAAAATTTACTATAAATATTGTTATATACATTTATTCTCTATCTAGAATATTAACCAAGATATTTGCATTTTTCAGTTTTCACCAAACCGCCACTTCTCATGTTACATAAACAATACTCTGATACATAATAAATCACATTATACGAAGTTTAAATACCAAAAATTGTATTTAAGAGACCTTTATTATACGAGATACATGCAAATATGCACTGGTGACTCCTCCCCCCCCCATCTTAAAGTTTTGGACTACTAAAATTTTATTGATTGAGATAAAAATTATTCTGACGTATTATTAATTACAGTACTAGATATAGTAAATAGTTCTCAATAAAATTAATGTGTTATATTCTGATATATTTCAGTAATTGTTTTCTTTCCGGTGTGAGGTGGGACCCGTTTGTTTACATTTCTAACCTAACGCTTCCTGTCGGCAGGCTATTGAAATTGGATGAAACATTTCTTATTTCCGTTTGTATTTATTCACGGTGTTGTGTTAGCAGTATGTATATTTATCTATTACTAAACTTCACGAGGGAAATCTGCTTAGTTTACGCAGCCCCAGCGTGACGGACTTTTTTTGTCATCTCCTAGGTAAGATGAATGGACATTGTAAAAAAAGTTTCGGAAACCGCGTCATGAGTACGACATCAAGGGCTGATTTCCCTTAAGGGAAATCTGCTATAAAAAAAAATGCTCCAACTTTAGATTATGTTAATAGGTGGTATTATAGTTTTAGATTAGGGGATGGTAATGGCCTCCTAGGATTGGCTAATGATCCGTAGCTCCAACTACGGACGCGGACATATTACTCGGACCTCCTGGCTAATCCTTATACGGATCGCCTCGCATTTCCTCTAATCCGGGGATACTTCCACCCCTAATGCCGGCAATTATTAAAAGGTTTAAACAAATTTATTATATTTGTTTGAACCTATCCCTTTCAAAAAAAAAAAAAAAAAAAAAAATGTTGTACCACCAACTTGCTAATTCACAATCATTTGCCGTAATAATGTTCTCGTTGGATGGAGGGAGGGCAGTAGATGAAAAAAATAGTCCGTCACGCAGGGGCTGCGTAAACTAAGCAGATTTCCAACGGGAAGGTTTACAACAAATAAATATACATACTTTTAACACTATAATGAACATAAATGGAATAGATGCAAACTGTAATAAGAAATTCAGTCAATTTACTAGATAATAACATCTATCTTTGAATTGTAAAAAAAACAGGGTAGCCAACTTCGCAGTGCTGAATAGATAGAATTATTATAGACCAGAAATATGAACCATTAATGAAATATATCTGAATATAACATTTTTATTTTATTTAAAACTATAGCTAATGGAGTAATTTGAAATGAATCAGAATAATTTCTGCCTCAATCACTCAGATTTTAGTAATCCGAGATCAAAAAAGTCCGTCACGCAGGGGCTGCGTAAACTATGCAGATTTCCCACGTGAAGTTTTACTCTCATCCGTTATCCGCCCCGATTTCATAAAAATGCAAATATCTCGGTTAATATTCAAGATAAAGAATAAAAGTATATAACAATATTTATAGTTCATTTAATTTACAATAAGACTGATCCTATTCAGTTTTTCGATCCGACGTATAGTAACGGAAATATTTCGAATTTTAGAAAATCCTCCCCTCTAAACTCCCCCTCCCACTAGTCCGATTTCAGCCATTAACGAACATGATCTTTCTTTTTACATAAAACGACTAAATATCGAGTTTGGTAACGATCATACAAAAATTGCGATCGCTAGAGCGGTAACAGACAAATATTTATATATATATATATATATATATATATATATATATATATATATATATATATATATATATATACACACATATATATACATACAGTTTTAAACGGACCTCATTTTCGTATTCTACTAGGTAGGATCGATGAACATTTGAAGAAAAATTTCGAAAACTCCGTCATGAGTACAACCTCAATAGCTGATTTCCCTTAAGGGAAATCTGCTAAAAAGTGGAGGTAAACAGAACGTATTTGTTTGTATCTCGTATAATAAAGCTTTTTGAAAAAAAATATTAGGTATTTAAACTTTTAATGAAGTGGTTCCTGATATAATAGCTTATTATTAATATGACACTAGTAAGTGTGGGGGTTTACTGAAAGCCTAAAACTATCGAATCCAAATATCTCGGTTAATACTCACTATACTGAAAAGATGTATAAAACAATATTAGCAGATTTCCCTTAAGGGAAATCAGCTATTGAGGTCGTACTCATGACGCGAGTTTTGAAAAATTTCCTCAAATGTCCATCGATCCTACCCAGGAGATGACAAAAATGAGGTCCGTTCAAAATTATATATATATATATATATATATATATATATATATATATATATATATATATATATATTTGTCTGTTAACGCTCTAGCGGTCGCAATTTTTGTTTGATCGTTACCAAACTTCATATTTAAGCGTTTTACGTAAAAAGAGAGATCAAGTTCGTTAATGGCTGAAATCGGACCAGTGAGAGGGGGGTTTAGAGGGGGGATTTTTGAAAATTCAAAATATCTCCGTTATTATGCGTCAGATCGAAAAATTGTATAGAATCAATCTTATTGTAAATTAAATTTGCTATAAATATTGTTTTATACATTTATTCTGTATCTTTAATATTAACCGAAATATTTACATTTGTATTGTGTGTGTTGTCGACGGAACCCCGCCATGTTCCGGACTCTCCGCCGAGAGCTCTGGTGGCCGTTTCCAGAACTATTCGTCCCTCGTGAATAGGTTTAGAGATCCCTTCCTACTACAGCTGTTATTTGGCGGATTTCTCTATTGTAAAACATCACGTGAGAAATCTGCTTAGTTTACGCAGCCCCTGCGTGACGGACTTTTTATAGTAAATTTAATTTTCAAAAAGAAGAAGCAGAGAAGTTCTCTGCAAATTTTCGATCAGATTTCAGACGTTAATGATCTAGATCTTTTGCTTTACATAAAACCAATAAATATCGAATTTCCTAACGATTATACAATAATTGCGACCACACACACGCGATCTGAAATTAAAAATAGCGATATTTCGCTTTTCGTTATCTATTAGTTTTTCGGTTATGATGTATCTAAAACAGCTGTCACCATTAAGCTTTGAACCGCATCAAGGGAAAGGAACTTTTATTCATCCATGGTTTGGAAGACAGAATACTTTCTACAACTATGAATTATACTGGTCATTACGTTATAAAAAAAAAAAAACCTACATGCACAGGAGACGGGAAATATAATAATATTAAAAGGGTGAAGTCTTAAATAACAACTTATTTTATTATTAAAAAATCCACAATAACAAGGGTATAAACCCTAAAAAGTCCGTCACGCAGGGGCTGCGTAAACTAAGAAGATTTCCCACGTGAAGTTTTACAATAGAGAAATCTGCCCAAAAAAAAGTGTAGTAAGTAGTAAGGGATCACTAAACTTATCCACGAGGGACGAATAGTTACGAAAACGGCCGCCAGAGCTCTCTTCGGAAAGTACCAAACAGCTCACTCCTGCCGACCAATGCAGAATACAAATGCAAATATTTCGGTTAATATTCAAGATACAGAATAAATGTATAGAACAATATTTATAGTAAATTTAATTTGCAATAAGATTGATTCTATATAACTTTTCGATCCGACGCATAATAACGAAGATATTTTGAATTTTCCGAAAATCCCCCCCTTTAAACCCCCCCTCCCACTGGTCCGATTTCAGCCATTAACGAACTTGATCTTTCTTTTTACATAAAACGATTAAATTCCGAGTTTGGTAACGATCAAACAAAAATTGCGACCACTAGAGCGTTAACAGACAAATATATATATATATATATATATATATATATATATATATATATATATATATATATATATATATATATATATATGGGTAGGATCGATGGACATTTGAAGAAATTTTTCGAAACTCGCGTCATGAGTACGACCTCAATAGCTGATTTCCCTTAAGGTAAATCTGCTAAAACTGTGACGGGGAAATTTCAAAATCGTGGAAAGTAAAGCCTTGTCAAAAAAATACCATCTTTATTCAACCTGAAATGAATTCCCGGGCGAAGCTGGGTACCTTAGCTAGTATATATATATTACATACTATACATTTATATATCATTATATACATTTATTCTCTATCTTGAATATTAACCGAGATATTTGAATTTTTATTAAATGTGGGCGGCTATCGGACGAGTGACTTTACCACCAAAAGCTAGTTCGGCCGTTTCCCTAACTGCTCGACTCTCGTGAAATTTCTCTATTGTAAAACTTCACGTGGGAAATCTTCTTAGTTTACACAGCCCCTACGTGACGGAATTTTTATATATATAAAATTGTAACCTCTGTCTGTACTTTGTTTTTTTTCGAGAAATTTAACGTTAACTTTTCGTTTCAAATCAATTAGCAAATCAATCCTAAACACTGGGACGGGTAAATGTCAAAATATTGTGCAATGTAAAGCCTGCTAAAAAATACCATCACCATTCAGCCTCAAATGAATTCCCGGGCGAAGCCGGGTATCTGAGCTAGTATATATATATATATATATATATATATATATATATATATATATATATATATATATTTTATTAACGGACTTAATTTTCAACATCTCCTAGGTACGATGGATAGATTTGAGGAAAAACCGCGTCATGAGTATGACCTGAAAAGCTGATTTCCATTAAGGGAGATGGGTTTACCAGTTGGCTTACATATATTGGACAAACATAATTCCTGAAATGACCGCCGATACATTCTTTCCGGTAATGCAACGCTATCCTTGGCCCGGCTAGCTGAATCCCGAACATGACCAGTAGCAGTAAACAGAGATATGCTCGCCTCATTGCTCGAACTATCCCTTCCCTCTCATTTAACAAATATAATTAGCATTGTCCGAATCAGTGAATGAGTAATCATGGATCTGGGGGAGTTCCCTTAAGGGAAATCAGCTATTGGGGTTGTACACATGACGCGTTTTTCGAAACATTTCTTCAAATTTCCATTGATCCTACCCAGGAGATGACGAAAATGGGGCCCATTCAAAATTATATATATATATATATATATATATATATATATATATATATATATATATATATATATATATATATATATATATATACTAGCTCAGATACCCGGCTTCGCTCGGGAATTCATATGAAGCTTAATGGTGATGGTATTTTTTTTGGCAAGGCTTTACTTTGCACAATATTTTGACATTTACCCGTCCCAGTGTTTAGTTTAAATACCCGTCGTTTCTGTAGATTTGTTAATAATAAAATTATTTTTTTATGTAAGACTTCACTGTTCTACATATTGTCATATTTCCCGTTTCCTGTGCATTATGCATAGATTTGAATTATTAAGCACAAAATATGAACATACATTTGAATTAGTTTTTCCCGCTGCGGTACCTTGTAGTTCCAAAGAATTGTTGAGCCAATTTCACTAAATAATAAAATAAACCACTTTGTTATGTGCATATTTGCCGAAACCCCAATAGGAGACGAAATATCACTATTTTTAATTTCAGGCCTCCCTTACAACCCCCACTCTTGCCCGTCCCTAGAAATGTTAGTATGGCTTATTATAAGGAAGACGTTCTTGCTAATTCATACCCAGTTTGGTTTAGTTTGGTTGAGTCTTTTGTGCCAAATAAAATTGTTGACTTCTGCTATCACTTTTTGGCGTATAACGCCTTTATAATTAGGTATACGACAAAAGTGTATATGACAAAAGTTTCTCTAAATAACAAAATAAACCACTTTTGTTATGTGCATATTTGCCAAAACCCCAATAGGAAACGAAATATCACTATTTTTAATTTGTGACCTCCCTTATAACCCCTACTCCTGTTCGTCTCAGAGAATATTAACATAGCCTAAAGTCTAAATTGGGCTAGTATTAATATACATACCAAGTTTCATAAAATTCGGTTCAGCCGTTTATGCGTGAAAAGGTAACAAACAAACAAACAAATAAACAAACAAACAAACAAACAAACAGACACCAAAGAAACAAAATGCAGTTATGGTGTCTATGACATGTGAAAAGAAAAGTTATCGTGAAATTTCGCGAAAAAAATCAATGTACAGACAGAGGTTACAATTTTATATATATATATATATATATATATATATATATATATATATATATATATATATATATATATATATATATATATATATTTGTCTTCTAACGCTATAGCGGATATAATTTTAGTTTGATAGTTACCAAAGTCTATATTTAAACGTTTTACGTAAAAATGAATATCAAATTCCTTAATGGCTGAAATCGGACCAGTGTGAGGGGGAATTTCGAAAATTCGTAATATCTCTTAAATTATACCTATGATCGAAAAATTGTTTAAAATCAATCTTATTCGGAAATAAAGTCCGTCACGCAGGGGCTGCGTAAACTAAGCAGATTTCCCACGTGACGTTATACAGTAGAGAAATCTGCCCAATAACAACTGTAGTAGTAAGGTATCTCTAAACCTATTCAAGAGAGACGAGTAGTTATGGAAACGGCCGCTAGAGCTCTCTGCGGAACGTCCCGAACATAGCCGACCCTTGCCGATCATACGCAGAATACAAATGCAAATATCTCGGTTAATATTCAAGATAGAGAATAAATGAATAGAACAATATTTAAAGTAAATTTGCAATAAGCTTGGTTCAATACGATTTTTTGATCCGACGCATAATAACGGAGATATTTCGAATTTTCGAAAATCCCCCCCTCTAAACCCCTCTCCTACTGGTCCGATTTCAGCCATTAACGAACTTGATCTTTCATTTACATAAAACGATTAATTTTTTTTTTTTTTTATTCGTTAACAGACATATATATATATATATATATATATATATATATATATATATATATATATATATATATATATAGTTTTGAACGGACCTCATTTTCGTCATCTCCTGGGTAGGATCGATCGATGGACAATTGAAGACATTTTTCGAAAATCGCACCTCAATAGCTGATTTCCCTTGGGGGAAATCGGCTAAAAGTCACATGAATGTTTTTTCGATAAAATGAATATTAACCGAGATATTTGGATGTTGTATACTCCCGCTCCAGCTCATGACATATTAACAATAAGCTGTTATATCATGAAACAAATCATTCAAGCTCAAATACCGAATTTGGTTTTCGTTGAAGGTTGACTTGGAGAGATGTGCAAATATGTTGTAATGACACCTCCAATAAAGATTTTTCGTTCTTTACTCGAAAGCATCTTTTCTATCTCACCAGCACGTGGGAAATCTGCTTAATTTGCGCAGCTCTTGCTGGGCGGAGTTTTGATTAGGAGGAGGGGAGGGGGGGGGGTTTAGAGGGGAGGATTTTTGAAATATCTCCGTTACTATACGTCGGATCGAAAAATAGTACAGGATCAATCTTACTGAAAATTAAATTTACTATAAATACTGTTATATATATTTATTCTCTATCTTGAATATTAACCGAGATATTTGCATTTTTATTAAATCTGGGCGGCTAATGGACGAGTGACTTTCCCGCCAAAAGCTAGTTCGACCGTTTCCTTAACTCTTCGGCTATCGTGAAATTTCTCTATTGTAAAAGTTCATGTGGGAAATCTGCTTAGTTTACGCAGCCCCTGCGTGACGGACTTTTTATTTTTTAATAGGAATGCATTTGTACTTTGAGATTCGAATTAAAGGTGCTGGCTTCTGATTTCGTCTTTAAATAGTCTTGATATAGAGAGTTGTAGTTGCATTGGAAGTTTCATATGTAAATATCTCTTGAAGTATGTCAATCTGTGCATTATAAGCTATTTCAATGATTATCTAAATAAAAAATTGTTAAAAAAACAAAAAAAACAACACAACTCCAAATCGTACTTAGCAAACGAAAAAGAATTATTTTATCTGTCAAGACAACATTTTTGTTATCTATATCCGAATTTATTTGAAAGAGGATGGGAAAGGTTTGATTGAAAAGGAATTCAGCTTTTGGTTGATTGTCCATGAATATTACAAACTGGGATTTCCAATTCTGCCATCGGCAAGTCCGAATCATCAATCATCCATAGGATCCGTGAATGACTCCTGACAGAAGACTTTTCAACTTTTTTTTTGCTTTAATAAATATTTATTTCCGTAATCAAATACAATCTGTATCAGTTTTCCTTTTTTTTTTCTCTGCCCAGAAAAATAGAGCTGAATATATTCGCTAATACATTTTGAAATTCCTTCAATTTCCTGTTATTTTTCATTAATTTTTCAATTAACTTTTATTTTGTTTCGGTGTATACAGTAATTCAGTAATAAAAGTAGAAATAACATTTCTCACTACAAGAAGGAACATAAAAGATTCTTATATCCTAAACTGATTCGTTCATGTATTCCAATGGCCTAGGAATATATATTTCCGTGGTTGGATTGTCAAATATATATTCCATTATACTTAAAATAATTAATACCAGTAATAATAAAGTCTATCACGCAGGAGCTGCGTAAATTAAGCAGATTTCCCATATGCTGGTGAGACATTTATTTATCCCAACTAACAATATTTATTCCATTTCAAAACAATAATCCGTTGAGCTCAAGTGGGGAGTTTCTTCTGGAGACAGAAAATAAGAACGTACTGCCTTCATCATCCCAGATGATTGGAAACAAGAGTTTCAAAAGATCGTATATCAAAGGTGGGAAGTCAGACTGGTCGAAAAAACATGACAGAAAACTGCGACAAATCAAAGACATTATTGAGCGTTGGAATACTGCAAGTAGAAAAAATCCATAAAGAGGAGGTTGTTCTTGCCCGAATCCGAATTGGGCAAACATAATTAATACAGGGTTATTTATTGAAAGGCTTCTTCTCAACAGCCTGCGATTGCTGTAATGTGAATCCGTCAGTCTCACATCTTCTCCTCAATTGTAAAAAAATACGATCTTCGTTTAAGAGGAACACCTTAGAGACGATGAAGAAGACATTAAAAGTCCGTCACACAGGGGCTGCGTAAACTAAGCAGATTTCCCTCATAAAGTTTAGTAATAGATAAATCTAGATACCACTAACACAACACCACCGTGAATATTAAGTGAATAAATACAAACGGAAATGAGAAATGTTTCAGTCAATTTCAATTACCTGCCGACAGGAAGCGTTTGAAATGAAAATAAACAATTTGCTAGCCTCGCACCGGGAAGAAAAACATTTTCTGAAATTTATCAGAATATAACATATTCATTTTATTGAAAACTATTTACTATATCTAGTAGTGTAATTAATAATGAGACAGAATAATAGTTATCTCAATCAATCAAATCATAGTGGGGGTCACCAGGACATATTTGCATGTATCTCGTATAATAAAGGTCTCTTGAATACAATATTAGATGTTTAAGCTTCGAATAATGTGGTTTATCATACAATAGAGTATTGTTTATGTAACATGAGAAGAAGTGGGGGTTTACTGAAGGCTGAAAACTGAAAAGGCAAATATCTCTGTTCATATTCAAGATAAGGAATACATTTTTATACCAATATTTATAGTACATTTAATGTTCTATAAGATTGATTCTATATATTTCTTCGATCCGATAGTAACGGAGATATTTAGTATTTTCGAAAATCCCCCCTCCCTCTGGTTCGATTTCAGCCGTTAACGAACTTGATCTTTCGTTTTACATAAAACGACTAAATATCGAGTTTCGTAACGATTACACAATAATCGCGACCGCTAGAGTGGTAACAGAAAATTATATATATATATATATATATATATATATATATATAAAATTGTAACCTCTGTCTGTACATTGATTTTTTTGGCGAAATTTCACGATAACTTTTCGTTTCACATGTCATAGACACCATAACTGCATTTTGTTTCTTTGGTGTCTGTTTGTTTGTTTGTTTATTTGTTTGTTACCTTTTCACGCATAAACGGCTGACCCGAATTTTATGAAACTTGGTATGTATATTACTACTAGCCCAACTTAGACTTTAGGCTATATTAATATTCTCTAAGACAAACAGGAGTGGGGGTTATAAGGGAAGCCTGAAATTAAAAATAGCGATATTTCGTTTCCTATTGCTTTTTCAGCAAATATACACATAACAAAAGTTGTTTATTTTGTAATTTAGAGTAACTTTTGTTATATACACTTTTTCCGTATACGGAAGTGTAAATGCGTTATACGCTAAAAACTATAGCGGGAGTCCACAATTTTATTTGGCACAAAAGACTCAACCGAACTAAACCAAACTCGGTATGTGAATTAGTACTAACGCCTTCCTTATAATAAGCCATACGAACATTTCTAGGGACGGGCAGGAGTGGGGGTTATAAGAGAAGCCAGCAATTAAAAATAGCGATATTTCGTTTCATATTAGTTTCTCGGCAAGTATGCACATAACAAAAGTTGTTTATTTTGTAATTTAGAGTAACTTTTGTTATATGCACTTTTTCCGTATACGGAAGTGTAAATGCGTTATACGCTAAAAACTATAGCGGGAGTCCATAATTTTATTTGGCACAAAAGACTCAACCGAACTAAACCAAACTCGGTATGTGAATTAGTACTAACGCCTTCCTTATAATAAGCCATACGAACATTTCTAGGGACGGGCAGGAGTGGGGGTTATAAGAGAAGCCAGCAATTAAAATAGCGATATTTCGTTTCCTATTGGTTTTTCGGCAAGTATGAACATAACAAAAGTTGTTTATTTTGTTATTTAGAGTAACTTTAGTTATATACACTTTTTTCGTATAACGTATTATAAACGAGATACACTTCCGCTATAGGTTTTAGTATAGCGGAAGTGAGCAATTTTATTTGGCACAAACGTCTCAACCGAACTAAATAAAACTCGGTATGTATATTAGCACTAACACCTTCATTATAATAAGCCATACCAACATTTCAAGAAACGGGCAGGAGTGGGGGTTGTAAGGGACGCCTGAATTTAAAAATAGCGGTATTTCGTTTTCTATTCGTTTTTCGTCAAATATGAACATAACAAAAGTTGTTAATTTTGTTATTTAGAGTAACTTTGGTCATATTCATTTTTGTCTTTTAACAAAGTATAAACAAGATATACACTATAAACTAAAGCGGGAGTCAACGAATTCATTAAGCGCTAACGAGTAAACCGAACTTACAAAAACTCAGTATGTCAATTAGCATTAATTCTTCCATGATTATAAGCTATTTTAAATTTTTTAGGTTAGAACGGGAGTGGAGGTTATAAGGGAGGCCTGAAATAAAAATTCGCGATATTTCATTGTCTATTTGTCTACGGGAAATATGACAATTTGGAGGACAGTGAAGACTTACATAAAAAATTAATTTTATTATTAACAAATGCCAACAACGGGTATTAACCCTAAACACTGGGACGGGTAAATGTCAAAATATTGTGCAAAGTAAAGCCTTGCCAAAAAAATACCATCACCATTCAGCCTTAAATCAATTCCCGGGCGAAGCCGGGTATCTGAGCTAGTATATATATATATATATATATATATATATATATAAATTGTTGCGTTTTATTACCAAAACCAGTAATAAACGTTTTTAATAAGAGTTCTTTTGGATTGCAAAATTAAATACTCGCAAGTTTCAAAGTTTTTATCACTGCACAATTTATTTCACAATGCACAATACACTTGGTAATTATTCTTAATTACTACTTACAGTATACACTGATAGCGTCACTGTTCAAATTACTCACGGTCACTGAAATCCACAACAAGACGGCACTGCACTGTCCTTGACTTCGCGGCACTTCGCTGTCCTTTACTTCGCGGCACTGCGCTGTCTAAAACACGGCACTAAACTGTTACTTACAGTCACGACACAACACTGCTCTTCTTCTAAAAACACTTTACCGCACTGCACTAAGTCCCACTGTACCACTGATGTGAACATCAAGACAGGTGAGAATAAAACTGACTCGATCGCGGCTCGCTGTTCTTATATAGGTTGTCGGCATACATCAAAGGGGAATTGTCTGGGCCCTTCGACGCTAGGCTGGACGAGTCTATAAGGGGCTTTCTGTCGGCTTTCCAAATACGTTGATCTACGTTCCAAATACGCGACTCTCTCTCTCTCTCTCTCTGAAGGATTATTCATGTATTTAATTTTCGCAACAACATCATTTGACTTTCGAAAAAAAATGTATTTACCAAGAAGTGTAGAGCAAAACAAGTTTAACAAGATTTGTCATATAACATTTTTTGAACCGACTTCTAATACTAGAGATATTTTGAATTTTAATATCCCCTTCCTATTCCAAGCCCATTTCAACCATTGAAGAAGTCAATCTTTAGTATCGAGTGAAACACTTAAATATGAAACTTAAAGTATGAATTGACGACTTCATAACACATTTTGTATCTCTGAAGAAGATCTGTGGAAATAAATATGTGTATATTGTTAATATGACATGAGTAGGAGACGAGATGGCTGAATACAAAAAATGAAAATATTGCTACATTCAAGATTGTTAAAACGACTTCAAAAGTAGTTTGCTTCTTAACTACATTTTATTAACTTTTTTTTATTTTATTAAGTGTAATAAATATATATTTAGCACTCTCTCTCTCCCTCTCTCTCTCTCTCTCTCTCTCTCTCTCTCTCTCTCTCTCTCTCTCTCTCTCTCTCTCTCTCTCTCTCTCTCTCTCTCTCTCTCTCTCTCTCTCTCTCTCTCTCTTCTCTCTCACTCTCTCTCTCTCGCTCTTTCTCTCTCTCTCCCTCTCTCTCTCTTCCTCTCTCTCTCTCTCTCTTTAGCACTCTCTCTCTCTCTCTCTCTAACTCTCTCTCTCTCTCTCTCTCTCTCTCTCTCTCTCTCTCTCTCTCCCCTCTCTCTCTCTCTCTATCTCTCTCTATCTCTCTCTCTCTCTCTCTCTCTCTCTCTCTCTCTCTCTCTCTCTCTCTCTCTCTCTCTCTTCCTCCCGCCCGCCCCCCTGTGAGATTAAGACCTACGCTTTAACTCACATGGTTAACCCGAGCCCCCTAGATATTATATAGAAATGTGAGTGCTGTATTTAACCATTGAAACTGAGTGCGGTTTGCCCTGACGAGAGCCTATAAGTTGCTGTAAGCCGAAGGGAAGAGTGCAAACAATGGGAGGAGCTGTTGTATCTGGCGGGGCTTTGTCTTTGAAGCACAATGCACTCTAATAGGCCAATCACGGCGTCTCTCTTCTCCTACAATTACTGCCGGCTTCTTCAATACTCCATCCAGCACAGCCTTTATACACCTCTCACAGTCTCTATCTCGCCTCTGACAATGTATTCGGCAAAGTGTCCTAAGTTGGGCCAAGTCGCTTTGCTTTTACTTCAATAGGTTGACCTTAGCTTCTGAACTATTGTGGGCAACCACCTACCCGCTGTAAGGTTTGATCCGGCCCGAAAGACATTTGAAAAACCCAGTTAAACAAAAATATTACCCTACTTACTCCAAATGAGGAAGATAAGGAGAGATTTGTGCGTTTGACAGTACTTATAAATGCCAACAGTTCTTTTCAATGTTTTTTTTGTTTTAGATAGATAGATATTTTATTGGCTTATGTATACAACATGTTGCCAAGACTCTGGCCAATTAGTGCTAGTATGGTTATTAATATATTATAACTTCTTAAAGTAGGTGTAAATAAAATAATTATAATTCCTAAAATTACAACTGAACAGCATATAAATTGGCACGTAATGCAATATTAATATTAATCTATATAATTATAATACTGAATTCAATAGGTTATAATTTAATGTAAATGTAGATTAATTCATTCTTTTTTAATGTCTAAATAAAGATCATTTTTCTATCATATCAGATTAACATAACTATTCTCTAAGATAAGTATAACTCTTCTAATAATAAGTATAACTGCATATAATAAATAATGTGCGATTATTGTTGAATAAGCACTCCCATAAAAATAATAAAATTCTTTCTTTTATATTGTTAACTTTCACAAACTTTTGATAAAAAACAAAACATATCATTAACTTTACTTTCATTGTTGTAATCCAGAATGTTTACCAATGATAGGTATTCTCTTTGAGGCACTATATATTTGTCAAGGAATTTTACTCTGTGTGGTGTAAAAGCGGGGGAATACAACAGTAAATGATTTAGATGTAGATATATACATTTTGGGCACCATTTATATACCTCTCCAGTTTTTATAATTTGAGTCATGTTTCTATAGGATAATTTTAAATACTCGCTAGACGAAATCCTTTTTTGACTGAAAAGTTTGATTTTATTTATGTTTGTGCGGAACGTTAAATAATTTTCTGGGAGAGAATGGTTAAAACTACAAATACTTCTATATATTCGGCTGTAACTTGAGTTAAGAACTCTATCAACGTTAACGGAATGGAGATTGTTTACAATGAAAATATCTAATAAATCAATTTATCGTGCAAAGGTGACAGATTGTAATTTGGAAAATTCTTTCCGTCTTTGTATCAGTGGAATTAATCAAAACATCGAAGGATTAGATTACCAAATTCAAGCTCAAGTGTCTCATTGATTTCAATATTGCTAATAATCTTTCGTAGTTAGTAATAATTCCAAATTTTACGATTTAATTATAATGTTATACCTATTCTTTTTTCCATTTCATTTTGTTATTTTAATAAATTTTATTATAACTACATTGCCGTGTAATTTCATAACCGATATCTATCGTTATAAATTATAAACACTACTTTAAAATGCTCTACTTTTAAAAGCGGCCCGCGAACGTATTTGCACACTATAGTTTGGCCCGCAACATGTCAAAGGTTGCCCATACCTGTTCCAAACGATATGTGTCAGTCAATACAATCGCTTATAATTTTGGATTAGCAATTCAATTTGTATTCGTGACACAATTTTCGTAAATTGTTTTCAAATCTCCAACGTTCTTGGAGATGATGAAAATACATATATTTAGACTTGTCTGTTATTGCTATAGCTGCCGCAAATTTTTATTATCGTTACCAATAACAATAATAATATAAGCGCTTCAAGTAAGGCTGTGATCAAACAACCAATAAATAAGGAAGGTTACAAACGGTTTCATTTGGGTAGATTTCGTTGCTGACCGAAACTGGTTAGTCTTTAGCTAGTGGGCTAGAATTTTTTGTTGGTTCATGTATCACTAAATAGGTCTGAAATTACTGAAGTTTTAACCTTTTTGCGAGAAAAGAGTACTTAAGTTTACTTTTTTAGTAATTTTTAGATATTTGTCGAAATGATCTAGAAACAAAAACAAATGCAACAGTAAAATTACCTCTAAGAAAATAGGTATAATTAGTTCGTTTCTATTTTTTTTTTTTTATTGTAAGGTTTGGTACATTTCGAAGATGTTGGTTTGCGTATATTAGCGATATGAGACTACTTAAATTACACTTGATTTAAAACCTTCTTTATTTTAGTATAACACTTTTTATTATACTAACTTCTAATGAAGTTTTTTTAGCAGATTTCCCTTAAGGGAAATCAGCTATTGAGGTTGTAACCATGACGGAAATTTCGAAATTTTTCTTCAAATGTCGATCCTACCTAGTAGATGACGAAAATGAGGTCCGTACAAAACTCTATATATCTATATATATATATATATATATATATATATATATATATATATATATATATATTTATCTATCTACCTATTTGTCTGTTACCGCTCTTGCGGTGGCAATTTTTGTTTGATCGTTACCAAACTCAATATTTAGTCGTTTTATGTAAAAAGAAAGATAAAGTTCGTTAACGGCTAGAATCGAACCAGTAGGAGGGGGGGGGGTTTAGAGGGGAGGATTTTCGAAAAATCAAAATATCTCCGTTATTATACGCCGGATCGAAAAATTGTACAGAATCAATCTTATTGCAAATTAAGTTTACTATAAATATTGATATACATTTATTCTCTATCTTGAATATTAACCAAGATATTTGTTTTTTTTTTATCAAATCTGGGCGGCTAACGGACGGGTGACTTTCCCGCCAAAAGCTAATTCGGCCGTTTCCTTAACTGCTCGACTCTCGTGAAATTTCTCTATTGTAAAACTTCACGTGGGAAATCTGCTTAGTTTACGCAGCCCCTGCGTGACGGACTTTTTCCAGTTGATTTTTTAATTTTTTTTTTATTTTACACATTTTATTAATTTATTTTTAAAATAGTTCTAATGGTTAATTACATATACAAGTTTTAAATAATGAATAAGTTTAAATCTTATGCCCTTATTATATCTATATACTATTGCAAGTATATTTACTAAAATATTAACATAATTTCTAAAAATCAAATCATTACCAACCATAAATTAAAATAAAATACCATATTTAAATTTTTATTATCTATGTGTTAACCTAAATCATGAATCATGTGTTAACAATCACCAGCAAAAACGTGATGGTTCACTTCTCACTCATGGACTCAGGAAAGCAAAAAAAAAAAAATTACTACCGAACTGCACTGCAAGGACGTTAATAGAATACTGAGGGTTGATGAAAAATTTGAGTTCAAGAGCAAGGGGCTTAAGGCGAGGAGAGCTGGTATAAGTTGAGGAAGGAGCCCGGGAGGTGCCTCAGAGATCCGTGACGTGCCTCACGCTTCAATAGTACATAACGTGTTAAGTACACGTTCTGCAAAAAATTATTGCAAAACAAATCACATAAAAATTATTGTTGAACTTTAATGTTTATCACAATTTTTATTTGACCTCATTTTTAGCGGAAAACTGGTGTTTTTACGTTTTTACAGTAAAGTAAAACCCCACTGGTATTTATACCATCTGCCCTGTTTAATTAGCAGATTTCCTTTAAGGGAAATCAGCTATTGAGGTCGTACTCATGACGCGATTTTCGAAAATTTTCTTCAAATGTCCATCGATCCTACCCAGGAGATGACGAAAACGAGGTCCGTTCAAAATTATATATATATATATATATATATATATATATATATATATATATATAAATATTTGTCTATTAACGCTCTAGCGGGCGCAATTTTTGTTTGTTTGTTACCAAACTCAATATTTAAACGTTTTATGCAATAAGACAGAGCAAGTTCGTTAATGGCTGAAATCGGACCAGTGGGATGGGAGGGTTTAGAGGACGATTTTTGAAAATTCATAATATCTCCGTTACCATACGTCGGATCAAAACAATGTATAGAACCAATCTTATTCTAAATTAAATTTACTAAAAATATTGTATACATTTATCCTTTATTTTGAATATTAACTGAGATATTTGCATTTTTATTAAATTTTGGCTGATAACGGATGACTGTTTCCCGCCAAAAGCTAGTTCGGTCCTTCGCCGTAACTGTTTGGCTTTCGTATGGAGATTTCTCTTTTGGATAATTTCACGGGGGGAAATCTGCTTAGTTTACGCAGCCCATGCGTGACGGAGTTTTTTTTAAATTGTTGTTCATATTGGCTTTATACTAAGGGAAAATCGAGAATAATTAGAGGGATGACGTCAATTGTATGGACATTCCAGCAGGTTGGGCAAGGGGCTTAGTTCACACAGGCAACGTGTGACGGGGCTTTATTATTTGGTAGTGTTACTGTCTAAGTGGGTGTTATCCATTGTTGGTGGAACTGTTGGTCTAAAAGATTAGGTGGAAGCCTGCAAAAACAATGGGAAGGCTTGTGGAGTCGGAGGAAGGGGTTGTGGCCAACCAACAATGCTGTTCTAATAGCTGGACCCTCGACGCTGGCGCTATCTCTTTCTCTCTCTCTCTCTCTCTCTCTCTCTCTCTCTCTCAAGCCACCTCTCTCCCAACATTTAGCCTTATCTCTTCCTCCTTAGGGCCTTTTATTTTCTCCGAAACATTAATGGCTGGAGTCTGTCATATAGATCCTCCTAGTTAACAAGGGTCTTCCCTTACTTCTCGATTGGAACAATGGAATAGTTGTTGTCCACGTACTTGGGATCTTGAGAGCATTCTCTCGCCGTACTTGGAGTACTCAAGCTGTCTGTTGTGTCAATGCTCTCAAGGGTCTGGCTAACCACTAGATGCCGTGCTCTTGGCTCTTGTGATCCTTGGATTTTAAACACTAGAGAAGTGTTAAAAGTCCCAGGATAACAAGGTGTCTATTAATGTGAGAGTGGGGAATGGTTGAAAAGTCTGAGGAAGACAAGGGGTTTATTATCTGAGACTGGAGAAGGGTTTAGAATCCCCAGGATGACAAGGGGTTTATTATTGCGAGCTGGAAAAGTGTTTGGACCCAGGACCACAAGGGGTCTATTAATGTGAGAGTGGGGAATGGTTTAAAAGTCTGAGGAAGACAAGGGGTTTATTATCTGAGACTGGAGAAGGGTTTAGAATCCCCAGGATGACAAGGGGTTTATTATTGCGAGCTGGAGAGGTGTTTAGATGACCCAGGACCACAAGGGGTCTATTAATGTGAGAGTGGGGAATGGTATAAAAGTCTGAGGAAGACAAGGGGTTTATTATCTGAGACTGGAGACGGGGTTAGAATCCCCAGGATGACAAGGGGTTTATTATTGCGAGCTGGAGAGGTGTTTAGATGACCCAGGACCACAAGGGGTCTATTAATGTGAGAGTGGGGAATGGTTTAAAAATCTTAGGAAGACAAGGGGTTTATTATCTGAGACTGGAGAAGCGTTTAGAATCCCCAGGATGACAAGGGGTTTATTATTGCGAGCTGGAAAGGTGTTTAGACCCAGGACCACAAGGGGTCTATTATTGTGTGACTGGAGAAGTGTTTAGAAAACCCGAGATCACAAGGGGTCTATCAGTGTGTGATTGGTAAAGTGTTTAGAAGACCCAAGGCCACAAGGAGCAACTGGAGAAGGGGGAGGGATGACCTAGGAGGATCCATAAGTGTCTATTGTAAGACTGGAGAAGTATTTGGAAGATCGAGGTTCTGAACGGGTTTATTAGCGTGCTACTGGAAAAGTTTATAAAAGATTAAAGAGGTTCTCAAGATGTCTATTAGTGTGAGGGTGGGGAATGGCTTAGACGTCCGTGGATGACATGGGGGTCATTAGTCTGTGACTTGAGAAGGGTCTAGAAGACCCACGATCAGAAGAGACCTATTAGTTTGAGAATGGAGAACTTTTTAGAGTCCCCAGGATCACAAGAGACCTATTAGTCAGAGAATAGAGAACAGTTTAGAGTCACCAGGATCACAAGGGGTCCATTAGTCTGAGAATGGAGAACTGTTTAGAGTTCCCAGGATCACAAGGGGTCTATTAGTCTGAGGATGGAGAACAGTTTAGAGTTCCCAGGATCACAAGGGGTCTGTTAGTCTGAGTATGGAGAACTGTTTAGAGTTCCCAGGATCACAAGGGGTCTATTAGTGAGAAACATGAGAAGTCTTAAGAGTCCCAGCGCCACAAGTGGCCTATTTGTGTGAGAATGAAGTGTTTAGAAGACCTAGGATCACTAGGGCCTATTACTGTGCGATTGCAGAAATGTTTAGGAGACCTAACATCACAAGAGGCCTATTAGTCTGAGATTGGAGAACTGTTTAGAAGACCTACAATCACAAGGGGTCTATTAGTTCTGAGACTGGATAACTATTTAGAAGTCCGAGGATCACAAGGGGTCTATTAGTGTGAGACTAGAGAAGTGTTCAGAAGTCCTAGGATCACAAGGGGTCTATTAGTCTGAGATTGGAGAACTGTTTAGAAGACCTACAATCACAAGGGGTCTATTAGTTCTGAGACTGGATAACTATTTAGAAGTCCGAGGATCACAAGAGGTCTATAAGTGTGAGACTGGAGAAGTGTTCAGAAGTCCTGGGATCACAAGGGGTCCTTTAGTATGAGGCTGGAAAAGTGTTTAAAAGTCCCGGGATTACAAGAGTTCCATCGGCCTTCTCATCACCTGACCTAGCTTCCTCTTTTCTCTTACGTTTCATAAGGATCCTTACTTACTAAAACATTGTAAACATTTTCTAGGAAAATCCTGAAACCTAGAACGTTCCTTCCCATATCCATTCCACTGCAAGGTTAGCGACAAGCTAACCAAAATCGAGGCAATGCGATGGTTTTGGAGAGGTAAGCATCTGGAAAGTCTAAGATACCCAAAGGTACTGCTAATCCAACCCCAAAAATGTGTAAAATTCCATTACATCTCGTTCAAACGTCTTAGGATGTACACGCTAACCATTTCGCCATTGTGGCCACCTTAAGGTGTCGTAGAGCTGCAATTTGATAAACTCATTGTCAGGTGATGACTGTCATTACTCTACCTTCGGTAATCATGAGTGGGATAGACATTGTGTTATCATATATCATATCTAGTATTATCATATGTTTTCATTGAAAAAAGACTTACCACATCTGCCGGGATATTGTACAACAATGGAGGTCTGGTTGAGGCAGGCAGCTCTCCTCAGATGACAGAGGTTGAGGTAGGTGTTGCCGTCAGTGCCACAAACATGAGCCATGTCCATGGGACACGTGTCCCGGCATCTGCAGACAGGTTGACCATTCTCCATACGGCAAGATGCTTCAGGGGGACACTCCGTCATCTCGCATGGCTCTGAAACACAACATACTTACTCAATATTGTGGTAAATCAAATAAATACTTAGTACAACCAGTATATACTGTTATGATAGCTGTCGGTGGAGACAGTCGTGACTGGCTGATGATCGAGTACAGCTGTCTGTGTGCTTTCGATGCGATAGCACCATCTTCATGACTGTCAAAAGTCATACAGGGATAGTTGTCCAAGAGTCAGTATGTATTATAGGTCTGTTATTCTTGGCAAGTTATTTATGTTTTAGTATGCGCAGTTTTATTTACATCATGGGAATGTCAAACGAAGGGTAGTTTCTGCATTTGCACTTGTAAATTGTTTTTCACGCAGCAAGTCATTTTGACATGTGTCTGTTATCCGCATTAGGTTGCTCGCGATTGATGGACCATTGTCTACTATCTCAGGCGGCTTGATTGCTGGAAAATCATTACTCCAGAATGTACCAGGACTCAAACACAAGCTTCCATATCGTCTTAAAAGGCAATAATATATCCAGTCTCGAACATATATTTATACACTAGTGAAAATAGTTAATTACATGGAAACAATTCATTTCGGCAAACTCATAAGATACACTTCCTTTGACAAGACCTAAAGATGTAAACAATCGGGCACGGACCCCGTGTTGTTTGACCTGATATGGATAACAGACATATAAAATCTACCGACTAAGGGGTAAATAGCTGAGAACAATTTTTCGCGAGCTTGAAGATGGTATCAATATCTGTATTCGATCATTAAACAGTGACGACGCTGCTAAAAAACATCTATGACAAGGCAGCAAATATAGTTATAAGCTTTTTAAAAGTGAATCTATGAAATATTTGTTAAAGAGCCCTCCTCATTTTCTATAATACTTCTTTTGAGACTCAATTAATCTCTTGTTCTTCATGTCTTTTAAATTAGCTAATTTGATCTTGTTTCTTGCATAAATATGTGTCTATAGTGGTTACATACTGATTACCACGAGTACTTCTCTTGAGTCACCAAAACCGTTTGATATAATGATATAAACATTAACGTAATGAATATTATATATTATTAGTGAAATGAAAGTACTTTTTTAAGGAAATCAACTCATGATTTGAACTATGGGCACCCAAGGTATTATTTTATTGACTTATGCAAGGTCTAGGTGGTTCTGCCGTATTTTGTTAGATTAAGGTTTCTAGATGAAGATTCTTCAATGACCTAGACATATTGTTCATGAATGCTGTAGTCTGGAAGCAGATACGAAATCCAGAATGGTCACAGTAACCAGATGCTTCTATGCTCTGGAGAATATGCGATTCTCCAGGAAGGCGAATGTGTAAATTTACGACAAATATCACCAAACCTGCAGTTATACGCGACAGTGGAACGTAGATTGTGAAGAAGGAAAAACGGAATTGGCTCTTGGTGGATACGAAAGTACGACGGTCAGATGGCATCTGCTCTAATAAGAAGTGCAACAAGCTACCCCGAAACATTGCGTATGGTACAGAAACGAGAAAGGGGCAGGCCGAGGCAGAGATGGCTCGATTGACCTGACTTACTGAGGCTGGGGTATGGAATGTTTTATGATTGTGGTAGAAACCCTGAGCTGTATCAGAAAATTATAAGAAATTAACCCTAGAACGGTAGTGAACGTAAAAATTACGTATGATCTGGTTTGAACTGTTATCAAAGGGCCGTACACGACCCCACCACCCCCACCCCTCAGCTATGTGCCCTCCAGACAGTTGGGACCTTATACGTACCTTGGTTGGGACTTGACCTCCGCCAAGTGCAGCTAAGTGAACCTTCCCACTCATCCAATACATTAACTGCAACTTTTTGGCACGTAAAATTACGTATCACTACTAATAACCGGTGTTTATGTCATAACTTAGTTAATGTTATTCTCAATTTATTTTCTTCCAATTTATTTTTTATATTATAATTTATTTTCTCTTAATGTTTTTAACTTTTATTTTTGAATATAAAAAAATCAAAGATGTATAAAAAGAATATAAATGATCTGTTTATAGTTTCGGAAAAATGGAGAAAAAATATTCATTGGATGAAGAAATCAGAAATTTGTTGAAAGAACTCTCCGATGACTCAGATGGGGAAAATGAAATAGATGGTTATGGATAGGAGAGCGATGATGATCCGGAGTATTCTCCAAGTGATGAGGAGGTTGAGCCTTCGGAAATAATTGCAACACAGAGTGGGCTAGATAGCGATGAGAGTGAGAAAATTTTATAAAACATCAAGGTAGTTGAAGAAAGGGAAGAATAAAATAAACGCAATAAACCTAAAACCTCTCAACCATTCAATATTGACAGATCAGTCACAATAAATGTAGAAGGTGGGGTTGTGCTTGGTAAGAATGGAGCACACAACCTCCGGAACGTGTTTCGAACAAAGCGCCTGAAAGAGATATTAACGTAGATATAAGTTAAAGATAAGTGTTTGTTTTAATAAAATAAAAAAATAGTCACAAACATTAACAAATTTTGAATAATTTCACCAATTACCAGTTGCACACGTAAAATTTACGCAACAGTACCATTAAGTAGGAAATAATAATAAAATAATATCACTACCGTTCTAGGGTTAATTGTAAAGTTTATATATTCTACTTGAAGCAACTAACATTTTTAATATATTCGCCATATACACGAGTTATCCTGAAAAAAGTCCGTCACGCAGGGGTAACCTTAGCAGATTTCCCAGCCTAATAAGCAGACCCTCCCCCCTTATGTTAATATTATTGTCCTCCAGCATGCATATCCTGATCCATATCTGTTCCACCAAGCACCCGAACACAACAGAATTAGCTTCATAGCCTTCATTCAACATGTGCTTTCGTACCTCCGATGTCCTGGTGGAAAGGTGTTCATTTATTCTGCGCCTTAACTTCCTTCCACTTTGCCCCACATACGAGCTTCCGCAAGCCCAGCAGGCAACCCGATACACACCAGATATATCCAGTGGATCGACCGTATCCTTAATTCTTGGGAGCATATGTTTTAGAGAGCTTAGACTTCGATAGGCAGCACGAAAGCCAACCTTTTCCAACATGCGTCCGATCTTCTCCGAAAAATTCCCTAGATACGGGCTGCTGAGTTGACCCACAGGTTCGCTCCAAAATTACTCTGCATTTAATAAAGGGAGTATTAAGATTCTGTATTTTTATATAATAACTGAACCTTTTTTATTGTATTCATCTTGTGTATAAAAACATCCTTTAGACATGAATTTCTAAAATTCATTTCTAAAAAAGAATATATTTTTTTAATATATTCGGGCAGAACGTTATCAGAAATGATTGATGTGTGTCTAATTCTTAACGGTGTTTATATTATAGGGGCTCAGGTTAGCCGTGCGAGTTAAAGCGCTGACCTTTATCTCACCTGGCAAACCTAGAGTGGCGAGTTCGATTCTCGCCTGGGCAAAGGAAATTATTTAGTGGCGAAATTCATTAAATAACATCCTAAAATCCCACCCTGGCTAGAAAAGGGTGGTGATCTGTAAATAACCCGTCCCAATTAGCATGAGTTGCAAAAAGTGGACGTTAATAAATAATATTATATATTCTCATCGTGTCATCTGTTCACTTGACCATCTTAAATTAAAAATCTCACTCAACGAAAGAAAGATTTTTTTTTTTTTTTTTACAAATTTATTAAATGAGTAGCAAGCGTTAATATTCGTTGTAAATTCTGTTGTAAACGGTTTAATAAAAATCTTATCTGAAAGATAAAAGAGTAGACTGTGAGAGAGAGAAAGGAAGATATGTACGGTTTAATTTGAATAAGTTTTAAAACAAAAAAAAAAAGGGAGAGAGAGGTAAAGAGATGAATATAAACAGTTTTTGTTAGTAGAATGACAAAGTAAATTATTATTATCATCGAATTCAATTTCCAAGCATGTTTTAATACAATGGGGCTTTATGTTCCTCTCTTTTTCCGTCCTCTTGTTAGGGGCGGGGCGCTCATTCTAGTCTAACAAGATAAAAATGCTAAAGAAATGTATAATATAAAAAGATTGTATGAGAAACGGTGGGGGCGGGGGAGGGGGTGAAATTGTATTTAGCCCCCACCCCCGGGCTTCCTCCCACCCTTCAGTTGCCGTAAAAACTGGGTTCTATAATTAGCGGATTATTGACGGTGGGGCATCCGGGACTGGTAAAAACTCGCCATTAAGCCACCATCCATCATACCATCAATGGCTAGCACGGCCATTAGCCCCGGACCATCTCTTCAGTCAAACTCTATACAAACACATTCTCTCACCTACTTTCCGCTCGCGGGGTTTTTTTTTTTGCCAGGTTTTTTTTTATGACCGATGGTGGGGGTATTGTGCATATTTCGAAAAAGGTCTGTGCGCACACATTCCAGCATTTCCGTATACCCCTTCACGTTTCGGCTAAGCTCTTACATTGGCGGATATCAGCTGTTGAAGTCTTATTCATATTTTTTAAAAATTTCTTCTAACATTCATTGATCATAACTAGGAGATGACGAAATTGAGGCCCTTTCAAAACTATTAATTTGTCTGTTTATCCGTAGCGGTGGCAATTTTTCGATATTTAAACCTTTTATGCAAAAAAACAAAACGTCCATCACTCAGGGGCTGCGTTAACTAAGCAGATTTTCCACGAGCGCCACGTATTTGCATTTGCCTCAGTAATTAAAAGTTCAATGAGAGTAATATTTGGTAATTACGCTTCAAACAAAGTGATTCATAACATAATAGAATATTGAAAATAAGAGATGAGTAGGAGTGGGGCTTTACTGAAGACGGCAAAAAAAAAGCAAAAAAAAGGCAAATATCTCAGTAAATAATCAAAGATAGAGAAAAAATGAACATAACACCATATTTATAGAACATTACATTGCAATAAGATTGGATCTAAAAAAGTTTTCGATCCGACGTATAATAACGGAGATTTTTCGATATTCTCCCCATGTAAACCCCGCCCCCCCTCCCCCTGGTCCTATTTCAGCTATTAACAAACTTAGTCTTTCTTTTTTGTATAAAACGATTATATATTAAGTTTGGTAACGATAAAACAAAAATTGTGACCGCTTGAGCGTTAACAGACATAAATAAATATAGATATATATACTAGCTCAGATACCCTGCTTCGCCCGAGAATTCATTTGAGGCTGAATGGTGATGGTATTTTTTTGGCATGGTTTTACTTTCCACACTATTTCGACATTTACCCGTCCCAGTGTTTAGGGTTTATACCCGTTGTTGGCATTTGTTAATAATAAAATTAATTTTTTATGTAATACCTCACTGTCCTCCATATTGTCATATTTCCCGTCTCCTATGCATTATACATATAAACAACAATTATATAGGTCAGAATAATAACATTGAAGAATTTTTGAGCATGCCAATATTTATATATATATATATATATATATATATATATACACATATAAAAGTACAGTTTGGAACGGACCTCATTTTTGTCATCTCCTGGATAGGATCGATGGACACTGGAAGTGATTTTTCAAAATCTCGTCATGAGCTGATTTCCCTTTAGGGAAATCTGCAAAAAGATTGAATCCATTATTGGCCGGGATCGGACCAGTGGGAGAGGGAAATTGTATAAAACGAATCTTATTACAAATTAAATGTACAATAAATATTGTTATATATATTTATTCTCTATCTTGAATTTTAACCGAGATATTTGCGTTTTTCTCTTTTCAGCCTTTAGATAACCCCCACTTGTACTAATATTACAAAGACAATAATATTTCAAGCATAAATACCAAGTATTGTTTTCAAGAGACCTTTATTATGCTCTAGCGGTCGCAATTTTTGTTAGATCGTGACCAAATTCGATATTAAAACGTTTTATGAAAAAAGGCAGATCTAATTCATTAATGGCTGAAATCGGATAAGTGAGAGGGGGTTTAGAGGGGGATTTTCGAAAATTCAACATAACTATACGTCGGCTCAAAAAATTGTATATAACCAAAATGATTGAAAATTACATGTACTATGAATATTGTTATATACATTTATTCTCTGTCTTGAATATTAACCGAGATATTTTCCTTTATTAGTTTTCATTCTTCAGTAATCCCCCACTTCTACACTTGTTACATAAACAATACTCTGTTATATAATGAACCACATTATTTGCAGATTAAATACAATAAATTTTTTTCCATATACCTTTATTATACGATATACACGAGAATATGCTCTGGTGACCCCCCACCCCCCCTCCCCTCCCGTCTTAAGTTCTTGGACTACCAAATTCTCATTGATTGAGATAAAAATTATTCTGATTCATTATTAATCACAATACTAGATATAGTAAATATTTCTCAATAAAATTAATATGCTATAATCTGATATAGTTCAGTAATTGGTTTTCTTTCCGATGAGAGGTTGTCAGAGCTGTTTGTTTATATTTCAGACACTTCCCGTTGGGAGGTTATTAAAATTGACTGTACGATTTCTTATTTCCGTCTGTATTTAATTACTTAATATTTATGGTGGTGTTGTGTAAATAGTATGTAGATTTATCTATTGTTAAACTTTACTAGGGAATTCTGCTTAGTTTGCGCTATTCCTTCGTGGCGGACTTTTTATATTCTGATCCTCAAGGCGCACTGGTGCACACTAAAAAACTCTAGTTGTTTGAAGTCTCCGTTTCTGAAATGTACCCCATAATTTATCTGTGAAATACTTTTTCTGGAGTCGTTACATACTAGTAGTAGTTCATTTAAAATGGGGTTCAGAATCACCATCAGACTTGTAATCATGGCAAATAAATACATATACAATACAAAAATATATACCAATAGCACCACAGTATACCAATACCAATATATTGAAAATTACATGTACTATGAATATTGTTATATACATTTATTCTCTGTCTTGAATATTAACCGAGATATTTTCCTTTATTAGTTTTCATTCTTCAGTAATCCCCCACTTCTACACTTGTTACATAAACAATACTCTGTTATATAATGAACCACATTATTTGCAGATTAAATACAATAAATTGTTTTCCAGAGACCTTTATTATACGATATACACGAGAATATGCTCTGGTGACCCCCCACCCCCATAGCATCATTGAATACCTATACCAATATAAAAAGAAGTCCGTTACGCAGGAGCTGCGTTAAGTAAGCAGATTTCCGACGTACGAAACGTATTTTCATTTATCTCAAATCGTAAAACTTCGATGAGAACTTTGGCTTCTAATGAGGTGTTTTATACTATAACAGCTTATTGTTAGTAGGTGTGGGGGTTTGCTGAAGGCTAAAACTAAAAAAATGTAAATATCTCGGTTAATAATCAAGGTATTGAAACCCCTAGATAACAACATTTATATGACATTGCATTTGCAATAAGATTGAATCTATACACTTTTTCGATCTGTCACATAATAACGGAGATAGGAATTTTCGAAAGTCTTCCCCTCTAAATCCCACATTCCACAGATCCGATTTCAGCCCATAACGTACTTGATATTTCGTTTTACATGAAATTTTTGTTTAACAATGACAAAAATTACGACCGCTAGGTAATGGTATGCATATAAATTTGATCGTACCCCATTTCGTTATCCACTAGGTAGGATCGATGGACACTTGAAGAGATTTTTCAAAATCACGTCATGAGTGCAACCTCAATAGCTGATTACCTTGAGGGAAGTCTGATGAAAAGGACGTTGGCTAGAAAAGATCTACTCTTTTACAGAGCACAATAATACACATATTAAAATAATCTTTGCTATGTATACTTTCTGAATTATACGCTAAGCTTCAGTTAAATGTCGGCCTAACGCCATCATTTTCGAAATTCCAAGGTTGAATATCGTGAGACCACCAACCGTTTTGGTTGTTCTATATCTTCATGACCAGGCAACTGAATGCTCTGTATTTCAAGATATTACTGACAAGAATAAAATTCTGTATTTAAGATGGTCGTAACCCTGTCTGCCTGATGACCCCCTCAACCCAGAACTTGCCGAATCCTAGAACTCCGACATGAATAGTTGAAATTAGTAGAGTCTCCAAAGAAAGTACACTCCTAAAGACTGTATCTCTCAAGGAATTCGGGCCAAAAGCCGAGGGGACGCTTAGAGAATAAGAAATGATGAAAATTGTCTTGAAGCCGGCGCGGAAATCCTTCGGGAGGCCTTCGGCTAGAATGCCAAACAGATGTTAGCTATTCCACAGGTGTCGCTGCTAACGAGGCTCATTCGGGAACTAGCCAATAGATGCCTCTATTCCTTGTCTAATCGCTCTCACCTCTCCTACCTCTAAGAGCTCCAAAGAGAATCCTAGTATTTCTCTCGTCCTCCCCAAAGCGACGTCTCTATCTGTCTCCTTTCAACACTGAACGTTTTCAGGTGCTTCTTCAGGGAAATCAGCTATTGAGGTTGCGCTCATGAAGCGATTTTAGAACAATTTCTTCAAATGCACAAGTAAATGACGAAAATGTGGCCGGTCAAAATTATATATTGTTACGCTTTTATTACCAAAACCAGTAATAAACGTTGTTAATAAGGGTTCTTTCGGATTTCAAAATTAAATACTCGCAAGTTTCACAGTTTTTATCACTGCAAAATTTATTTCACAATGCACAATACACTTGGTAATTATTCTTAATTACTACTCACAGTACGGACTGATAGCGTCACTGTTCTTCAGATTACACAGTCCAATAATTCACTCACGGTCACTGAAATTCACAACAAGACGGCACTGCACTGTCTTCTACTTCGCGGCACTGCACTGTCCTTTACTTCGCGGCACTGCACTGTCTTAAATACGGCACTAAACTGTTACTTACAGTCACGGCACAACACTGTTCTTCTTATAAAAACACTTTACCGCACTGTACTAAGTCGCACTGTAGCACTGATGTGAAGGCACTGCACTGTCTTGCATACATCAAAGGAGAATTGTCTAGTTCCATTCCAGGCTGGGCTACACGAGCCTAGTATCGTCTCGACCCTCATCGGTCTCTTTGATCTCGTCACACTTCCAAATCGCGACTCTCTCTCTCTCTCTCTCTCTCTCTCTCTCTCTCTCTCTCTCTCTCTCTCTCTCTCTCTCTCTCTCTCTCTCTCTCTCTCTCTCTCTCTCTCTCTCTCTCTCTCTCTCTCTCTCTCTCTCTCTCTCTCTCTCTCTCTCTCTCTCTCTCTGAAGGATTATTATTTAGTTTTCGCAACAATATATACATTACAGTTACCACTCTAGCGGTAGCAATATTTGTCGTATCGTTAACAAATTCGATTTATAAGAGTCATGTGAAACTAAAGATCAAGTTCGTTAATGTCTGAAATCGGAGCAGAGGATCATACAACCAATCTTGATGAACATAGGATTTTCTATAAATGGTCTTTCCAAATCGAATATTAACTGAGTAATTAGTGTTTTTTTTTTGTTTCATCCCTACTTAAACCCCCAATTCTCCCCACACGATTTTAACAGATTTTCAGGTTGTACTTATGACGCGATTTTCTAAACATTTCCTCAAATGTTCATTGATCCTACCCAGGGGATGACGAAAATGAGACCCGTTCAAAACTATGTATATAATGATTATATAAAAAGGTGTGCAATGTTCCCGTGCCACCACTTAAAATCTCCAATTGATTAGAAACTTGGTGAACTATAATCGTGACCCCTGAAGAATCCTTTCAGTCCATATTCCCATTACCTCTAATTCTTCTACAGCGACCACAACTTTAGAAATTCCAATGGGGATTTGAAAAATGCTGCGACATAAAGTCAACAAAATTATCTTTGAAACATGTCTACGGGAAAATGAATTGATTCTGAAATAAAAAAGTAAAACGATGTAACGTTGAAGTATTCTGGAATGAATCCAAAACAAATTACATCATAAAACAGCAAAAACGCATAAAACGTTTTTTGAATTAATTTATTTTAAACTAACTACGTAGTAATTATTTGTAAAAGATTTTTTTTTTGTATGAAGCGAGTATTCGTACTTTCTTGTTTTATGGCTTCAGTAACGCCTCCCTCCTTCTACTTTCTACATTAGTTCTTTTAATAGATGGAATACGGACATATGCAATAGAAGTGTGGGCTACAGCAAAACCTTCGACCATCAGACGCTTCCAGACCTTCCAATCCAAAGTCCTGCGCACCGTAGTAGATGCTCCATATTATGTTACAAACCACGCCCTCCATAAAGATGTTAATATCCCATTTGTAATGGACCTTATTCCCTTAAGATTAAGAAAATTCCACAACAGGCTATCCAATCATCCTAATCCAGAAGTCCTTCCCCTTTCCAGTACCACTCATCCTTATTCCCCTCCGCGGTGCCTCAAGAGACAATGGCCCAGAGATCTCCTACAAGTGTAATGTGAAGAGCTAACAGTGGCTATTTTCTTATCATATGCCATTCCTCCTTAGATCTTGACTTCCTTGCCAAGCAGGGAGGGGCTGCTCCTCTCATTCTGGTGAAGTAGTGTAGCTTCTTTCGAGAGTGATTGTATAAAATTGTATTGTACATATCAGACATTACACATGCAGGCAGTAATATTCTTAATAAAATAAAATAATGAAATTTAATAGATAGAGAATATGTGGTGAGGTATACAAGCAGTAGGGAAGTCATCTTAGTTAACGCAGCTCTTGAGAGACGCACCTTTTAAGAACCTCAGTCTCTAAGCAAATCATCTTCAGCTAACATTTTAATTGCAGTATACTTATGTTTCTTACTGTGCTGAGAATAGATGTTGAAATGATATCATCACCTTGATTATATATATTCGAATATTGGATAACATGCTAAGTTTACGCAGCTCCTGCCTTTATTAGCAGATTTCGCTAGGGAAATCAGCTATTAAGGTCGTACTCATGACGCGATTGGCGAAAAATTTTATCAAATGTCCATCGATCAATCCAACAAGAAGACGAAAATGAGGTCGGTTCAAATATATATATATATATATATATATATATATATATATCAGAGAGAGAGAGAGAGAGAGAGAGAGAGAGAGAGAGAGAGAGAGAGAGAGAGAGAGAGAGAGAGATTTGTCAGTAAACACTCTAATGGTCGCAAGGTTTGTTTGATCGTTTGCAAACATGATATTTAGTCGTTTCATGTACAAAGAAAGAATAAGTTCTTTAACGGAAATCGGACCACGGGGAGGGGGGGGGGGCGTTTAAAGGGGGAGAATTTCTAAAATTCGAAATATATCCGTTACTATAAGTCGGATCGAAAAAATTTATAGAATAAATCTTATTTCAAATGTAATGTACTATAACTATTATCATACATTTATTCTCTATCTTGAATATTAACCAAGATATTTGAATTTTTCAGTTTTCAACCTTTAGTAAACCCCCACATCTACTAGTGTTACATAAACAATACTCTGTTATAAAATAAACCACACTATTCGAAGCTTAAATGCCATATATTGTTTTACAGAGACTTTTATTATACAAGATATATACAATAGATTCTGGTGACCCCTCCCTGTCTTAAGTTCTTGGACTACACAATTTTATTGATTGAGATAAAAATTATTCCGACTCATTACAAATTACAGTACTAGATATTGTACATAGTTTTCAATAAAATTAATATGTTATATTCTGATATGTTTTAGTCATTGTATTTTGTTTCTTTATGGTGAGTCGTTGCCAGAACTATTTGTTTACATTTGAAACGTTTCCCGCCAGGGGGAGGGGGCGATTTCTTATTACCGTTTGTATTTCTTCACTTAATATTAACGGTGGTGTTGTGTTAGCAGTTTGTTGGTTCATCTATTATTCAACTTCAACGAGGGAAATCTGCTAAGTTTACGTAGGCCGTGACGGACTTACACTAGGACTCACAAGGACTGGAAAATTAATCCTATTTCCACGGGTCTTTGAACTACTAGGCCGATATTCGGCAGAGATGAAAGGAAAAAAGCAATAGACAGTTTGATCCTCGGATATCTTGCATAGGTCCAATTCTAGATGTAGATACGCAAGACTCCATTCGGGAAAGGGGTCCGAAAAGGAATTAGGTTAGTCGGATATGAAGAGAATTGTTTCCTGAAAAAATATAGCGACCCCCGGAATAACTCCAGGTAGCTTTGGCTATTTCCAATTCTACCAACCTTCCTAGGCTCTACAAGTGATAAGGATGGTAAATTGGTCTCTCTTCCGGATAAAAAAATCCTCTCTTCTTTTATACAATGTTTACCTACTATTATTTCATTTTAACAGATTTTTTTTTTAAGGGAAATCACCTATTGAGTTTGTACTCATGATGCAATTTTAGAAGAATTTCCTCAAATGACCATCGATCCTACCCAGAAGAGGGCGAAAATGAAGCCTGTTCAAAACTATGTGTGTGTGTGTGTGTGTGTGTGTGTGTATATATATTTCATTAAAAAGATGTTTGTACTTCCAAACAACTGTCCAGATTATACGTATATATTGTTTTTGGAAACTAAGCGTTACCCTCTTAATATAAAATATTTAAATAATGAATAAATAGATAATTAAATAAATTAATAATTAAACATTATTTAATTATTAACGTCCACTTTTTGCAACTTAGGCTAATCGGGACGGGTTATCTACAGGTTACCACCCTTTTCTAGCCAGGGTGGGATTTTAGGACGATATTTAATGAATTTCGTCACTAAATAATTTCCTTTGCCCAGGCAAGAATCGAACTCACCACTCTAGGTTTACCATGTGAGATAAAGGTTAACGCTTTAACTCGCATGGCTAACCTGAGCCCCAAATTAATAATTAAAATAAAGTAGGTATTTAAATGGGGTAAAACAAATTTAAATTAATTAAGGTTTAGATAACATTTTTAATTTTGCACACAAACATGTTGCAAAAATAAAAATGTAAGACTTAAATTAAAAATTTATTACATTTTCAGATTTTTTAATAAAGTTTATGAGCTTTAACCCTAGAACTACCAAGGGGGGGGGCTCCTTGAGCCCACAACTTTTTGTTTTTGTTCCCTATCACCCAATTTTAATGGGATATTTTTGATATTTTATGTATTCCTCAGAAAAACATCCTAGAGTGAGGGCATAACAATAAAATTAAATAAAAAAATTTCTATGTTGAGAAAAAAAATTTTTTTTTGACGTATGGGCTCGAGGAGCCCCCCCCTTGGTAATGCAAGGGGTAGTTATACACTTAAGTACCAAGGGGGGGGGGCTCCTCGAGCCCACTGATATTTAATACTACTTTTAACTAGTAATTCAAGTGTTATTAATTATATTGCTCAAATAATAATTACTTTGATGTAATTTTAACATACACAAACCTTCTCAAGTTTTTTTTTTCTCAAAAAAAAATATATATATATATTCTCCCATATAATTTTTTTTCATATAAAAATATATTACTGAGATGGTTATAATTATTGCTCCTGATAGGTACTTTTTTAGAAAAGAGAAGATTTTCTAGGTTGTTCCCAACTAGGGGAACAGTTAGTCCATGCTGCATCCTGGATAAACACTCGGAGAAAAAAATGATTGTGCAAAAGCACCGATAATTGCATTACGAATCTGATAATTATATTTTCTTAAATTATTATTCTATTATAATGTTATAATAACTAAGATATAGATAACTTCTTATTCTAACAATGTTTAGATATGTTCCTCCAGTAGAATAAAATTATATTTAATTTAAAGTCATCCTTTTTTTCCCATCCGAACTTTTTTTTTTAATTTATTTTTATTTTTGTATTTAATTTTTTTTTTCATAGGTGTCATAAGAAACATTCATTAAACATAATCCAATAGAAATAAAATTTTTTAAAAAATTATAGAACCAAAATAAAAGGTTTTTAAGGTTGTGGGCTCGAGGAGCGCCCCCCTTGGTAATCCATGCGACCTGGGAGAGGTCGGTAATACTAGGGTTAAATGTTTGAGAATAGTATCTATATATGGACTCCCCTTTGTATGTAGTTGGTGTAAATTGGGTCGTATCTTTATGTAATCGCGTTGTCTGCAGTGTTTTTGCGAACACTAGGCACATGAAAAATTAAATAGAGTTAATCACATATTTAAGAAGTACGAAGTAGATGAAAGGAACCGCTTTCCTTCATTCCTTTGGTGCCTAAGAATGTTCTCGGTGATACCCGTCTGGGCTCTAGACTTGTCTGGACAGTCTTCTTTGATCTTTCAGCTCGTCTATAAAAGTGGCCAAGCTCGCACAAGAAGTTAGGTTGTTCTCAGCTCTCTTCAAGTGAATAGCAGAGCGTTTAGTGCAGCTCTAGTGAACGGTGAGTTTCAGTTGCAGTGTGTTTACAAGTGTTTTATGCGATGTACAGTGGGGAAAGTGTTTTATGTGTAGAACAGTAAATCAGAGTGCATTGCTGTGTTCTTTGTGAACTTCAGTGACCGTGAGTTACTGGACTGTGAAATAAGAAGTGAAGTTAGCAGTGCATACTGTGAGTAATATTTAACAATTATTTACCAAGTGTGCTGTGCATTTTCAAATAAATTGTGAAGGTATAAAGCTTGTGAGATTAATTTTGCAATCCATAAGAAGTCTAATGAAGAACGTTTATTGTTCTTGTAATTAACAGAACTATATGTTTAACTGACAGAGATACAATACAACACACACACACACATATATATACTCGCGGACAAAAAAAACGGCGCACCTACATTTTCGTCTACAATTTCTCAACTAAGTATACCAAAAATCATACCGATTTTTTTTTTTTATTTATTATTTTATCTAAGAATTTATATAGGTACTGGGTATAATAGAGAAAAACGAAAAAACAAATGAAGTAAGCGCACAATAAAATTTAATACACAAAAAGTAATTTTGGTAAAACAACAAAATAAAAAAAATTCTGTACGATTTCAAAACAAAAATTATGGGAATTTCTTTTACCTCGGTTTAGTACCGTGTGTTACCCCCTCTAGCTTGAATCACCGCCGAACTGTCAGAGCCAGACGTGTACTAATGAAACGTGGATTACAGAAATCAGCAGTCTTATCTCCAACATAATTCTTTGGGATCCTAATACCACTTCGGATTATTGACAAGAAAGTGTCAAGGTACATATAGCGTCATGATAAAACCAGTAGCACGACTGATCACTGATAAATGTAGTATTATGTTTAAAAATGTAGGTGCGCCGTTTTTTTTTGTCCGCGAGTTTATATATATATATATATATATATATATATATATATATATATATATATATATATATATATGAGAGAGAGTTGGAGACAAGACGTTGACCCATCAGCTGGAGAAATATGTGGCCAGGAGTAAATCCGTTGACACGGCTATCCTATATCGGCTACCAGATGATTGCATACTATATCACCTTCAAACACAGCTGGTTGCCAATCTTACACCATTTCTTCCTCCAGACCCCTGGCCCTTTCATGGGAGTCTATTTTTAATTTTTATCAATGTCTATTTAGGGAAATCCGCTATTGAGGTTGTACTCATGACGCGATTTTCAAAACATTTCTTCAAATGTCCATCCTTACAACGATGTAGACCGTTTAAATATACATACACTGGAAATCAGAGTGACACTTTTGTAAACCCAATAACTGGAGAACATACTCAAAGACTAGGACTACTCTGGGCTTCTTCAAGACGACGTCCTAAAATTGAAGATGTTGCAAATCGTGAATTTCTTAGATTCCTACCTCTGCGAATTTATGTGGAGGAAAAAGCATGAAGCCAATGATATTGTTACGTTTTTATTAAAAAAAAACAGTAATAAACGTTGTTTATAAGAGTTCTTTTGGATTGCAAAATTAAACACGCACAAGTTTCACAGTTTTCACTGCCCAATTTATTTAATAATGAGCTGCACACTTAGTGAATTATTCTTAACTACTTCTCACAGTCAGCACTGATAGCCTCACTGTTCTTGTTATTACAAAGTCCTATAACTCACTCGCGATCACTGAAGTTCACAAAAGCAATACGGCACTGCACTGTCTTTCACTTCGCGAAGTTAACGGCACTGCACTGTCTTAAATACAGCACTATACTGCTACTTACAGGGTCACGGCACAACAATGTTCTTCACATTAAGCACTTCACCGCACTGCAACTACCACTGTAGCACTGATGATCACTGGACCACAGTTGAGATCAAACTAAACTGACTAGGGTTGGGCAGGGTATCTTATATAGATTGGCGGAATAACATCAAAGGCCAACGCAAAGACCCTTCCAGAACAGGACTCGAATGAACTCGAACCTATGTCTGCTTCTTTGATCCACCTCGCACTTCATGTATTTAATTTTCGTAGAAATATATTTAATGTTGTATTAAACGATATACCCAACCTTTGGTTCCCAAAATGATATATGAATAATATGGAGTATCAAATACCTCCTCTGTGAGCACAGTCCCAACGAATTTAAAAGGGACACGCGCACTTCAGAAATGGACAGCACCTGAAAGAGGTGGCTAGCAAACTACAAAACATGTAGGGCACTTTGAACAAATTTTACACAGAAAAATATGTTTTTTATTGGAGACCCTAACTATAAAATATGAAGAATAAAAGAATAAATAATATTGGGTCAAAATTAAGAAGAATATGGAGTTTATATATTTTGTTAAAAACATCTATTAGCAGATTTTCCATAAGGGAAATCAGCTATTGAGGTTGTACTCATGTAGCGATTTTCGAAATTTTTATTCAAATGTCCATCGATCCTACCCAGGAAATGAAGAAAATGTATATATATATATATATATATATACACGTATAAGTCTGTTACCACTCTAGCGGTCGCAATTTTTGCCTTATCGTTACCAAACTTGATATACATTTGTTTTATACAAAAAGAAAGATCAAGTTCGTTAATGGCTGAAATCGGACCAGGGGGAGGGAGGGTTTAGAGGAGGAGAATTCCGAAAATTCTTAATATCTCCGATATTATACGTCGAATCGAAAAATCGTATAGAACCAATGTAACGTTCTATAAATGTTGTTATGTAAATTTTTTCACTATCTTAATTATTTACTGAGACTTTTGCATTTTTTTAGTTTTCGGTCCTCTGTAAAGCCCCTACTCATCTCATATTTTCAATATTCTATTATGTTACGAAGCGCTTTATTTGAAGCTTAAATACCAAATATTGGTCTCATTGAACTTTTAAGCTTTGAGATAAATGCAAATACGTGGCGCACGTGGGAAATCTGCTAAGTTAACGCAGCCCCTGCGTGACGGACTTTTTTTTAAAATCCTTTAAGGTCCCAGAAACCACTAAGAGTAGGTGCCTGAGACAGAAAAAAATAGACTTAGTTTTTCTTTCAGCGCGCCGTTGTCCATTTTCAAACAAAGGTTCACTCTCATGTACGGCTGTGTCAGTCCTGTCTGCCATAGGTTTACTTTTTTGGAACCATTTCTTCAGGGAATAGTACGTTCTGTAAGGTGTTTGCGAATCCCTTGTTCCTGAAGCTTCACCTAAATCCCAACGAACGATTCATTAGAATTGCCTTGCTCACTGCCTCCAGTAGAGTCCAGCCAACCCTGCTCCTCTACAGTGATTTATAGGAATTCTCCAGTCACTGATTCATTCCTCGAGAGCAATTACAGAAGTTTAGAAAAGCAATGCACGTAATGGCGGAAGTAGAGGGCTATAATACCAATGGAGTATCAGGAAGGAAGGTGGAGTATTGGACAGAGGAATTATAGTTTTTAATTAAAAGGCGGAAAGGGGCTTATTAGGTTGGAGGAATGTTGGAAGGGGGGGGGTCCGGCAGTCCTGGCCCATTCAAATTGGGGGGGTTTCTCTCTCTCTCTCTCCCTCCTTCTTTCCAAATTGCTCTCTCTCATTCCTCCTCGCCAGACCATTTCTCTCTCTCCAATCGTATCTCTCTCTTTCTAGTCCTTATTCTGCTCCATGTGTTTCAATGAATGTCAACATAAAGGCCGGCATAGTTACGACAGTCTTCGTGATTTAACCTACCCCAATTAAGTTGAGTACATTGGAAAGAAGTATCCAAGAACACGTAATTCCAGAATATTTCCTAATTAGCTTCCATTCTCGTAATCCAAATCCAAATCCTATTTATTAAGTACATTAATAACTTTTAGAGACATTAGACAATAAGAAAATATTTGCTACTTTTCATAGTGGTAGGATTTCACTTACAGTATTTGTTTTTCAGTTTCTACTAAACATACTGGGAAATTTTCACTCAATATGTAGTAATTGATTATAACATAGACCAACTACTTCATATCATAATCAAGGTCCATGAGAAGTCCAAATCAAATTCCTACAGCCCAGTTCTTGAGAAGTTAATATAGTATCACATCAACCCCAGTTTTTGAGAAGTTGGTAGCATATCAACAGTAGTTCGTGAGGGATTCAGCAATATTCAATCAACGCTAGTTCTTCAGAAGTTCAGCAAGAATTCCATCAACCCCAGTTCTGGAGAGGTGAGGATGGTGCCCCAACAACCCTAATCCTTGAGATGTTCAAGTAATACCCCATCAGTCCTAATTTTTGAGAAGTTAAGCTGGTGACCGTTCAACCCCAGAGTTCAAAAAATTCAACAAGAATTCCATCAACCCCAGTTCTGGAAAGGTGAGGATGGTGTCCCATCAACCCTAATTCTTGAGATGTTCAAGTAATACCCCATCAGTCCCAACTTTTGAGAAGTTAAGCTGGTACCCCATCAACAACAGAGTTCAAGAAATTCAACTAGAATTCCAACAACCACAGTCCTAGAGAAGATCGGCAACAATTCCATCTTGAGAAGTTAATATAGTATCATTCCAATCCCAGTTCTTGAGAAGTTAAGATGGTAACGTATGAACACCATTTCGTGAATGTTTCAACAAATGCCGCCTCAAACCCAGTTCTTCAGTAAGTAAGCTAGTATCCCATCTGCCGTAGTTCTCGAGAAGTTTAGGTAGAGTTCCATTACCCATTTATTGAGAAATTCAGTTGGAATTCCATTAACCCCAGTTTTGGAGAGGCGAGTATGGTATCGCATCTACCCAAGTTCTTGAGAAGTTCAGGTACTATCTCATCACTCCCATTTTTTGAGAAGTTAAGATGGTACCCCATCAACCCCAGAGTTCAAGAAATTCAACAAGAATTCCATCAACCCCAGTTCTTTAAAAGTTCAACTAGAATTCCAACAAGCGCAGTCCTAGAGAAGATCGGCAAGAATTCCATCTTGAGAAATTAATATTGTATCACTCCAACCTCAGTTCTTGAGAAGTTAAGATGGTAACGTATTAACACTATTTCGTGAGAGTTTCAACAAATGCCGCATCAAACCCAGTTCTTGAGAAGCTAAGCTAATACCCCATCAGCCGCAGTTCACGAGAAGGTTAGCAAGAGTGCAATCAACCCCAGTTCTTGAGAGGTTAAGATAGATTGCCGTCAACACTTGTTCTTGAGAAGTTCAGGTAGAGTCCCGTCAGTCCTAATTTTTGAGAAGTTATTATCGTACCCCTTAAATCCCAGAATTCAAGAAGTTCAACTAAAAATCCCATTCAAGAATTCCCCAGCCCTCCCCATCAGCCCTTGAGTAAATCGGCAAGAGTTCCAACTTGAGAAGTTAATAGACTTTCACTTCAACTCCAATACTTGAGAAGTTGGTAGCATATCAACAACAAGGCTTCGTGACAGATTCAGCAATATCCAATCAACCATAGTTCTTCAAAAGCTAAGCAAGTATTCCATCCACCAGAGTTCATGAGAAGATAAGGAAGAGTGCCGTCAACCTCATTTCTTGGGAAGTTCAGCTACAATTCCATCAACCCCAGCTCCGGAGAGGTGAGGATGGTATCCCATCAACTCTGGTTCTTGAGAAATTCAAATAGTTTCTCATCAGCCCCATTTTTTGAGAAGTATAGATGACCCATCAACCCCAGAGTTCAAGAAATTCAACTAGAATTCCATCAACCCCAGTTCTTGAGAAGATCAGCAAGAAATACATCAACCGCATTTCTCGAAAAGTTCAACTAGAATTCCATCAACCCCAGTCTTTGAGAAGATCAGCAAGAAATACATCAACCACATTTCTCAAAAAGTTCAACTAGAATTCCATCAACCCCAGTTCTTGAGAAGATCAGCAAGAAATACATCAACCGCATTTCTCGAAAAGTTCAACTAGAATTCCATCAACCCCAGTTGTTTAGAAGATCAGCAAGAAATGCATCATCCTCATTTCTCGAGAAGTTCAACTAGAATTCCATCAACCGCAGTTCTTGAGAAGATCAGCAAGAAATACATCAACCACATTTCTCGAAAAGTTCAACAAGAATTCCATCAACCCCAGTTCTTCAGAAGATCAGCAAGAAATACATCAACCACATTTTTTGAGAACTTCAGCTAGAATTCCGTCAACCGCAGTTCTAAAGCTGCCCAAATTTCATCGACCCATGTATTTCAGACGTTTGCCAGACATCCCCTGAAACCTTGAGTTTTAGAAGTTTGCCTAAAATGCCATCAATCCTAATTCTTGAAATGTTCAGGTAACATCTCATCAACCCCAGTTCTTAAGAAGTTCAGCTAGTATCCATCTCAGTTTTTAAGAAGATATGCTATACCTTCAAACCTAGTTCTTTTTCTTTAGTTTAACTTAAACTATATATTTACTTAAAACTTTAAAATATCGAGTTTGGTAAAGATCACACAAAAATTGCGGCCGCCAGAGCGCTAGCTGACAAGTATATATAATTTTGGATGGTCCTCAAATAATTTTCGTCATCCCCTGGATTATTTGAGGAAATTGGCGTCATGAGCACGATTTTCCCTCAAGGAAAATGTGCTAAAAGGCGTTGTTGTCGTCCATGGCACTAAATAACGCTCCTATTTCAAATTCATCGTAAAGTTTTGGACGATAATTAAACTCTTATTGGTGGCGAGAAAAATATTTATCTAAAATTTTAGGACTCTTATAAGACTAAAACAGTTTTAGAATGCCCTTCATGATTGATGAATGACAAACACAAAAAAAAAATAACCCAGTTTTCCCGATAAAGGAAACGCCATTTAATCTGTAAATATAGGGCCGAAAGTTTGAGGGGCTGGAGCCCCCCCCCCATCGGTCGATTCCTCCGAACTTGAAGACGAGCGTTATCTTAGACAGTTGCTAATTTCCTGAAGAACTTCCATTCAAAGTTCTCTATTCGCTAGCTGATATGTGCGAGAGTTCCAAACCAATACTATCTTAAATACTGACCGTGTCTATTACAGTACGCCCTCCTCCATATCTCTTATTGAAAAACTTTACTTCTCTAATCGACAGACGTTCTCAGCAGCAGAAGTAAACATCGGCTATTTCCTCTTAACTCTTGTGAGGACAAGTTCCAAGGGAAGACGAAAATAAAGTCCGGGGCTGGGTAAGCTAAGCAGATTTCCCATATGGCACTCCATTGATCAGTTTGTAGGTTTCATAATATTTTATTAAAAATAAACCATAATTACAGAGAATTTAATGGCCAACAAATTGACAACTAAAACTATGAGTTCGAAAACTCATATTTCAAAGGCGGAAGTCAGACTGGTCGAAGAAACGTGACAACAAACTGCGAAAAATCAAAGACTTACTGAGCAATGCACTACTGCAAGTAAAAAATCCTAAAAGAGGAGGTTGTTTTAGCCCGTATCCGAATTGGACACACAAAATTAACACATAATTATTTCTTGATAGGCTTATTACCACCAACCTGCGATTGTTCTAATGTCCATCTTACTGTCTCACATCTTCTCCTTAATTGTAAAAAAATACGATCTTCCAAGAAGTGCTTTGAACTTCAAACCGAACTTAAGATAAATCCTTGAAGACGACGAAGAAGACATAAAAAGGCTTTCTGTATTTTTAACTGCAGCTTGTTTGATCCAAGAAATACAGATCCATCTACTGCTAATGACAATAATACATCTTCTTCTTAATTTTAAAAAATTACAAACTTCCAAGAACAGCTTTGAACCTTAACCGAGACCTCTTTATAGACGATGAAGAAGAGAGGCTAATGTTTTTTTGCAATTTAAACCGAAACTCGTTAGTTTCAAGAACTACAGATCCATCTACAACTAATGACAATAGAAGATGCGATAAATAAATAAAATTATTTATTGATTTACCGAAGCCTGAAAACTAAGGGATGCAAATATTAGCAGATTTCCCTTAAGGGAAATCAGCTATTGAGGTCGTACTCATGATGCGAGTTTCGAAAAATTTCTTCAAATGTCCATCGATTCTACCCAGGAGATGACAAAAATGAGGTCCATTCAAAATTATATATATATATATATATTTGTCTGTATATATATGTTTGTTTGATCTTTACCAAACTCGGAATTTAATCGTTTTATGTAAAAAGGAAGATCAAGTTCGTTAATGGCTGAAATCGGACCAGTGGGAGGGGGGGGGGGTTAGAGGGGGGATTTTTGAAAATTCAAAATATCTCCGTTATTATGCGTCGGATCGAAAAATTGTATAAAATAAATCTTATTGCAAATTACATTTACTATAAATATTTTTCTATACATTTATTCTGTATCTTGAATATTAACTGAGATATTTGCATTTTTTAGTTTTTGGTCTTCAGTAAACCCTCACTCTAACTCATGTCATATT
This sequence comes from Riptortus pedestris, assembly GCA_019009955.1. Classification (NCBI taxonomy): domain Eukaryota; kingdom Metazoa; phylum Arthropoda; class Insecta; order Hemiptera; family Alydidae; genus Riptortus; species Riptortus pedestris. The sequence goes on from CM032230.1 coordinate 147,305,151, forward strand.
GACAGTAAGGTGTTAAATTTTGAAGGAAATTATTTGAATCCTACATACCAAACATTGTTCTCTTTGAACTATTACGTTTTGAGGTTTACTTAGTTAACGCACCCCTTGCGTGACTTTTATTTTGTGAGATTAGTTAGGGGATGAATGAATTGTACAATTGATTTCTGCATTTGTGATTATCTTCTGCTCTTCATTTAGAATTTAATTTTATCCAAAAGGGCCCGTGTTTTACGGACAGTTCCATTTCTCTCTAGGTACTTGTTCAGCGGTTAGAACTAGCGAGGCGGGAAGATACGGCGAGTTGTAGCAATAAGAATTGGGACAGAGAGAGCGAGGGCCCTCTGCTAACTATTGTGGCCAAATTAAATGCTATTCCGGTCTGGAGGGAGCTGGTAAGCCACAACAATCATTAAAACTTATATAAGTTGGCTAGTGCAGCTCCCGGCCGGGGAGAATCTCGTTGTGGGAATTATTGTTTTTAATTAAAGCCACCAGGAGCGTTAGTCTGGTCTCGCCAGCTGATTTAGTTGAGGAAAAACAGCTGACCAAGAGCCAACCATTATCCACGGCCTCCTCTTTCTAAAGCAGTTTGAATTTCAACTTCCTCAATTAAAGTTTTAAATTTCTGGATTCTTGCCGTTGTTTGCTTCTGGCGTTTTCCTTATATTTTTTTTTTTTTTTTTTTTAAATCCAGAGAAGAATTTAATGTTCTCCGTCTTTTTGAAAGAATGGAAAAGATATTAAAGAAATTCTATTCGGGCATTCCCTTTTTACTCGTTCTACCCCCCCCCCCCCCCCCCTTCTCTAAGTTTGTTTCCAAGTTCCAACTCCTTCCACTCCCTGCTTGATGGTAAATGAAAGGAGGTTATTAAACTTAACTACAACATCTTTTTTTTATTGGTTTCTAAAAGCTATAGAGCCTCTTTCGTAATTTATTTTGTGTTTATTTTACCTCCGGAAAATATTAAAGCTCGAGAAACTTGCTCAACGTTTGCCCCCTCATTCATGGCTAAGAGGCTATTCATGCATTTTGGAGTATTCTTATAATGCGCATTATTAAGAACTGGCATTTCAAATATCCAGTGGAACATTATTATTATTTATTAACGTCCGCTTATTGCAACTGAGGCTAATCGGGGCGGGTTATCTACAGGTTACCACCCTTTTCTAGCCAGGGTGGGACTGAGGATTTTATTTAATGAATTCCGTCACTAAATAAATTCCTATTTGCCCAGGCGGGAATGGAACTCGCCACTCTAGATTTGCCATGTGAGATTAAGGCTAACGCTGTAACTCACATGGCTAACCTGAGCCCATCCAGAAGAATATTATTATTATTAATATTTAATAACGTCCACTTTTTGGAACTAAGGCCAATTGGGTCGGGTTATCTACAGGTTACCACCCTTTTCAAGTCGGGGTGGAATTTAGGATGTTATTTAATGAATTTCCTTACTAAATAATTTCCTTTGCCCAGGCAAGAGTCGAACTCGCCACTCTAGGTTTACCATGTGAGATTAAGGTCAACGCTTTAACGCACCCCCCTAGTAGAATAAAATATTGTTATTCTCACTAGAATTATTTGCATTGATAATTTTTGCATCTAATCCTTACTGAGGCCAATTAAAGTATTTCAAGAAAATGAAACGATTTAATGTCTCAACTCTGTTATCTTTATTTTCAAAAGACCAAGAGAATCCAGATAATTCTTTAAAAAGTCCGTCATGCAGGGTCTGCGTAAATTAAGCAGATTTCCCTCTTGAAGTTTAACAACAGCTAAGTCTAAATACTGGAAACACTTAACACCACTGTGAGTAAATACAAACGTTAATGAGAAATATTGCAGTCAATTTTAATAACCTCTAAAAAGAAAGGTCTGAATTGTAAACAAACAGGTCTGCTAACCACTCAGAGCTGAACCGATATATAGAAATATCCTTTACCAGAAAGAAAAACAATTATTGAAATATATCTGAATATAACATATTAATTTTATTGACAACTATTTATCATATCTAGTACTGTACCATGAGCTAAAGAGGGGGGGGGGTCAACAAAACGTATTTTCATATATATCAGAAAGAAGAAGCTTACACAAGTCTCTACACCAATTTCACGAGGGCGGAAAAGTTACGGAAACGGCCGAACTATATTCAGCGGGATCGCAACAAACAGCACCGACGATAGCCGAATATGAAAAATGCAAAAATCTCAGTTAATATTCAAGATAGAGAATAAATTGATATAACAATATGTATGGTACATGTAATTACTTACGCATGGCTATCTTATGAAAAAAGATCAACCCCCGATTTGTGAGAAATGTAACACAGAACTGACTATATATCACATATTAATGGAATGCCATAAGTATACAGATATTAGAAACAAATACAATATTTCCAATAGTATAGAAGTGGCCCTTGGAGATGACCCGAAAGAACTCGATAAATTGTTTAATTTTGTAAAAAACACGAGTTTATACAAAGAAATTTAAAGTTCAATTCCTCGTTTCCTCGTTTATATTGTTAAAATGGCGATATGGATGAGGATACCAAAATGTGAATTATAAATATTACAGGGCGATGATAACCTGGTAGTTTTTCGCCCTTAAACCCTATACAACGACAACAACATGTAATTTGCAATAAGGTTTTTGTCTATACAAGTTTTAGATCCTTTTACAAATAATTACTACGTAATTTTTTTTGGTTTAAGAATCCATTCCTTTTCCAGTAGACTTGTTTTAAAGATAATTTTGTTGGCTTCGACTTTTATATCGCAGCACTTTTCAATAAAATATGGCGTTTCTCAAATAAAGATTTGTGCATTATACGGCTTTGAAAGGATGTTTTAATTCGCAAAGTTAGCCGATATAAACGCTTTTTAGAATTTGATGTTCTACAAGAATCCGTTATAAAAAATATGGCATTCTATTGAAAATTCCCAAGTTATGGTTGCTGGAGAAGTACTGGAGAAGGCTATGAGGTTGAATATGGCCAGAAAAGATTATCAAGGTGTCACTATTATTGTACACCAAGTCTCAGCATTATAGCAGATTTCCCTTAAGGGAAATCAGCTATTGAAGTTGTACTCATGACGCGATTTTCGAAATTTTTCTTCAAATGTCCATCGATCCTACCCAGGAGATGACGAAAATGAGGTCCGTTCAAAACTGTATATATATATATATATATATATATATATATATATATATATGTCTGTTACCGCTCTAGCGGTCGCAATTATTGTTTAATCGTTACCAAACTCGATATTTAGTCGTTCTATGAAAAAAGAAAGATCAAGTCCGTTAACGGCTGAAATCGGTCTAGGGGGCGGGGGGGTTTAGAGGGGAGGATTTTCGAAAATTCGAAATATCTCCCGTTACTATACGTCGGATCGAAAATTTGTATAGAACAAGTCTTATTGTAAATTAAATTTACTATAAATATTGTTATATACACTAATTCACTATCTTGAATATTAACCGAGATATCTCTGGAATATGCTGGATGGTAGAGGAACAAATGTATAAGGATCAATAAGAAGGCCAAGTCCTCCACTGGTTTTTAATATAATGCAGAGTGCACTTTCGGAGTCAACGCTCCATCCTCAGTGCCTGCTGATTAAAGCTGCGTTGCCTGGACCACGACTGTTGCCCCCAGGCCCCAGGTCCCGGGGGAGTCGCCCACCAGTCGTGGTCCAGGCAACGCAGCTTTAATCAGCAGGCACTGAGGATGGAGCGTTGACTCCGAAAGTGCACTCTGCATTATATTAAAAAACAGTAGAGGACTTGGCCTTCTTATTGATCCTTATTAACCGAGATATTGGCTTTTTTAAGTTTTCAGCCATCAGCAAACCGCCACTTCTACTCATGTTACAAAAGCAATACTCTGCCACATAATAAATCACATTATTTCAAGTTTAAATACCAAAAATTGTATTCAAGAGCCCTTTATTATACGAGATAAATGCAAATATGTCCTGGAGACCCCCCCCCCCGTCTTAAGGTTTTCGCCTACTAATATTTGATTGATAGGGATAAAAATTATTCTGACTCATTATTAATTACAGTACTAGGTATAGTAAATAGTTCACAATAAAATTAATATGTTATATTCTGATATATTTCAGTAATAGTTTTTCTTTCCGGTGTGAGGAAGGTAGACCCGTTTGTTTACAATTCTAACCTAACGCTTCCTGTCGGCAGGTTATTGAAATTGGATGGACCATTTCTTATTTCCGTTTGTATTTATTCACGGTGGTGTTGTGTTACCAGTATATAGATTTATCTATTACTAAACTTCACGAGGGAAATCTGCTTAGTTTACGCAGCCCCTGCGTGACGGACTTTTATTAATACAATTACAGTTTTTAAGTGGCACGGGAAGATGGGACACCCAGTATATATATATATATATATATATATATATATATATATATATATATATATGGCTTATGCTTCGTTATACTGCAAAAGTACGTATAATAAAAGCTATTTTGAATCATAAAATAAACAATTTCTGTTATGTACATGTATGTCGAAAAACCTATTGGCAATGAAATGTCTTGATTTTTCGTTTCAGATCTCCCTTATTACCCAACCGAACAGGAGTGGGTTCGTCTATGAGAATATTTATATAGCCTTAAGTTTAAGTTAGGTTACTTACTAGTACCCGGTAAAATAAAAAGTCTGTTCGGTTGTTTCGGCGTGAAAAGGCAACGAACAGACTACGAAGCCAAACATTGCAGATATCGTGTCTATAGCATGTGAAACGAAATATTATAGTCAAATTTCGAGTAAAAATTACAAAGACAGAGGTTACAACTTTATATATATTTGAAATATATATGGAGTCCGTTTGCTTTCATTTTATGTTCAATCTCTATAGAGGAGTAACCTCCACGTCAATCTTTGTATTTATATTCTTCTGGAAGACAATATACACATCAATTTCGAAAAAAAAATACACTGGCATTGATCAGACAAAAGTTAACGTGACAAAAGGCAAAGGAAATTCAGAAGAAAAAAAAATAAAATAAATCAAATATGCCTACAAAAGGAGACAAATCGTCGAGGCCTTTTGAAGAGGCATATTAAGAGCTGTCAGAAAGAGAATCGATAGTATCGTCAGTTCGATTTGAATAAGTAATGTGGGGGCAGAATCGATATGGAGAGCAAAGAGGTTGCTGGCTCCTCTTGCAAGAGTAGAGAATACTCTTAGCGGTAGAAACAGCAAACACACAATCTAAATATACCATACCATTAGAGGGACTTACCACCCACACCTACACAGTCAAACCTGGGGTCTCTCTCTCACTCTCCCTCTCTCTCCCTCTCCCTCTCACTCCCTCTCTCTCCCTCTCTCTCTCTCTCTCTCTCTCTCTCTCTCACACACTCTCTCCCTCCCCCCCTCTCTCTCTCACTCCCTCTCTCTCCCTCTCTCTCTCTCTCTCTCTCTCTCTCTCTCTCTCTCTCTCTCTCTCTCACACTCTCTCCCGCCCCCCCTCGCTCTCTCTCACTCTCTCCCTCCCCCCCCTCTCTCTCTCTCTCTCTCTTTTTTTTTTTTTTTTTATCCTTCTCTGCCCCCGCTTTACCTTAAGGCTGCCCTTATACAAGGGGTACTTTCCAATTTCTTTTTTGAATTTTGATTTCCAGGATTTTAAATAGGTCTGTGGTAACTCTTCCTTGGTGCTTTCTCAGGCCATGTGCGCCTGCTCAATTTTACTATTAGCAGATTTCCCTAAAGGGAAATCAGCTATTGAGGACGTACTCATGACGCGATTTTCGAAAAATATCTTCAAATGTCCATCGATCCTACCCAGGAGATGATGAAAATGAGGTCCGTTCAAAATTATATATATATATATATAATTGTAACCTCTGTCTGTACATTGATTTTTTTCGCGAAATTTCACGATAACTATTCGTTTCACATGTCATAGACACCATAACTGCGTTTTGTTTCTTTCGTGTATGTTTGTTTGTTTGTTGCCTGAAATTAAAAATAGCGATATTTCGTTTCCCATTGTTTTTTAGGCAAATAGGCACATAACAAAAGTTATTTATTTTATTATTTAGAGTAACTTTTGTTATGTACACTTTCGTCGTATACCTAAATATAAATGAGTTATACGCTAAAAATTATAGCGGGTGTCATCAATTTTATTTGGCACAAAAGAATCAACCAAACTAAATAAAACTCGGTATATGTATTAGGACTAAGGCCTTTATTATAACAAGCCATACCAACATTTCTAGGAACGGGCAGGAGTGGGGGTTTTAAGGGAGGCCAGAAATTAAATATAGCGGTATTTCGTTTCCTGTTGTTTTTTTGGCAAATATAAACATAACAAAAGTTGTTTATTTTGTTATTTAGAGTAACTTTTGTTATATACACTTTTTTCGTTTACCGAATTATAAACGAGATATACGCTAAAACCTATAGAGGAAGTGAACAATTTTATTTGGGACAAAAGACCCAACCGAAATAAATAAAACTCGGTATATGTATTAGCACTAACGCACTATATATATATATATATATATATATATATATATATATCTATATATATATAAAATTGTAACCTCTGTCTGTACATTGATTTTTTTCGCAAAATTTCTCGGTAACTTTTCGTTTCACATGTCATAGACACCATAACTGCATTTTGTTTCTTTCGTGTCTGTTTGTTTGTTTATTTGTTTGTTTGTTTGTTTATTTGTTTGTTTGTTTGTTACCTTTTCACGCATAAACGGCTGAACCGAATTTTATGAAACTTGGTATGTATATTACTACTGGCCCAACTTAGACTTTAGGCTATATTAATATTCTCTTAGACGAACAGGAGTGGGGGTTATAAGGGAGGCCTGAAATTAAAAATAGCGATATTTCGTTTCCTATTGCTTTTTCAGCAAATATGCACATAACAAAAGTTGTTTATTTTGTTATGTAGAGTAACTTTTGTTATATCCACTTTTGCCGTATACGGAAGCATAAATGAGTTATACGCGATAAACTAAAGCGGGAGTCCACAATTTTATTTGGCACTAAAGACTCAACCGAATTTAACCAAACTCGGTATGTGAATTAGTACTAACGCCTTCATTATAATAAGCTATACTAACATTTCTAGGGATGGGCAGGAGTGGGGGTTATAAGGAAGGCCTGAAATTAATAATAGTGATATTTCGTTTCTTATTGCATTTTCGGCAAATATGCACATAGCAAAAGTTGTTTATTTTGTTATTTGGAGTAACGTTTGTTATATACACTTTTGTCGTATACCTAAGTATAAATGAGTTATACGTTAAAACTTTAGCGGGCACTAACGGCTGAACCGAACTTAACAAAACTCGGTATGTCAATTAGCATTAATTCTTCCATGATTATAAGTTATATTAAACTTTTTTGGTTCGAACGGGAGGGGGGTTATAAGGGAGGCCTGAAATAAAAATTCACCATATTTACATGTATAAGAGACGGGAAATATAAAAATATCGAAGACTGTGAAGAATTATCGAACAAATAATTGTATTATTAACAAATCACGGGCAACGACGGGTATCAATCCTAAACACTGGGACGGGTAAATGTCAAAATATTGTGCAATGTAAAGCCTGCTAAAAAATACCATCACCATTCAGCCTCAAATTGAATTCCCGGGCGAAGCCGGGTATCTGAGCTAGTATATATATAAAATTGTAACCTCTGTCTGTACATTGATTTTTTCCGCGAAATTTCACGATAACTTTTCGTTTCACATGTCATAGACACCATATCTGCATTTTGTTTCTTTCGTGTATGTTTGTTTGTTTGTTTGTTTGTTTGTTTGTTACCTTTTCACGCATAAACGGCTGAACCGAATTTTATGAAACTTGGTATGTATATTACTACTAACCCAACTTAGACTTTAGGCTATATTAATTTTCTCTGAGACGAACAGGAGTGGGGGTTATAAGGGAAGCCTGAAATTAAAAATAGCGATATTTCGTTTTCTATTGGTTTTTCGGTAAATGTGCACATGACAAAAGTTGTTTATTTTGTTATTTAGAGTAACTTTTGTTATATACACTTTTGTCGTATACCGAAGTTTAAATGCGTTATACTCTAAAAATTATAGCGGGAGTCAACAATATTATTTACCAAAAAAGACTCAACCGAACTAAATAAAACTCGGTATGTGTATTACCAGTGAGGCCTTCATTATAATATGCCATACCAACATTTCTATGGACGGGCAGGAGTGGGGGTTATAAGGGAAGCCTGAAATTAAAAATAGCGATATTTCGTTTCCTATTAGTTTTTCCGCAAATATAAACATAACAAAAGTTGTTTATTTTGTTATTTGGAGTAACTTTTGTTATATACACTTTTGTCGTATACCTAAGTATAAATGAGTTATACGTTAAAACTTTAGCGGGCACTAACGGCTGAACCGAACTTAACAAAACTCGGTATGTCAATTAGCATTAATTCTTCCATGATTATAAGTTATATGAAAATTTTTAGGTTCGAACGGGAGGGGGGTTAAAAGGGAGGCCTGAAATAAAAATTCACCATATTTACATGCATAAGAGACGGGAAATATAAAAATATCGAAGACTGTGAAGCCTTATCGAACAAATAATTCTATTATTAGCAAATCCACGGCAAAGAAGGGTATCAATCCTAAACACTGGGACGGGTAAATGTCAAAATATTGTGCAATGTAAAGCCTGCTAAAAAAATACCATCACCATTCAGCCTCAAATGAATTCCCGGGCGAAGCCGGGTATCTGAGCTAGTATATATATAAAATTGTAACCTCTGTCTGTACATTGATTTTTTTCGCGAAATTTCACGATAACCTTTCGTTTCACATGTCCTAGACACCAAAACTGCATTTTGTTTCTTTGGTGTCTGTTTGTTTGTTTATTTGTTTGTTTGTTTGTTACCTTTTCACGCATAAACGGCTGAACCGAATTTTATGAAACTTGGTATGTATATTACTACTAACCCAACTTAGGCTTTAGGTTATATTAATATCCTCTGAGACGAACAAGAGTGGGGGTTATTAGGGAAGCCTGAAATTAAAAAAAGCGATATTTTGTTTCCTATTGGTTTTTCGGCAATTATGCACATAACAAAAGTTGTTTATTTTGTTATTTAGAGTAACTTTTGTTATGTACTTTTTTTTCGTATACCGAATTATAAACGAGATATACGCTAAAACCTATAGCGGAAGTGAACAATTTTATTTAGGACAAACGACCCAACCGAATTAAATAAAATTCCGTATGTGAATTAACAATAACTCCTTCATGATATTAAGCTGTACCATTATTTCTAGAGACGAGCAGGAGTGGGGGTTGTAGGGGAAGCCTGAAATTAAAAATAGCAATATTTCATTTCCTATAGAATTTTAGGCAATTATACACATAACAAAAGTTGTTTATTTTGAGTAACTTTTATCATATTAACTTTTGTCGTATACCGAATTAGAAACGAGATATACGTTAAAAACTACTGCGGAAGTCAACAATTTTATTTGGCACAAAAAACTCAAACGAACTAAACCAAACTCGGTATGTCAATTAGCACTAATGCCTTCCTTATAATAAGCCATACTAACATTTCTAGGGACGGGCAGGAGTGGGGGTTATAAGGGAGGCCTGAAATTAATAATAGTGATATTTCGTTTCTTATTGGGGTTTCAGCATATATGCACATAACAAAAGTTGTTTATTTTGTTATTTAGAGAAATTTGCTCAACAATTCTTTTCAATATGAACTACCAGGTACAGCACCTGGAAAAATTAATTTTAATGTATGTTAGTATTTTGTCCTTAATAATTCAAATCTATGCACAG
>CM032230.1:147320000-147420000 GCA_019009955.1 Riptortus pedestris
ACATTTGGTACTTAGGGTTCGAATAATGTGCTTCATAATGTACAGCTTATTGTTAATATGACATGAGCACTAGTGAGGGTTAACTGATAACCGGAACAAAAATATGGAAAAAACTCGTGTTAATATTCAATTAAGAGAAAACATGTAAATAACAAAATTTATAGATCATCCACATTTGCAATAAGAGTGATGATTATATACAATTTTTCTATTCGACGCATAACAAACGGGTTCAGCCATTAACGAACTTAATCTTTAATTTTACTTAAAAAATTTAAATAGAATACATAAATCTATTTTGTATAATTCCTGAAAACATTTAGTGTTGTCGTTTTCAGCAAATTTCCATTAAGAAAAGTCAGTTATTGAGGTTTTACTCATGACGCGATTTTCGAAAAACGTCCTCAAATCTTGTTACAAATTGAATGCTCTATAAATGTAATTATATAAGTTCATACAAAAGGAAGATTCATAAATCAATCGCTCAATTAACTCTTTTATCAAGTAATCGAGCAAATCAAGTAATGTCTTTATCCATTTTTAATCGAACACGTTGATAATGGAGATATTTACTATTTTAAGCTAAATCAAATAAATAAATAGGGGTTCAACCTTTACTTCAACAATTGCTAACGAACTTGATTGTTGTTGGTGTGTTTAAATAACGAGTCTGTTTTCGAATGTCCAATAATTGTTATGGCTCGAGCTTTGAAATGCAGATATACAATGTCCAATATTATGTACAACAGTACTTTTTCTATCTTGTAAATTAGAACGATGGAAATATTCTTTAAAAATGGTTTAGTAATTATAAGAAAAGTTATAAAATTTAGTGTGTGTGTGTCTTTACAAAACACGATATTTAATCGTCTTATGTAAAAAGGAAGATTCAATCAGGCTAGAAATCGAACCAGTAGGAGGAGGGATTTATAGGGAAGAAATTTTAAAAAATATTGAAATATCTCCGTTATTATAAGACAAATTAAAAAGATTCTTCATAACCAATCTCATTTAAAATTAAGTTACCCGTGAATATTGCTATGTGCATATTTTCTCCATCGTGAGCATTAGCCGGGATAATTAGATTGTTTTTTAGTTTTCAGCCTTCAGTAAAACCCCCCACTCCTGCTAATGTCATACAATCAAGAATTATCAGTTATATCATGAACCACTTTATTCTGAGCTTAAATACCAAATATTGGTTTCGTGGGACCTTTATTATACGAGATACATGCAAATTCGTTGTGCAAAGACATCATCTGTTCAAATTTTACGTACAAACCGAAAATGTTTATTTGATCCATACCATAGTTGATAATAGAATCAATCTTGTTAAACTATTGATTGTATAGTATTTCTGTTCTATCCACTTTTTCGTAAGTCACATACTAATTGACCTTCAGTTTTCAGCCTTTAGTAAGCTCCCTCTTCTGCTCATCGGGTGTTTACTTAGAAATAGAAATTAACCCTAGAATGGTAGTGAACGTAAAAATTACGTATGATCTGGTTTGAACTGTTATCAAAGGGCCGTTAACGACCACACCACCCTCACCCCTCAGCTATGAGCCCTCCAGACAGTTCGGACTTGACCTCCGCCCGCCAAGTGCAGCTAAGTGAACCTTACCACTCGTCCAATACTACTTTTTGAAATAAAAACGACACGTAATATTTACGTATCAATACCATTATCCGCAACTTTTTGGCAGGTAAAATTTACGTATCGCTACTAATAACCGGTTTTTATGCCATAACTTAGTTAATATTATTCTCAATTTATTTTCTTCCAATTTATTTTTATATTGCAATTAATTTTCTCTTAATGATTTTAACTTTTATTTTTGAATATAAAAAAGACAAAGATGTATAGAAAGAATATAAATAATAATAATAATCTGTTTATAGTTTTGGAAAAGTGGAGTCAAAATATTCAAGGGATGAAGAAATCAGAAATTTGTTGAAATAACTCTCCTATGAGTCAGATGGGGAAAATGACAATTATGAAATAGATTGATATGGATACGACAGCGATGATGATCCGGAGTATTCTCCAAGTGATGAGGAGGTTGAGCCTTCGGAAATAATTGCAACACAGAGTGGGCTAGATAGCGATGAGACTGAGAACATTTTAGAAAACATCAAGGCAATTGAAGAAAGAGAAGAAACACAGAGGCAAAAAACCTAAAACCTCTCAACCGCACAATATTGACAGATCAGTCACAATAAATGTAGAAGGTGGGGTTGTGCTTGGTAAGAATGGAAATGAATGGAGCTCACAACATCCGGAACGTGTTCCGAACAAAGCGCCTGAAAGGATTGCCGTGCACATTATTAGATATTAACGTTGATATAAGTTAAAAAAAAGTGTAAGTTTTAATAAAATAAAAAAAATAGTCACATACATTAACAAATTTTGAATAATTTCGTCAATTACCAGTTGCACACGTAAAATTTACGTATCACTACCATTAAGTGGGAAATGATATCACTACTGTTCTAGGGTTATGTAGTGGGACGAAATAAATACTTTGTTGTACCGATTTATGGTAAATCTGTTTATTTTACGCAGCCCCTGCGTGACGGACATTTTAAAAAATATTTCGAAAATTGCATTGAGTTCGACCTCAATAGCAGATTTTCCTTAAGGGAAATCTGCTAAATATTGGATCTGGAGCTGTGAGGAGGTGCTTTGAGCAGGAGATCTGAGGACAGCTCAACTTAATCCTTTACACGTGCCGGTAAGAGCTTCTAAAGTTTGTTTGCTCTTATAAGCAGTTGGAAAAACATTTTCCCCCAAAACTTATCTCTTATTTACTCAGCGACAGATTCCAGCTGAGAGAGCGAGACGACAAACCACGCCGCTCTCTCACTCTACTCCATTTTAGCAGATTTCCCCTACTGAAGTTTTTCTCATGACAACACTATTGAAAACTTTCTTCAATTGTCCAATGATCGACTTCATGATAGATGGCAAATACCAGAATATATATTGTTACGTTTTTATTACAAAACCAGTAATAAACGTTGTTAATAAGAGTTATTTTGGATTGCAAAATTAAACACACACACAAGTTTCACAGTTTAACCTTGCACGATTTATTTCACAATGCACAATACTCTTGGTTAATTATTATTACACACAGAATTACACTGATAGTGTCACTGTTCTTCAGGTTACACAGTCCAATAATTCACTCACGGTCACTGTTTTTAGCAATTTCCCTTAAGGGAAATCAGCTATTGAGGTCGTACTCATGATGCGAGTTTCGAAAACTTTCTTCAAATGTCCATCGATCCTACCGAGAGGATGACGAAAATGAGGTCCGTTCAAAATTATATATATATATATATATATATATATATATATATATATATATATATATATATATATATATATATATATATATATTTGTCTGTTGTCGCTCTAGGGGTCGCTCTTTTTGTTTGATCGTTTCCAATCTCGGAATGTAATCGTTTTTTGTAAGAAGAAAGATCAAGTTCGTTAATGCCTGAAATCAGACCCGTGGGAGGGGGGGGGGTTTAGAAGGGGGGATCTTTTGAAAATTCAAAATACCTCCGTTATTATGCGTCGGATCGAAACATTTTACAGAATAAATCTTATTGCAAATTAAATTTACTATAAATATTGTAATATACACTTTTTCTCTATCTTGAATATTAACCAAGATATTTGCATTTGTATTCTGCTTGTGGTCACCAGTAGTCTGTTAAGACTTTCCGCCGAGAGCTCTGGCGGCCGTTTCCATAACTATCGTCCCTCGTGAATAGGTTTAGAGGTTAGGTTAACTGTTTTTTGGGGCTAGAAACTACTGGGTTATTACGCCCTAAATAATGTTTTAGGTTTAGAGGATTCTTATTACTACAGTTGTTATTAGGCAGATGTCTCTGTTGTAAAACGTCACGCGGGAAATCTGCTTAGTTTACGCAGCCCTTGCGTGACGGACTTTTTTACTTCGCGGCACTGCGCTGTCTTAAACACGGCACTAAACTGTTACTTACAGTCACGGCACAACACTGTTCTTCACGGCACCACACTTTACCGCACTGCACTAAGTCGCACTGTAGCGCTGAACATCTCTCGAAGACCGTCGAGCGTCAACTGAACTGAGGTACTCTTATAAATGCCTGGAGAAGGGACTAGGCAAGGAGGTCTAGACTAGAAGTTCCAGAACTTCCTGGAAGGCTCTAATTAGATCCTACCGGCGGCCCTAATTAGATCAAACGCACGGTTCCCTCAACTTCAGGCAATCTTCCACGAATTAAGTTTTCGCAACAATATATATATATATATATATATATATATATATATATATATATATGCCCATGTAAAATATTTGTTGCACAAATAATAGACAATTGGCAGCAACGATGGACTGTAACTAACAAAGGATGACATTCAAAACTTTCATTCCAAACATTAAAACATATTTTAACAGCCAATTTATACTGACAGACTTCTCCATGACACAATAAATAACACGAAATGAAAATTCACTCAATTTTGACTTCCACCTAATTATCTTAAATGACAACAATACTTGCCCTTGTGATTACCACCACCTCCACAAACATGCCAATACATAATACACAATTTCAGGCTATTGACGAAATCTGAAACCGGACATGAAAAGAAAAAAAAGGCAAATTTTCTAATGAAGAAGACGTGCTATATTCAAAATTTAATAATGCTCTTAAACTATTTTCAAAACATGCTTTTGACACAATTAATAGGTTGAATACTTATTAGAGCTGATAAAAACATCTATACTTAATAGATAAAGAATAATCAATAACTATATTATTAACCCTCGGTCGGGCGCGTCAAGAATATTCCGTCATCGGGCGCGTGTATCTCAGAGATCATCCTCAACCGTTTTTACGGAAATTCAGTTTATTAATATATATTTTGCACTAAAATGTGCACTGTGTGATTAGAAACCATAACAGAGGAAGTATTTGTTTGAAATAAGTAAATAGTTTTCAAAATTGATAAGTATTATAATAAAAAAAATCTTGGTAGATAAAATAATCAAGTTGGTTATTGATTCATTATTATTGAATCCATGAAAAATGATAAAATATAATTAAAAAATACAAATATCAAACGAAATTGCTTAAAAGCACATGTCTTAATCATATATACCCGTAATTCATTTCAGTTTGTGAACAAATTATCTAAATATAACTTCATTCAAAAATAAGTAGCACGAAATCACTTTTAGATAATACTTATTAAAAATATCTAAATTTTAATGCACCAATCCTTTTAAAAATAACAGTTTAATTATTATTTTCTTTGCAGAGCTGCATTACAATTAGGACAAAGCATGGAACTATGTTGTAAACATATTTTGTTTTTGCAAATCTCACAAGAGTAATTAGTAAAGCTACATTTCTTTTCAGTTTTGCTTGGTTCACATCATTTTCTTTTGTTCGTTGTAGTGGAGGGACTTTTTTTTATGCTGTTTTGTACTTGAGTTCAATGTATGGTCCAATGAATCTCTGTACTCTTCAAGTTTCGTCTTTAGTTTGGGTGGTAAACGTCTACAGTAGTCACTGCATCGTACAATATTTTCTTGTACGAGTTCTTTTGAAAGCTCATTTATGAGCAAAATAATAGAAAAATAGGTTTATATGATTCCGTTTAATAAAGAGAAACTTAATTGATGTATATATTTATGAAATGCAGATATCAAAACAACTTACGAGATCGGGCGCGTGGTATCTAGGAGATTAAACTGAATGACAGGTGAAACACACGACTCCATCAAATGCAGGGACACAACTGATCTTGAGAGATTGTCCTATAAACCACATAACTCGGAGCACTACATATCACCACTCTCTGCTAAGAGGAGTGGCAAATATTTCTCTAGAAACTGTGTATCTGAGAGATCACGTGCCTGACGGAGGGTTAAGGCTCACAATTAACTCATTTTACGTTTTTATTTAAAGTTTTAATGTTAATTTCTTCATAGTAATTAATCTCGTAAAAGTTGATATATCACTTTTGTAATCCTACTTGAAATGCAAGTGATAAGGTTAAATGCCACAGGATATGCAGATCTATAAACGGCCATTTTATAAGTTTACCACAGGAAAGAAAGAAATTTTATATTTACCATGAGAGAAAGAAAAAGCATGAAGGACAAGATCTAATGGATGTCACCAATCACCGAGATGAACTGGCTGGAGGGACAAGTGTTAAAATTCGGGAATATATCAGTAGTATAACTGAACTCCACAACTACCGTAACCGTAAGGGTAGCGGATTCCCACGGAACGAGAGAGAAAGTATCTTGTGTCAAAACCCAAAATAAAGAATCGCGAGGTTATAATGTTCTGGAGGGCTAAATTCTGGTTGTGAGCAAATGAATTTCACTTTCTAAAAAGATAAACTGTTTTCGAAGTATTTATGTGTGATTGGAAAATATAGACAAACCAGTGTTCAATGTTGCATTTATCGCTGATTTTCGACGGCAGGTAAAATCATAATCATGTTTATTATTTTTTTTGTTTTCCAAAAATTATTATCAGTTATTACAAAATTTATTCATGATAAATTGATATCTTAGGTGGCTATGACACTAATGCGGGCTTTACCACGGAAAGATGGTCCGCGGACAGGGCCGAAGAATACCATCCCTCCTAGCAGGCGAAAGACAGATGGACATTATATAATTTCGGATTCCCAAGGAAGGTGTGTTCATTGTGGCACCAACACGAAATATCTATGCAAAGAATGCCAGAAACGCATTCATATTGATTGTTTTCCGCAATATCACGGATTTTAAATCTTATATTTGCATAACAAAATTGTTTGATTCCGTATTCTTATTGTTCATACGCATTTTTTTATTATTTTACAAACAGTTTCAATGTTTTATTACAATATAATAACAATTTTTACTTTTTTTAATATTAATAAAAACAACATTATTCTTATTGTATCGAACATTCTAATGAAAGTATTAAGAAAAAGTTTGTTGTTTTTCTTTGCATAACCTGAACCTGCCAATGTTCCACTTCTGGAACAAGTTGGAAAACCACCAAAAAAATTTTTTTTTTAGATTTTTTGTATTAACTATTTAAACTGAAACATGTTGAGACCAATATTGGAGAAAAAAAATAAAATTTTTACTGGAATCACAGAGCGGCATGTAAAAGGTTAAGTGTTGCCAGTATGTAGATTTATAAAGTATAAAAATACACGTGGAAATCTGTTTAGCTTACGCAGCCCCTGCGTGACGGATTTTTTATAATTCAAGTTATAAACATATCATGTTAAAGCGAAAATGAAGATATATATGTATATATATATATATATATATATATATATATATATATATATATATAAAACAGATGATTTTATATACAATATGAATACCTAAAATCATAATGTTAAAATATAATTGAAGATCAAACATGTATAATGTTTGTAGGGAATCAGAAAAATAATTATTGGTGAGGCATATTGCCTCATTAAGTAAAGGCACGTTCTTCATAATTTTGAAAAGCATGACACTCCTTAGTAATTTAAGATCATTTTAGAAGCTTAGTAAATAAATTAAATATGCATGCTGTATATTTAAAATGTTTTAATGAGTATGGAAATTAAGTTACCCAATATAATTATTGAAGTGGAATATAAGTAATGTTATAAATGATATGCTTTGGAAATTGAGATATTTTGTAGCAAATGTATTATTAAAATATCCAAGTTATTAATCGGTAACGGGTTAAGTTTTATGTTTGGCTTAACATTGGATTACTTTCGTTAAAGCAAAATAAAAATATTTGGTATATTCTCTTATGTTTTTTACAAACCTAAAGAAATCGAAATATGAAAATTCACTTTTTGCAATCTTGGCTTTTGAGTTATGCGAGATACGTATGTATGTACGTCCAGCAGAAACTAATCAAAATGGGGCAAGGAAGAGAAAACATATATTTCCTTTAAAATCTGAAAATGAAAATGTTTCTGTCTAAAATACTTCTCTAACTGAGTAACTACAAAAGGCCGTCAAACTGGGCCTGCGTAAACTAAGCAGATGGAATATTTCCGTTACTATACGCCCGATCAAAATATTGTACAGAATGAATCATATTGCAAATTGATGGTATAAATATAAATGCTGTTATATGCTTTTTTTCTGTACCATGAATATTAACCGAGATATTTCGATTTTACTGTTTTCGGTAGTCAGTAAAACCTCTGTCTAATAATTGCAGTAAAACTCATGTCACATAAATGATAAGCTGAAGTTATTATGGACCACTTCCTTCCAACGTTAACCCTCGGTCGGGCGCGTCAAGAATATTCCGCCATCGGCCGCGTGTATCTCACAGATCATCCTCAACCGTTTTTACGGAAATACAGTTTTTTAATCTATATTTTGCACTAAAATGTTCAGGGTGTGATTAGAAACCATAAAAGAGGAAGTATATGTTTAAAATAAGTAAATAATTTTTAAAATGGACAAGTATTATAATATAAAGAAACGGTGGACGATAATTTTTAAAATATAATTAAAAAACACAAATATCAAAAGGAATTGTTTAAACGCACATGCTTCAATTATACATAATTCATTTCAATTGTGAACAATATAAAAAAATTATCTAAATATAACTTCAATCAAAAATAAGTAGCATGAAATCACTTTTAGATAAGACTTAATGAAAATCAACAACAAATTTTAAAAATACCAGTTTAATTGTTAATTCTTTTGCAGAGCTGCATTACAATTAGGACCAAGCATGGAACTATGTTGGAAACATATTTTGTTTTTGCAAATCTCACAACAGTAATTAGTTCACCTACATTTATTTTCAGTTTTGCTTGGTTCACATCATTTTCGTTTGTTCGTTGTAGCGGAGGGCCTTTTTTTATGTTGTTCTGTACTTGAGTTCAATGTATGGTCCAATGAGCTAGTGTACTCTTATGTGTCTGTGTCGTCTTAAAGTTTCGTTCTTAGTTGGGTTGGTAAACGTCTACTATTGTCACTGCGTCGTGCAATATATCCTTGTACAAGTTCTTTTGAAAGGTCATGTTTGAGCAAAATAATAGAATAATAGGTTTATATGATTCCATTTAATAAAGAGAAACTTAATTAATGTGCATATTTATGAAATACAGATTTCAAAAAAACTTACGAGATCGGGCGCGTGGTATCTAGGAGATAAAATTTAATGACAGGTGAAACTCACGACTCCGTTAAACACAGTGACACAACATACCTTAAGGGGGAGTTCTCTAAAACACATAACTCGAAGCACTACTACGCCACTGTATGATAGGAGGTGTAGTAAATATTTTTCTAGAAACTGTGTATCTGAGAGATCACGCGCCCGACGGAGGGTTAAATACAAAATATGGATGTCATTGAACTTTTACTTTGAGAAACGTATGCATATACGTTCTGTTGTTCCCTATCTTTTAGTGTTCTTGGATTACTAAAATTTAGCAGATTCAGGTAAATATTATTTGTATTCATTATTAATTACTGCTCTAGCTATAGTAAATGGATTTCAATAAAATATTATGTTATATTCATGAATATTTCAGTAATTGTTTTTCCTTCCGGTTATGAAGTTGGTAGAACTGTTTGTTTACATTTCAGATGCTTTCCGTCGAGAGGTTTCATATTATCGTTTGAATTTATTCCTTTAATATTCATAGTGGGGTTGTTTACCGCTATGTAGATTTATCTATGGTTAATCTTCACGCTGGAAATCTGCTTAGTTTACACAGCCCCTGCGTGACGGAATTTTAACAGATTTCCCTTAAGGGAAATCAGCTGTTGAGGTCGTACTCATGACGCGAGTTTCGAAAAATTTCTTCAAATGTCCATCGATCCTACCCAGGAGATGACAAAAAGGAGGTCCGTTCAAAATTATATATATATATATATATATATATATTTGTCTGTTAACGCTCTAGCGGTCGCAATTTTTTTTTGATCGTTACCAAACTCGGAATTTAATCGTTTTATAAAAAAAGGAAGACCGAGTTCGTTAATGGCTGAAATCGGACAAGTGGGAGGGGGGGTTTAGAGACGGGGATTTTCAGAAAATTCAAAATATCTCCGTTATTATGCGTCGGATCGAAACATTGTATAAACTCAATCTTATTGAAAATTAAAGGTACTATAAATATTGTTCTATACATTTATTCTGTATCTTGAATATTAATCGAGATATTTGCATTTATATTCTTTGTGTGGCCGGCAGGAGTCGGCTATGTCCGGACTTTCCGCCGAGAGCTCTGGCGGCAGTTTCCGTAACTATTCGTCCCCCGTGAATAGGTTTAGAGGTCCCTTACTACTACAGTTGTTATTGGGCAGATTTCTCTATTGTAAAACTTCACGTGGGAAATCTGCTTACTTTAATCAGCCCCTGAGTGACGGACTTTGTTTTTCAACCGGATGAGTTCTTAACAAATACTTTACATAGACTTAATATATATATATATATATATATATATATATATATATATATTTATATATATTCAGTTTTAAGAGGCTGACCTGTTGGTTTACAATTCTGAAGCTTTCAGTTGTGGAGGTTATAAAATGTAAATTGTATGTAATATTTTCCATTACCGATTGTATTTATTCACTTAACATTCACGATGGGGTTACCAGTATCTAGATTTATCTATTGTAAGTCTTTACGAGGGAAATCTGCTTAGTTTACTAAAGCGCTCTGTGGCGGACACTTCATGTCCATATGGTCGACTGGAGGTTTCAGAGTATTTACCTTAATCACCTGGTGTGAGATAATCATAATCGCGATTCTCAAAACTGCCCTTTTCAAAATGTTTCTTTTCTTTTTGATATGTTGCCGACATTCGTTGCCATGGCAACGGAGTGAGAAAGCTGTGAAGAAATGAAGTCGTGAAGTTAGTGTTTTCTCCTGCCTTTCACTGAGTGTCCATATGTAGCTCCTTCTTTTGATAATCTTCAAATATGTTACAAACAAATATAAATAGTGTTGTGTTTAGAACATTTGCATTTATTTATCGCATCTATTTAACCTAAGAACGTTAAAGATTCAATATGGTCTTCACCCATCACACATTTTTTGTAATTTTATTTTACTTCATACCTCATTTGTGTCTTTCTCAAGTAATATTTGAGGTGTATTAATATTAAAGTTGGAAGGGCCGTTAGAGACTAAAGGGTCGTATGGATATGTTTGTTTGACAAAGATTCTGTGTAGAGATGAAAGGAGCCGGCAATAGCACAGAGGTAGAATTGGCCCTCCCAGCCTATGACTGTTCTTCTCAAGTACCTCTCCTGGGGCTCGAGTGTTATTAACTTAAGGAAACTCTCTCTCTCTCTCTCTCTCTCTCTCTCTCTCTCTCTCTCTCTCTCTCTCTCTCTCTCTCTCTCTCTCTCTCTCTCTCTCTCTCTCTCTCTCTATCTATCTATCTATCTCTATCTCTCTCTCTCTCTCTCTCTCTCTCTCTCTCTCTCTCTCTCTCTCTCTCTCTCTCTCTCTCTCTCTCTCTCTCTCTCTCTCTCACTCACTCTCTCTCTCTCTCTCTCTCTCTCTCTCTCTCTCTCTCTCTCTCTCTCTCTCTCTCTCTCTCTCTCTCTTCTCTCTCTGCATTTAGTGTTTTCCACTTGGCGAATAGAACCAAACACTTAGCCTATTCTAATTCTGACTGCTTCCAACCGATCTACCTATCTACTTGAACTGCGGACTTTGATATTTAATTAATGCTTTAGTTATTGCGTTTATCAAGAAAACAACTTTGTGGCTTCTCACTATATGTTTTAGCAGATTTACCCTAAGCGAAATTAACTATCGTGGTTGTGCTCATGATTATTTTCGATGAGTCCTCGTTCCCAGGAGATTACGAGAAAGAGGTCCGTTCCAAACTATATATTATATGTCTTTTGACACTCTAGCGTTAGCAATTTTTCATTAATCGTTAGCAAACTTGATATTTGAACGTTTTATGTAAAAATAAAGGTCGAGTTTGATAACGGCTGAAATTTTTAATTGAAATCGCAAAGGTTAGCCATGCGAGTTAAAGCATTCACCTTAATCTCACATGGTAAACCTAGAGTAGGGAGTTCGATTCTTGCTTGGGCAAAGGAAATTATTTAGGGACGAAATTCATTAAATACATCCTAAGTCCTACCCTGGCTAGAAAAGGGTGGTAACCTGTAGATAACCCGCCCCAAATAGCCTCAGTTGCAAAAAGTGGACGTTAATAAATAATAATAATAAATCGCAAATTAAAGGTAAATAAAATCATTGCGATGGATGAACCTTTAGAACTTTTCCATCTTGTACAACATTACTTCGATTCCCTCCTGGTTAATAAGAATTTATTTTGTGACGAACCCATTAAATAAAAACCCTTAGTCTCACGCGGGATTGAAAAGGGCGGTAACCTATAGACAAACAGCTACAATTAGTCATAGTAGCAAAATAAAGGAGGTTAATAAATAATAGTACAACCATGATACTTCCTACTAAAACATTATTCATTCTACTAAGTAGTAACGCTACTTATGTATCTTGAAAGTTTCAAATATGAACTTGTGTTAATCTCATCCCAAAATAGGTTTTAGTTTGTGTCGACCCCTGGGAAACTGATTTCCACCACTTTGGAAACCCATATTCAAATTAACAAGAACGTCGATGCAATGGATTGTCATCGAGATAAATGAAATTTTTCTTGTCCGGATTGGCATTAAGTATCGTGATGGTTGTGGAGTTGGAAAAAGGAATCTAATGGCGTGGAAAAGGATAGCGAGCGTTCATTAAAGGAAGAGGTGAGACATTTGGAGTTCGGTCGGCCCCTAAGAATGCCGGGAGGAGTAACAACAGGAAGGAGAGGTGATGGGGGATGGGAGGTGTCGGGATAGGAAGGGAGGGATAGATACACGGGATAGGAAGAGGTAATCAGAGAGAGAGAGAGGGAGATACTCTAATCCCTGTCCACTGTCTTTATTATCCCGGTGGCGGGCTATATATTCCCTCCTTCATCCCTCTCCCACCCCCTCGCACATACTCCACCTGAAGGGATAGGATACCCCATCCCTTCCCCTAAATCCCCCCTGAGCTCTCTCTTAAGTGATAAAATCAGTGATGGCTCCCGAAGATAAGCCCTATTAAGGACACCACGCCTCGTTGGACTTTTGTCAAGAGTTACAATTTGTCGGTGATTACAGATACAGAACTTAGCAACAAACAAAGACTAGTCCATGATATGATAATACATACATATTGAACAGTTCATGAATACCGACTGGAGGAAATATGTATAACTATAAAAATCCGTCACGCAGGGGCTGCGTAAACTAAGCAGATTCCCCACGTGAAGTTTCACAATATAGAAATTTCAGAATTGAGATTCAAACAGTTACGGGAACAGCCCGAACTAGCCCCGAAGCTGAAAACAGAAAAATGCAAATATCTCGGTTAATATTCAAGATAAAGAATAAATGTTTATATCATTATTTAGAGTAAATTTAATTTGAAATAAGATTGATTTTTATATAATTTTTTGATTCGACGTATAGTAACGGAGATATTTTGAATTTATGAAAATCCTCCCCTCTAAACCCCCCCTCCCACTGGTCCGATTTCAGCCATTAACAAACTTGATCTTTATTTTTGCATAAAACGTTTAAATATCGAGTTTGGTAACGACCAAACGAAAATTGCGACTGCTAGAGCTTTAACAGACAAATATATCTATCTACCTATCTATCTATCTATATATAATTTTGAACGGACCTCATTTTCGTCATCTCTTGGGTAGGATCGATGGACATTTGAAGAAATTTGTCGAAACTCGCGTCATGAGTACGACCTGAATAGCTGATTTCCCTTAAGGGAAATCTGCTAAAAGTCCGTCACGCAGGGGCTCCTTAAACTAAGCAGATTTCCCACGTGAAGTTCAATGACAGATAAACCTACATACTGCTAACACAACACTACCGTGCATAAATACAAACTGTAACAAGAAATCTTTCTCTTTCCGGCGAGAAGCGTCTCAAATGTAAACAAACAGGTCTTACAACTGCACACAGGAAAGAGAAACAATAACTGAAACATATCAGAATAAAACATTTTAATTCTATTACAAACTAAACGCAACCGAAAGAAAAAAAACCGGACACTTAGATTTAGTCTTATAATTTTTTTAAATACTTAATATATATATTTATATTAATCTTTTTAATTAAAATAATTGTTTAATCTATAGGTTATTTAAACAAAATCGGCCAAAACTGAATAATTTTTATTGATTATTTACAAAAAAATAAATAATAAAAAAAAGATAAATTAACACATTTAAAAAAAAACATTATTCTTCATTTCTATTACAGTGAATGGTAGACTTCGCTACCCCAAGCGTTTCGGCAATGTAACGCAATCTCCGGCCTTCCATCTAAGTTTGAAAGACCCATTATTCTGGACCGAAATAAAAATAAAACATTAATTAAAGAAAATGCTTGGTTAATAATTAAAGATGTTTAAATATGCGAAAAACTACTTACAGTTTAGAATAGATCAACTTCACGACAAATAAATCTAATCTGAGTCTTATCTAATTGTTTACTAATCCTGAAGGGATTAGTTCAAGGGACTCTACATTCTCTGTAATAACTAGAATACCCACATAAAGAAACACATTGCTGAAAATTAGCTTTTAATACGACAAATATGAAGTGTCCGGTTTTTTTTTTTTTTTTTTGAGGTTGAGTGTATGTACTATATCTAGTGCTGTAATTTATAATAAATCAGAATATTTTTTATCTAAATCAAACAAATTTTAGTAGTCTATGAATTTAAGAAGGGGGAGGGCAGGGTTCACAAGAACATATTTGCATGTATCTCGTATAATAAAGGTCTCTGGAAAACAATATTTGAGCGAATGGTGTGGTTTATTATATTACAGAGTATTTTTGATATAACACGACTAGAAGTGGGGGTTCACTGAAGGCTGAAAACTAAAAAATATCTCGGTTAACATTCAAGATAGAGACTAAATGTATATAACAATGTTTATAGTACATTTAATTTGCAATAAGATATATTCTATACACTTTTTCGATCCTACTTATAGTAACGAATTTTAAAAATTCTCCTTCTCTAAACCCCCTCCCCCTTATCTAATTTCAGCCGTTAATGAACTTGATCTTTCTATTAACTAAAAACGATGAAATACTGAATTTGGTAACGATCAAACGGAAATTGGGACCGCTAGAGCGATAACAGACAAATATATATAAGTATATATATATAATTTTGAACGGACCTCATTTCTCCTGGGTAGGATCGATGTAAATTTGAAGCAAATTTTTGAAAAGTGGCAAAACTTTCTTAATGATGTCAAATTAATATTTAATTAGATTGTTTCACATTTTCTTTTTTTGGCATTTTAATTTTTTCATCGCTTTCATTGTTTCGTCTTTCTTTATGTATATTACTTGTTTTATTCTTGTATTAACTTTTAAACTGTTATTTTTTTTCATTTCTTGTATATAAAATCACTATGCATTATGACATGCTATTACAACAATAATAGTAGTGTACTTATAGTTAATAAACGCCCTTTGAGCATCGGTATTGAGCAAAGGAAAATTATATATATATATATATATATATACTAGCTGAGATACCCGGATTCACCCAGGAATTCATTTGAGACTGAATGGTGATGGTATTTTTTGACGAGGCTTTATTTTGCACAATATTTTGACATTTACCCGTAGTTGCTGTGGATTTGTTAATAAAAAAATTCATTTTTTATGTAAGACTTCTCTGTCCTCCGTATTGTCATATTTCCCGTTTCCTGGGCATTATGCATATATTTGAATTATTAAGGAGAAAATATTAACATAGATTTGAATTCATTATTTCAGGTGAGGTACCTGGTAGTTGATATTGCAAAGAATTGTTGAACATATCAATATTTTTGCGCGAATTACCTGCTTCATATATCGCTCCCGAAAAAATGTATGAAGCTCTTCATTTAAAGCCTAAATACCATATATTGTTTTCATTGAACTTTGAGATGGATACGTGACGCACCTGGGAATTCTTCTTAGTTTACGTAAACCCTGCGTGACGGACTTTTTTTTTTTGATAAATATGAGTGGTCATGTTTCGTTCCAATGTTGCAAGGCGAACGGATACCACCCAATAGCTGAATTAACTCATCACAAATGACAAGGCTTATCAAAGCTTAAAGCTTTGGTTGTCAAAAGCCCTGATGGGAAAGCATACAGCTGTGCTTATGCTACCGTCCACTGCTTGTGTGTGTACTATACACTATTCATGCCACATAACCTCTCCCAACACTGAATAGTATATACAGAAGGTAACACTGAATAGCCTTCCAATATCACCACTGACTAACCTATCCCCTGAGGTTCCAATTGGTTTTCCCTGTTAGAAATCGGATCACTCCTTGTTGGTCCTTGCACCAATCAGCTGATGCTGTTCAACCCTTAGCGTAAATGAAACAGGCAGTGGCTGCGCAAACTAATCAGATTTTCAACATGCTAGCATAACACTCTAGTAATGTCATCTCAACATATGTCCTGTAATTCTAATTCAAAACCCTAGTAGAAGGTTTACTAGTTACTGAATAGAAGAAACTATGAATAACGGCCCTTAACATTAATATGAAAAAATCTATAAAACAACAATTGTAGAGCACTAATAGTTTAACAATATTTTCCACCTCCCGATTGAGACTACAGGGATTTGTCATGACAGATTTACGAAATGTGTGATCAACTCGACGAGAAACCCCCGTTAACCAAGGAGCACGTGTTTACTCGCAAGACTCCCTTAAGGGAAATCAGCTATTTACGTTGTACTCATGACTGGATATTCGAAAAATTTGTTCAAACGTCCATCGATCCTGCGAAGGACACACTGATAATAAGGACCATCAAACAAAATTGTATATATATATAAACGCTCTAGCGGTAACAATGTTTGTCTTATCATTAGCAAACTTAATATATCATCTGATTATACATCGTGTATATATATATATATATATATATATATATATATATATACATATATATATATATATATATATATATATATATATATATATATATATATATATTTGATATATGATATATAATATTTTTATATAAAAAATAACATCAAGTTCGTTATAAGATGAAATTGGTTTAAAGTCGGGTCGAAAACTTGTACAAAATATATCTCATTGTAAATGAAATTTCTATAATTGTTGTTATATAGTATGTATTCTATAACTTCAATAATAACTCAGATATTTGCATTTTTTAGTTTACCTGTCCATTCCTATCCATGTCACATACACAATATTCTGTTATATATTGAAATACATAATTTGAAACTTAAATAATAAATATCGTTCTCATTGAACAATTACTTTTTCTGTAATCGTTGAATAATGGTAACATTATTAAACTGAAATGAGTGAAGAAAGTGAAACATTTTGCAATAGAGTGAAGAAAGTAGTCCTTCACGAAAGAATGCCTTCTTAATTAGTAATAAGTATAAATTAAAAAATAATTTGAAGTGGGAAATTAAAGGCTTTTAAATGTTTCTTAACATTGTAAGAATTTATTTTAACAAAATAAATTGAAATGTGAATGAATTATTAGTGGAAACAATCAATATATTTTAAAATTTAAATATAATAATAATTACCTTCCTTGTTTATAACCTGCACTTGTTTATAACTGCACTACTTCACAATCATCACTAGTTGTTTTATAACTATGCTTATAACCTTTCACAACCATGCTTATAACCTACCAACAACATACTTTAATCTTCACAACATCCTAATTTTGTTCATATTCTGGTTAGATCTGATCATGTATTACACAATTACAGAAAAAAATTAATATTACACTCGTGACGAAAGTAGAATTTACAACTCTCGTGAAATTACCAGACTCGCTTCGCTCGTGTGGGTAAACGTTTCACTCGAGTTGTAAAATGATCTACTTTCGTCACTTGTATAATAAATAACTATTTTGAGATAAATGCAAATACATGACGTATGGGGGAAATCTGCTCAGTTAACGCAGCCCATGCGTTACGGACTTTTTAAGAACGTTCTAATAGCCCTAACTAAAATATATTGGGTAACGATGGTCGATTCCAGACCACTGACAATATGAATAAAAAGAGAGAAAATAATAAGAAAATTCCAAGATCTCCCTCCCCCCCCCCCACTTCCAACATTTTCAATAGAAGCAATGCGAGGAAATGGAACTGCCTATTTCCCAACGAGACCTTGGTCTTGGAAACCCTGTTAACCGATTTTCAATGTATCTGATTTTCCCAGAATTTTCCTAATGCTCCCTCCAGAGAATATTATCCCTCTTTTCTAGCACACAGTAGCCAATCAGTGAAGTGGCAATATGTAACTTGTCCAATTAGATTTTTTTCCCAGATCAAAGCGACCAATTCCGAACCAAATAGTAGAGCTATTTTTAATTAAAACTGAGCTCTGACTAAACCAGCATTTTCCAAACACTTTAAATTCACCTTTACCTCTTGCTAGATGAAAACGTAGTATATACCAATCGTATTCCAAATAGATATAAATACACTCTTAAATCACTTGAAGACAATTGACATTTACAAAAAACTTTAATTATTTGAAAAAGATAATGTGAAGATGTATTGGGACGAATCGATGATAACTGACCATACTGTGCACCATAACAAACCGGATATTCTCATTATTGACAAGATCAATAAGACTGCTGATATTATTGACATTGCAGTGCCCAATGATGAGAATATTCAAAAATCCCATGCCGAAAAGTTAAGAAAATATCAAGAATTGGCTATCGAGCTCAAAGAGATATACAAACTGAAATCTGCCATAGTTACGCCTTTTATAGAAAGTTCAAATGGATTCCTGCCAAAAACGACAATAGCAGGCAACAAGAATTTAAATCTGCCAACAACAATTATAAAAGAAGCACAGCAAGGGGTACTTCTTGATACTGCTAGAATCGTGCGAAAATTTTTAAATTCCCTATAACATGTCACAATCACAAACCCCATATCTGTTGGACTTTCCCCCGATATAGATTTTATTCCAGTTTTTACTGAGTGCAAACCTCCTCTATAATAATAATAATTTTTAATAAATAATAATAATACTTAAGATTTTCTTAATCTTTATTCCATTGAATGCGATTTACAATTTTGGAATTGCTGTTTAAACTTGTAAAATGAAATGAGTTCATTTTCTTTATGTCTTATAATACGATATATTAAAGAACTTAATGAAGGATGTTTTTATACACAAGATGAATCATATCAAAAATGTTCAATTATTAAATAAATTAAAAAATATTTGTCTCGTAGTCATAAAATAAGATACAAGAATGTGCTTCAAACCACCAACCGCTAACATAAATATTTCAAGCGCATCATTTTCAGGATTAAAACTTTTTAAGGCTGGGCCAGAATGTATCAAGTCTATTAAAAATAAAAAGTCCGTCACGCAGGGGCTGCGGAAACTAAGCAGATTTCCCACGTGAAGTTTTACAATAGAGAAATCTGCCTAATAAGAACTGTAGTAGTAAGAAACCTCTAAACCTAAAACATTAAGGGCGTAATAACCCAGTAGTTTCTAGCCCCAAAAAACAGTTAGCCTAACCTCTAAACCTATTCACGAGGGACGAATAGTTATGGAAACGGCCGCCAGAGCTCTCGGCGGAAAGTCCGAACATAGCCACACGCAGGATGCAAATGAAAATATCTCGGTTAATATTCAAGATACATAATAAATGTATAGAACAATATTTATAGTAAATTTAATTTTCAATAAGATTTATTCTATACAATTTTTCGATTCGACGCATAATAACGGAGATATTTTGAATTTCCAAAAATCCCCCCTCTAAACCCCCCCCCTTCCCACTGGACCGATTTCAGCCATTAACGAATTTGATCTTCCTTTTAACATAAAACGATTAAATTCCGAGTTTGGTCGATATCAAACAAAAATTGCGACCGCTAGAGCGTTAACAGAAATATATATATATATATATATACTAGCTCAGATACCCGGCTTCGCCCGGGAATTCATTTAAGGCTGAATGGTGATGATATTTTTTTGCAAGGCTTGACTTTGCAAAATAATTTGACATTTACCCGTCCCAGTGTTATACGGGTTAATACCCGTCGTTTCTGTGGATTTGTTAATAATAAAATTAATTTTTTATGTAAGACTTCACTGTCCTCCATATAACGAAATAAAATTGTTAGTTATGTGTATAATTGCTAAAAATGCAATAGGAAACGAAATACCGCTATTTTTAAATTCAGGCCTCCCTTATAACCTCCCCCCCTCCTGCCCGTCGCTAGAAATGTTGGTATGGCTTATTATAATGAAATCGTTAGTGCTAATGCACATACCGAGTTTTATTTATTTCGGTTGGGTCTTTTGTCCCAAATAAAATTGTTCACTTCTGCTATAGGTTTTAGTGTATATCTCGTTTATAATTCGGTATATGACAAAAGTGAATATGATAAAAGTTACTCCAAATAACAAAATAAACAACTTTTGTTATGTGCATAATTGCCTAAAATTCTATAGGAAACGAAATATTGCTATTTTTAATTTCAGGCCTCCCCTACAACCCCCACTCCTGCTCGTCTCTAGAAATAATGGTACAGCTTATTATCATGAAGGGGTTAGTGTTAATTCACATACGGAATTATATTTAATTCGGTTGGGTCATTTGTCCCAAATAAAATTGTTGACTTCCGCTATAGGTTTTAGCGTATATCTCGTTTATAATTCGGTATACGAAAAAAAGGTATATAACAAAAGTTACTTTAACAACAAAATAAACAACTTTTGTTATGTGCATAATTGCCGAAAAACCAATAGGAAACGAAATGTCGCTATTTTTAATTTCAGGTCTCCCTTATAACCCCCACTCCTGTTCGCCTCAGAGGATATTAATATAGCCTAAAGTCTAAGTTGGGTGAGTAGTAATATACATATCAAGTTTCATAAAATTCGGTTCAGCTGTTTATGCGTGAAAAGGTAACAAACAAACAAACAAACAAATAAACAAACAGACACCAAAGAAACAAAATGCAGTTATGGTGTCTATGACATGTGAAACGAAAAGTTATCGTGAAATTTTGCAAAAAAAATCAATGTACAGACAGAGGTTACAATTTTATATATATATATATATATATATATATATATATATATATATATATAATTTTGAACTTCACCTGGGAAATCTGTTTAGTTTGCGCAGCCCCTGCGTGACGGACTTTTATTTAATGAGTTCATCAATGTATAAACTCCAATAGCCCAGGCGAAATTCCAACCTGCTACTCTAGATTTACCATGTGAGATTAAAATCGCGTCATGAGTACAAACTCACTAGCTGATTTCTCATAAGGGAAATATGTTGAAAATAAGGTTCATAAAGTATTGTGAAATTGATAAAAACCTGTATATAACTGTTTGCCGGATCTTTTTTTTTTATTATTATTTATCTGTTGCGCGGAAGAGAAACTTTATTAATTGCCTCTGCCTGGAGGGGAAAGGAGGAGTGGAGATCAGGAATAAAGGCCACAAAGGGAGATGGCTAAATAAATAAAGGGAGACAGTGCTCTATACATGTAATAATAAAGGGGGAAGGGGTGAGGGGAGGTTCTCTCTTTCATTATTTGGTATTGCTGGGGGGTAGGTGGGGGGGGGGGGACAATTTGAGCCGGTGCTAAATTGGTGCT
This sequence comes from Riptortus pedestris, assembly GCA_019009955.1. Classification (NCBI taxonomy): domain Eukaryota; kingdom Metazoa; phylum Arthropoda; class Insecta; order Hemiptera; family Alydidae; genus Riptortus; species Riptortus pedestris. The sequence goes on from CM032230.1 coordinate 147,341,796, forward strand.
CCGGAGATGAAATTCTTCACCCCCCCCCCCCTCCCCATCCCCCACCTTACCAAACAACAGCCATTATCAATAGGGGCTTTCGGAGGGAATCGAACCGCAGACATTGAAAGGGCCCGCGTTTAATTGTGTTTGTCCACCCATTACCAGATAATAGTGTTCTAGACCACCTTTTCAATCCCGCCCCCACTCGCTTCGTATTTACCACTAACATTTATTGTTCTTGGGTTTTTATTTTTATTTTTTGTACTATTGGCCTAATTCAATTTATACTAATATTTCAACAGATTTCCCTATCCAGAAATCAGCTCTGGAGGTCGGACTCATTACACGAAAAATTGCCGCAAATGTTTGTCATTCCTACCTAGGAGATGACGAAAATGTGATCAGTTCAAAACTATATATATTTGCCTGTTAGCGCTTTAGCGGTCGCAATTCTTGTTTGCTCGTAATCAAACTTGAAATATAAGCGTTCCATGAAAAACTCGTCAATCCTTGAGGGAAATCTGCTAAAAGTATTCTAGCGACGGTAATTGGGCATTGTGTTTCACTGTTTGATTCCCAAGACATGGTTTTTCTCTATCACGCCAGTTTCCATTTCATCAATGTCCTATTTTTAAAAAAGTTTGTATCAGACAAAAAAACAAATAGGAATGCATCAGATAACACGAAGATGCTTGATCATGCCATGAGAAATTATTGTTAAATACTATCCCAAGGATTGTCATTTTTTCACTCTTTACAATAATTTGCTATTCATTTTTATTGAAATTCCAGGATGATTATAGTTATTTTCATCACTAGTACGCAAAGTGTATCTTTTCTGTACGAGGTCGAGTTTCACGTACGAGGCGAAGCCGAGTTCGGGAATAAGACCGAGTACAGAAAAGATACTTTGCGTACTAGTGAAGGAAATAAGATAAATATTTTAATATTTTTATTCTTATAAAAAAGTCAGAAGATAAAGATATGTATTCTAAAATATGAAACGTATGTTTAATAAACTGCAAAAGGTTATTCAACAGGTAAATAGAATAGGCAATAGACCTATAATTTAAAATTAATATTTATTGTGCAATTTTTATTGTTACTTATATTAATACCTTTTGCCATTCATTTATACGCATATGCTAACGTCATATGCGTATAAATGAATGTTACTATGTAGAACACAGGATGTTATGTCATCAATGTATATTGAGAACAGAAGTGGCCCTAGTACAGATATCCTTGTGGTACTCTCGATTTATTTTTAGCCCAGTTAGAAGAAATGTCTTTTAATTTAAATTTTCGCATCCGATTTTCTAAAAAGGATTTTTTCAATCCGATTAATTGCTCGCCAATGCCTATAGCACCAATCTTCATTAAAATCAACTGGTGATTTACTGTTTCAAAACCATATTGAAATCAAGTGAAAACCACAACACTGCATTGCTATGATCTACTAATTTTCTAATGTAATTTACAAATACCCCACGACCTACATGACTTACTCACTGAAGGTAGCCCATACATACCCACTATACTACAACATCTAAAATACATTAACATATACTCAAAAATTTGAATATACAATACTCACAATTAATACTTGCATTTTAAAAGAGATTTTATAATTTTCTAATAAATGTATGCTGCGATTCTAGTCTTTTTGTGAATGTTTTGTCTGCGAGCACGCGTGCGTGTGTGTGCTTGTATGTTTGCTGAGCTCTTTATAAACTCTTTGAATATATGTAAAGTAAATATTTCATCATTTCTCTTTGTCTAGCAAAACTGAAAGGTTTTTCCCCCTTCCCGCCATAATGCAATTCATGACTTACGTTTTTCAGTAACTTATATTGAGTATGCAACTCCGCTGATACACGAGTTTTATTTTAAATTCAATTATTTTAAATTCATTTTAGATACATATTCCATTTTATTCAACAATTTATATATTTCATTATATTTTGTTTAATATTTTTTGTTTTGGATTCTATATTATGTTTGTCAATTTGTTGTGTTGGATTTCCATTTATTGTTTGATTTCTACTTATTGTTCAATTTCTATTATTTGAGTTCCATTTTTGTTTTCTATTTCTGTTTTGCGTTCCATTTCTGTTTTTCTATTTCTGTTTTTATGTTTCATTTCTGTTTTTGTTTCCCATTTTGGTTTTGTGTTTCATTTCTGTTTTTGTGTTCCATTTCTGTTTTTGTGTTCCATTTCTGTTTTTGTTCTATTTCTGTTTTTGTATTCGATTTCTTCTTTTTTTGTTTCCCATTTTAGTTTTATATTCCATTTATGTATTTTGTTTTTGTGGTCCATTTCTGTTTTTGTTTTTTCCATTTTGTTTTTGTGTTCCATTTCTAGTTTTGGTTTTCCATTTTGTTTTTGATTTCCATTTGGTATTGTGATCCCTTCCAGCCCTGTTTTTCGTATCAGTTCTATTTGTCTGTTTCTGTTTTTTGTTCCATTCCTGTTTTTTTGTTCCATTTCTGTTTCGTGTTACTTTTATATTTTTCATGTTACATTTCTGTTATGTTGTTTTATGTTCGTTTAAATTAATTTTGTTTCGTTTCGTTTTTTTTTTTTTTTCAATTTTATACAGGTTTTTTTTACCGAGCAACATCGCCACAGCTGCGAAGCTCCAAATAAATAAATAAATATTGTGTAGCTGTACACGTATTATGCCCATGCCTGATGTGGAGGCAATAAACTATATGTATTTAAACATTTTTTAATGTAGTGAGCAACAATGCATTCAGCAATTTTAGACATCACCGGCACAATCAAAATAGGCCTGAACTAATCTGGGCAGAGTGGGTTGGCAACTTTTGCTATTGTCCTGAATATGGATTCCAGCCAAACAGCGGGAACTACTCCATGAGCCAGGGATGCGTTTATTATGTTAGCAATAATGACTTGCCATTTTTAACATATCTCTACTGATTCCATCCTCTCCGGTAGAATTACCTCTAATTTATCCATGCTCAATTTAACATCTTCGAGAGAGAGAGAGAGAGAGAGAGAGAGAGAGAGAGAGAGAGAGAGAGAGAGAGAGAGAGAGAGGAGAGAGAGAGACCATTGTAGTGGGGTAAATATTTTATGACCAAGGCACTGATGTCACTGCCTAGCTTCCAGTAAATACAACCCTCAGATTGTAGGTAGTTAGATAACCTGAAATATTTTCCCTTCCTCATTGTTGGCTCATTTAAAATTCAAGATTTCATTAAGAGAAAGCTTCTGTGTTATCAATCTGATAATAGATTACTCTTAGCATTTTTAATAGATTTTCCTTGGCCAATGTCATCTATAGACGTTCTGCTCTTGAAGCAATTTTTAATAACTTTCTTTCTAAGTAGTTGTTTTTGATAATGGGCCCAAACACATACATTTGAAGTCCTTATAAAAGGAATTGAAGAAAAATAAAAATAATTCATTAGTTTATTTTTCCTTCACATTCTACGTCTTAGTGGAAACAAGATTTAATTATTTCCAAACCAATTATTGGAGTATTACACATGTTCGGAGACTAAACTGAATTCTCCGAGATAAAATTATTATTATTATTATTAATAGCTAAGTCTTCAATTAAATAAAAAATGCTTTGTAATATAATAATTTACATAACATTACATAAATACACCTATGCAAGTATAATTTTGAGTCAAAGATTAAAACACGTTTCCAGTCCTTAAATTATTAGCCTACGTCAGTGGATATTAAAAAAAAACAAGAATCATTATTGCATTTATTAACTAATCACGACCCATTTTCAGTATGAAGTAACTCAAATAATTTACTGTTGTCATACTTGTCGGTGGAGACCGTCGTCACTGGCTAATGGTCAAGTAGTAGTACATCTAGTACAACTTTTTGACGGGCTTGAGGATGGTGTCATCATAGCAAAATGCCAGCTGTACTCGACCATCAGCCAGTACGACGGTCTCCACCGACAGGTAAGCCAACAGTATCATCGTGGGAAAATAAGTAATCAACAACAGACCCATAAGAACATGACTAATGTTGATAATCAATAGACGAGATATTGAAAGAGTCGCTTCATCCCAGAGGCAAAGGTGCTGCATCCCGCAGGTAATGGAGGTACATCCCAGATGTTATGGTGCCGCATCCCAGAGGTAGAGGTAAAGGCATCTCATCCCAGAGGCAAAGGTGCTGCATCCCCCAGGTAATGGAGGTACATCCCAGATGTTATGGTGCCGCATCCCAGAGGTAGAGGTAAAGGCATCTCATCCCAGAAGCAAAGGTGCTGCATCCCCCAGGTAAAGGAGGTACATCCCAGATGTTATGGTGCCGCATCCCAGAGGTAAAGGCATCTCATCCCAGAAGCAAAGGTGCTGCATCCCCCAGGTAAAGGAGGTACATCCCAGATGTTATGGTGCCGCATCCCAGAGGTAAAGGCATCTCATCCCAGAGGCAAAGGTGCTGCATCCCCCAGGTAAAGGAGGTACATCCCAGATGTTATGGTGCCGCATCCCGGAGGTAAAGGCGCCCCATAGCCTCGAGGTAAAGGTCCTGCATTCTCCGGGTAGAGCAGCCCCGTCCCAGAAGTTAAGGTGCTTCATCCCATAGGTAAAGGTACTAACCCCAGAGGTAAAGATACCTCCCGGCAGCCAAAAATTATAACTATAAACGGCCGTCAGATAAACTGAGCCCGTCAGATAAACGGCCGTAATGAATACTGAGATGGGTCTCAATAAAGGAGATCGCTCTTGGAAAGTAGTTTGGTGTCTTGAAAAAGCACCTTACAAGAACCAAATAAACCGATATTTCACTGTTGACAAGAGGTGCAGGCTACAATTTGTTTAATGTGACACAAATTGTAGCCTGAACTTCTTGCAAAATAATATTAACACATTTCTTAGTGTCGTCCATCCTACCTAAGAGGTGACAATGTTGAGATCCGTTCAAGCTTGATTCTTTGGAATTTGTTAGCTGTTTTTTTTTTTTAATATCCTCTATTGGACAGAAGCAAGCAATACTCTCAGTAGAAACTCATTAGAGATCACAAGTCATGAGCAGGGATGGCATTAGATGGAGTCCGTCGCCAAAGTAGATGTGGGAAGTTTACCTAAGCTCCTCCCTAGCCAGCAACAGCTGTAATGAAATTTCTCCTCTAGTCAAGAGGTGGCTGATATGAACCCTCATTATAGCTTCTAGATTAGTCTCTCTCTCTCTCTCTCTCTCTCTCTCTCTCTCTCTCTCTCTCTCTCTCTCTCTCTCTCTCTCTCTCTCTCTCTCTCTCTCACTCTCTCTCTCTCTCTCTCTCTCTCTCTCTCTCTCTCTCTCTCTCTCTCTCTCTCACACACACACACTCTCTCTATTTCCCTCCCTGGAGCAAATGAAAATCCGGAGCTAACTAGTTCTCCCTGCTCTTAACCTACGACACCTAGGCTTTCCCAATCTCTCACATACAAAGCAAGGTTTTCCACAATTAAGAGACTCCTTTTAACCCGGAATTCCGAAAATGAACAAGGACTTTAAAATTAATTCATAACAATTAAAAGTCTTGTCACGCAAGAGCTGCGTAACGAAAGCTGTTTTCTACGCATAAAAAACTTTACTATCATAGTTTTCGTATTTTAAAACTACCCTTCAAATAGTGGCTGCGTTAACCAAACAGATTTCCCACGTGCGTCACCTAATTGCATTTATCTCAAAAGGTAAACGTTCAATGAGTACAATATTTGGAATTTAGGTTTCATATAAAAGGCTTCATAATATAAAAGATCATCTTTAATATGACATGAGCAGGAGTGGAATTAACTGAAGGCTGAAATCTAAAAAATGCAAATATATTGGTTAATAATCAAGATACTGAAAAAAAACAAATGAAACAACAATCATAGAGCACTAAATTTTACAATAAGATTGGAACTATAAACGTTTTAAATCCGACGTATGATAATAGAGATATTTCGAATTTTTAGAATTCCCCACCCCCCCTTCACTGGGCCGATATCAGCCATTAATTTCTTTTTACATAAAACGAGAGAGAGAGAGAGAGAGAGAGAGAGAGAGAGAGAGAGAGAGAGAGAGAGAGAGAGAGAGAGAGATGGAGAGAGAGATAGAGAGAGAAAGAGAGAGAGAGAGAGAGAGAGAGAGAGAGAGAGAGAGAGAGAGAGAGAGAGAGAGAGTGGGTGGGTGGAGAGCGGGGGGGTGGGAGAGAGAGGGAGAGAGGGAGAGAGAGAGAGAGAAACAGTTTGATACAAAGATAGATTTTATTTTTTTTTTATCGCAACGTATTTTTTTCCTTTCCTTAGAGATTTTCGAAGATCATTTTGGGAAGCCTTCCAGTGAGTACAACTTCAACAGTTCATTTTCCATATGAACATTCTCATAGAATAGGAAGTTTTAATTTTCAGTCTTAATGTTACAATAAATTAGTGATATCTTATCAGAGTGGCATTGATAACATTATCAGGTTGAGGAGAAATGCGTTATTGGAAAGTGTCCTGGCAAAAAAGGTATTAGCCTCTCCTCTTCATAAAGTAATTTTATCGGCGGAAGGAGCTTTTTTTTTTTATCCTGACACTTGATAACTAACTTAGCTTTTAGAAGGCTTTATTCTTAGAGACGGACTTTATAGCCATGGAAATATCGACTCGTGATCTTTGATAATATAGATTGCTTTTGAGCGGTATCAACCTTTCAAAGTTGTATTAATCATAGTCTAATTTTACTTTTAACACATTTCCCTTAATGGAAATCAGCTATTGAGGTTTTACTCAGGACGCGGTTTCGAAATATGCCTTAAAATGTCCATCAATCTTACCATGGAGATGACGAAAATGTGGTCCGTTCAAAGTTATATATATATATATATATATATATATATATATATATATATATCTCTGTTAACGCTCTAGCGGTCGCAATTTTGGTTTTATCGCTACCAAACTTGATATTTAAACGTTTTTTGCAAAAAAAAAAAAAAAAAAAAAAAAAAAACGATTAAGTCCATTAATGGCTAATATCGGACCAGTGGGAGGGAGGTTTAGAGGTGGGATTTCCGAAAATTCAAATTATCTCCGTTACTGTATGAAGAATCGAAAAATTGTATAAAACCAATCATATTGAAAATTAAGTGTTCTATAAATAATATTATATACATTTATTCTCTATCTTGAATATTAACCGAGTTATTTGCATTATTCTGTTTTGAGGTTTTAGCAAACCCCCACTTCTGCTCATGTCATATTAATAATAAGCTGTTATATCATGAACCACTTCATTACATGTTTAACCCTCCGTCGGGTGCGTGTATCTCTCAGATACACATTTCTAGACAAATATTTGCCACACCTCCTAGCATAGAGTGGTGTTGTAGTGCTTCGAGTTATGTGTTTTAGAGAACTCCCCCTCAAGGTATGTTGTGTCACTGTGTTTAACGGAGTCGTGTGTTTCACCTGTCATTAAATTGTATCTCCTAGATACCACGCGCCCGATCTCGTAAGTTTTTTTGAAATCTGTATTTCATAAATATGTACATCAATTAAGTTTCTCTTTATTAAATGGAATCATATAAACCTATTATTCTATTATTTTGCTCAAACATGAGCTTTCAAAAGAACTTGTACAAGGATATATTGCACGACGCAGTGACAATAGTAGACGTTTGCCAACCGAACTAAGGACGATACTTTAAGACTACAGAGACTCATAAGAGTACACTAGCTCATTGGACCATACATTGAACTCAAGTACAGAACAGCATAAAAAAAGGCCCTCCACTACAACGAACAAAAGAAAATGATGTGAACCAAGCAAAACTGAAAATAAATGTAGGTGTACTAATTACTTTTGTGAGATTTGCAAAAACAAAATTTTGTTAACAACATAGTTCCATGCTTTGTCCTAATTGTAATGCAGCTCTGCAAAAGAAATAACAATTCAACTGGTATTTTTAAAATTTGTTGATGATTTTCATTAAATCTTATCTAAAAGTGATTTTGTGCTACTTATTTTTGATTGAAGTTATATTAAGATATATTTTTATATTGTTCACAAACTGAAATGAAATATGTATAATAAAGGCATGTGCATTTAAACAATTCCTCTTGATATTTGTGTTTTTAAATTATATTTTAAAAATTATCGTCCACCGTTTCTTTATATTATAATACTTATCAATTTTAAAAATTATTTACTTCTTTCAAACAAATACTTCCTCTGTTGTGGTTTCTAATCACACGCTGAACATTTTAGTGCAAAATATATATTAAAAAACTGTATTTCCGTAAAAACGGTTGAGGTTGTATCTCTGAGATACACGCGCCCGATGGCGGAATATTCTTGACGCGCCCGACCGAGGGTTAAATACCAAATATTGCTTTCACTGTACTTACTGTTACTTGGTGAGATATATGCAAATACGTTGTGTTGACCCCACTCCTTTCTTTTGTACTTGGATTACTAAAATTTGAGTGATTGAGATATAACTGATTCTGATTCATCACAAATTACAGGTCTCTGACTTTAGTAAATTGTTTTTAATGGAATTAATATATTATATTCATACCCGTATATAATCATTAATTGTTTGTCTTAAGGTATATCTATCTATTCAGCGCTACGAGGTTGGCCGGACTGTTTGTTTATATTTCAGTCGCTTTCCATTGTAGAGATTATTAACTTATATTGTACATTGACTGAAAGATTTCTCATTACTGTTTGAATTTATTCACTTAACATTCACTGCAGTGTTACCTGTATGTACATTTATCTATTGTAAATCTTTGCGTGAGAAATCTGCTTAGTTTACGCAGCCCATGCGTGACGGACTTTATTTAAATTGACCCTAGCCAAAGAAGTTCTGAGTGAATACATGTGCATGTTCACATGTGTGTTCGTTTAATTACGTTTGTATGAGATGCCAGTTTTACAAAATTCCCATTGAACTTGTTTTTAATTATTTTACGTGTTATGAAAAGTCTCTCTTCAAAACAGTGTATTTTATTTTAATGAAGAAATTAAGTTGAATTGAGTTTTGTTTGAGAATATAAACGAAACTATGGTAGGTGAGGGCAGACATAGCTTTGATTGTTATTACAATGTGCTCAGAACAATGAACTTGACCCACCAACTTCACATGGACAAAGCGTCACAGTTATTTATGAAACGAACAAAATGTCCCCATGCCTGTAAATTTACAGAAGGCAAGTATACACTTTGATTTACTTTGACGACAAGATTATTCCAATATAAAATATTTGAATATTTGTTTTACAAGTTATAATGATATACAATTAATTATAACCGTGTTTGACAATATATACATATATAAGTCTTTTACCGCTCCAGCGGACGCAAATTTTGTTCATCTCGGCCAAACTAAACTGCTCAAAAATGAATAGGGATATTGGTAGGTTGGTAGGTTTTGTGGTATTTATGGGGCTTAGCAATGTTTTTTTTAATTATAAATATCATTAATATTTAATAGAAATTATTGTCTTTTTTTATACGCCTGATACAAAAAATTGTATAAAAACTATTTTATAGAAAATGTAAGTGTCTCTAAATGTTGTTGTATATGTGTATATATATATATATATATATATATATATATATATATATATATATATATATATATATTTTATCTAACATAGTGCTAATCGAGATATTTGAATATTTTAATTTTCAGCCTACGCTAAACCCGTATTCCTGCTTATGCCAAAATAACTATCAAGCTGTTATTATATGACCCTCTTTATTCTAAGCTTTCATGCCATATTTCGAAAATGGTTTTTTTTTTTTTTTTTTACCATACTCGGCATTTAACCCTCCGTTAGGCGCGGGTCATTTCCAAAGGACTCTAGGTGCGGGTCACCTGTGAGGTGACGATGGAGAAATATATTGGTAAAACTGCTTCTTAGGGCAAAAATAGACTTAAACAAATATGAATACTTATCTGAACTAATAGTAAACCTATTTTATTTTAAAACTTAGCGAGGTAACACATGAATATATCTTACAACTATCAAAAACATTAATTCATTTCAGGTAACATGAAGCAATTTATGAACTATAAATTCATTAGAATTTATATAGTAAGTACTACTTACTTAGCTACTAGAAAACATATATAAATAAAGTGCAATAAGAATAGTTGAGAACCACTTATTCATTTGATTTGAAACATTTATGATAAAAAAGGAAATTAAAACGTTTCACGTCGAATCTGTTAGTGCTTTCAAGTTCAACTCAGGTGAGTTTCTTGCCCAACATGTTTTACATAAAGTCTTCTAAATTCATTCTCGCTCCTCTGTATGTGCGAGTTAAGTAAAGAAGGCCTATGTAGGCTTTTATTTCTGTGAAGTCCGTCACTTTGGCATCCCTCTGCCTAGACAAATTCTGAACGATTTTTATAAATTACAAAAAAACAAAAAAAAAATAAAAAACACCTGATACGTGCCGATAAACCAATCCTGTTCGTCCCTAGAAAGTTGAATATAGCTTATAATCATGGAAGAGTAAATGCTAATTCACATACCAAGTTTTGTTCAGTTAAGTTCAGTCTTTTGAGCCGAATATTATTGTTGACTACTGCTACAGTTTTTAGAGTATATTTTGCTTATACTTCGTTGAACGGCAAAAGTGTATGTAACAAAAGTTACTCTACATAAAAACATAAACACTTTTTGTAATTTCCACGTTTGCCAAAAACCCAATGGAAAGCGAAATATGGCGATTTTTAATTTCAGGCTTTCCTTTCTTCTAAAATGGAAGGAAGTGGTAATATGATTTTTTATGCCATTTGAGTGTTATGCCACCTGGTGCTTCTTTCTTACTATCTACGTACATGAAAACATACTAGAGTCCAGTGATTCTAAGATATCATATTTACGAATATCATATCTATATTTTATTATTTATTTAATTAAGATGCCGCTATAATTGCTATTCATCATTTAACATGTTTGAGTATAGTTTTACAAAATTAAAAAAATATTAAAATTTTTACAAAGCTAAATGTTACAAATGTACAAAACAAATAGAATGGACAAAACTAAATATAAATTGTTAGTATATTGACAACATGAGGGGAAAAAAGTAAAAATAAAAATAAAACAAATAAAATGTTAAAAGAAAAACTAAAAGAAGTAGTTAAACTGGAAGGAGGCAAAACTTATAATCCACGTACAGTGCTTGCTATATATAACTTTCATAATAGTAAATAATAGCTTTTATATTTCATCAAATAATCCAATTGTTCAGTCGTCATTTTGATTTGAATTTCCCGCGCTCGCTGAGTTCACAAACCCGCCACACATATGCAGATCACAAAGGCTGTGGCCTACAGCGGAAACTACTTTTGCAGCTCAAGAAGGCATCGGCTAGTTACAAGGATAGTTCAGTTGGTCTTGGACGCTCTTAGGGGTCGTTTCTACGGCCAGTGGGGCTTTGCCCCTCTCCCTCTGCTACAGATAACCGCTTCATAGACAACCGCTCAGTTGGAATTCACCCGTCATAGAGTTACAGTCAGTTTTTCATCTCCCGCAAAGCTGCCATCCTGTGCGGATCACCGCAACCGGCTGGACGTCGGATCTTCTACGGAACACAGAACATAGCAACGAAGGAGGACTCCACTTCTAGGAACGTTTTCGTTTCCCGCAGGTGCCTATTTTAATAATGCTAGCATTATTTGCGCAAATTATCAAATGAGTACTCACACAATATAGGACCTATCGCTCATCCTATGTATATATATATATATATATATATATATATATATATATCTATATATATATATATATATGTATATCTATTGCCGCTAAATTAGTTTATAAAGTTCTTTCTGTTTCTTGCTCAACCTCTATTTATAACGTGTATTATATGTAGTTTTAATCAATTCAATTTACTTGATTCTTTGGAGAACTCAAATAGTTATTTGTGTTATTTCCCCTCATCTTTCCAATAGAAATAGAAAAATGGTTCAGTCTAATGCTCTCTCTTATTCTCGCCTTTAAAAAGCTTCCCGCCAAAAACCTGCATTTCTTAAATACTTAAAAACATCATCTATACATTTGGCTACTGTCGGCCAGTAGTTGGCTCACATTTGTGGGCCATTGGTACCTTTTAGCAGATTTCCCTTAAGGGAAATCAGCTATTGAAGTCGTACTCATGACGCGAGTTTTGAAAAATTTCCTCAAATGTCCATCGATCCTACCCAGGAGATGACGAAAATGAGGTCCGTTCAAAATTATATATATATATATATATATATATATATATATATATATATATATATATATATATATATATTTGTCTGTTAACGCTCTAGCGGTCGCAAGTTTTGTTTGATCGTTACCAAACTTCATATTTAAGCGTTTTACGTAAAAAGAGAGATCAAGTTCGTTAATGGCTGAAATCGGACCAGTGGGAGGGGGGGATTTTTGAAAATTCAAAATATCTCCGTTATTATGCGTCGGATCGAAAAATTGTATAGAATCAATCTTATTGTAAATTAAATTTACTATAAATATTGTAATATACATTTATTCTGTATCTTGAATATTAACCGAGATATTTGCATTTGTATTGTGTGTGTGGTCGAGGGAACCCCGCCATCTCCGGACTCTCCGCCGAGAGCTCTGGTGGCCGTTTCCAGAACTATTGTCCCTCGTGAATAGGTTTAGAGATCCCTTCCTACTACAGCTGTTATTAGGCAGATTTCTCTATTGTAAAACTTCACGTGGGAAATCTGCTTAGTTTACACAGCCCCTGCGTGACGGACTTTATATATATATATATATATATATATATATATATATATATATATATATATATATATATATATATTTGTCTGTTACCGCTCTAGCGGTCGCAATTTTTGTTTGATCATTACCAAACTCGATATTTAGTCGTTTTATGTAAAAAGAAAGATCGAGTTCGTTAACGGCTGAAATCAGACCAGTGGGAGGGGGGGTTTAAAGGGGAGGATTTTCGAAAATTAGAAATATCTCCGTTACTATAAGTCGGATCGAAAAATAGTACAGAATCAATCTTATTGCAAATTAAATTTACTATAAATATTGTTATATACATTTATTCCTTATCTTGAATATTAATCGAGATATTTGCATTTTTATTAAATTTGGGCCGATAACGGATTTCACGTGGGAATACTGCTTAGTTTACGCAGCTTTTTATTGACTTTTTATTTGTGTGCAGTCAGTCAGTATGTGTTTTACAGTCACAATTCAATTGCAGTAGCAACATATAGGTTCATCTTGCCTGCTCATTAGATATGAATGTGTTAGTCTAGTGTGTCCTGTGCGTAGGCGTGTAAGTACAATTTCTTCTCTTCTAGAGTGTCTATTACTTGAAGTCTAGTTTATCGTGTTTGATTTTATTTCTCTAAGTTTGCTGTCAGTGTTATACCATAATTTATTCCAGTCATTAATCACGCTTTACTATAGAAACGTTTTTTTTTTGTTTTTTAAATGTTTTCTAGCGTGGAATAGTACTCTTATTGAAAGTCTTATTTCTGTCTTTTTAATATATATATATATATATATATATATATATATATATATATATATATTCATTGTTGTAGCCTGGGTTTGAGGGGAGTTTTGCTGTATAACAGGTGTGATGTAGTGTCCCACCAGCTGGAGTGGACTGTTTGACAGAGCCGTGTCAGCCCCAGTCAGGAGTCGAGAGCTCTTCATCTGCATAGACCCTGTCTCGTGCCGGCCCTATCTCTCTCTCTGTCTCGCCGTCACTCTCTGGAAAACAACTCCGAAAATGATGGTGAAAAACAAGCCAACCCAACCCCGACCGTCCTGCAATTGACAGCAAGGGGTATCCCACAGCCTCAATTACATATAATGGCCGACAAGAGCAACGCCAATTCTATCTCGACCATATGTACCGATGAATCGAAACCTGTATATATTTATTAAATATTTATATAAACAGTTGTCCTGTCTTTCTCTCCATCCACTCTCATGTTCGTCCGTAATAAATAAAAGGTTGCCTTCATGTCAACTTTACAAATTGAAGTAGTTCTAAAGCGTGTTCTACGCTTGATCCAGCGTCCCTTAAGGGAAATCAGCTATTGAGGTTGTACTCATGACGGAATTTTCGACATTTTTCTTCAAATGTCCATCGATCCTACCTAGTAGATGACTAATATGAGGTCCGTTCAAAACTGTATATATATATATATATATATATATATATATATATATATATATATATATATATTTATATTTGTCTGTTACCGCTCTAGCGGTCGCAATTTTTGTTTGATCCTTAACAAACTTCATATTTAAGAGTTTTATGTAAAACGACAGAACAAGTACGCTAACGGCGGAAATCGGCCTAGCGGGAGGGGGGGATTAGCGGGGAGGATTTTCGACAATTCAAAATATCTCCGTTACTATACGTCGGATCAAAAGACTGTATAGAACCAATCTTATTGCAAATTAAATTTACTATAAATAATGTTCTATACATTAATTCTCTATCTTGAATATTAACCGAGATATTTGCATTTGTATTCTGCGTGTGGTCACCAATAGGCTATGTTCGGAGTTTCCGACGAGAGCTCTGGCGGCCGTTTCCATAACTATCGTCCCTCGTGAATAGGTTTAGAGGTTAGGTTAACTGTTTTTTGGGCTAGAAACTACTGGGTTATTACGCCCTAAATAATGTTTTTTAGGTTTAGAGGTTTCTTACTACTACAGTTGTTATTAGGCAGATTTCTCTATTGTAAAACTTCAAGTGGGAAATCTGCTTAGTCGCAGCCCCTGCGTGACGGACTTTTTTTATTTTAATATAATTATTATTTTTTATTAAAAAAAAACATATGTAATTGAATGTCCAGTTTGTCTAATATACAGTACACTAAAGATTTGTAATATTTTTTTTTGGAGTTTTAGAAAATAAGTCGTTATCGGACACGATTTTGAAAAAGGTTCTTCAAGTTTCATCCATTCTATGGAGACCTAAATAAAGTTCGCTCAATAAATAAATAATTATATATATATATATATATATAATTACTTGTTCTCTAGCAGATTACCCTTAATCTTGGATTGCAAATGTTCACTATAAACCTAATCTTGTCAAACATTTGCCAATTTGCCGCAAACCAAACACAATAGCAATTCCCTGGATATCGGTGATCTCTTCACTATTCACAATTAATTTCTTCATTTTTGATTATATCTTCACAATTTTCATTATCGTCATTTAGTTCGTGACGAAGCCTCAAAAACCTTTCTGCGCCAGTAATCACTTCATCCGTTGTTCTGAAATGAGAACAAAAAAGAGACTGAACAACTAATGGTTTCATGCCATGCACGCGTCATTTTTACGTAGCAGTTTTTATTAACCCGGGAGAACTCGCTGGGTGAGATTTTCTCTCACGCTTGGAGTAGAATCGCTACGGCCGTACTCTTAATTTAGGTAGAGGGGTCTCCGTTTGTCTAGCTGGAGTTTGGACGTTTGGTCACAGTTTGCCGTTATTCGCAGTCAGTTAGTACTGTCGTGAGCTTCACCCCTCCAGTTGTTCTTTGGAAAACGTATCCGGTGAGAGTTTTGCTCCCGTTATATATTAAATTCAAACGCTAGCTGTTTACTTTTAGATTAATTTATCTGTAAAATGTAAAATCATATTTTGGGCAGTGGGAGAAATATCACCATGGCTAATTATTTCACTTCCATTCCTCTGGCAAAAGACTTACTTGCGAAAAAAAAACACTTTAGTTGGAACATTGAGGAAGAACAAACGAGAAATTCCGCCTTCGTTTCTTGTGACCAAAAATAAACCTGTGCATACCAGCATGTTTAGTTTCACGAAATCTGAAACATTAGTCTCTTACAAAGCCAAAGCCAACAAAATAGTGCTAGTGTTATCAACTTTACATAACGACGATAAAATTGATAAAACTACAGGAGTTGCAGCGAAACCCGAAATAATAACTTTCTACAATCTCGCCAAAGGAGGAGTCGACGTTGTAGATGAAATGAAAGCTATTTACTCTGTTTCAAGGGTTAGCTGTAGATGGCCGCTAACTTTGTTTTTTTCATTTCTAAACATTGGAGGGATCAATAGCTTTATAATTTTTAAGGCTAATACGGAAGATCTCGTTGAAAGAAGACTGTTTTTGAAGACCTTAGCTCTAAGTCTAATGAAAGAGCATTTGGTAAGACCTTCAGCTATCCCAAATATTCCTTGTGACGTGCGTGATACAATGAGCGAATTTCAGGAGTGCAAGAAGAAGACGTTCCAGAGAAAAAAAATTTGAGACGGATTTTGTGGATTTTGTCCTCGTAAAAAACCCGTAGAACAAAGAAAGAGTGTAATGTTTGTAAAACTCCCATATGTACACAACATACGGTCCACACTTGCCGGACAATCTATGATAAACACAAAAATTTTGTAACATAGTTATGTTATCAAAAACTGTGATTGGTTAACTTGAGTTCCTATTTTTTCTTCATTTGATCATTTTCCTATTTTATTTTATTGTCTCAAAAATTTTAAAAATTTAAACTGTATTTTTATGTTAAATTCTTCTTTCAGTTCCACATTGTAATAATTTAATTCAATATATAACTTTTTTACGCTATTTTGTGTTTACTTATTTGTTTACCTATTAAACATATTATAATAACGATATTTGGTGTCTAGAAATTGGTATACGCTTGCTTAAAGCAAAAACTTTCAGGGTGAGAGAAACTCTCACGCGCGAGTTCTCGAGTTCACAATTCCTAGCGAGTTCTCCCGGGTTAAAATCCTTGGTATTCTTGGAAAAATGAAGTTAACTGTCCAGTTTCTTTTGAGGTTGAAATGTCACTGACTGAAGAAGGATGAGCTAATATATCATGGAATGTTTTATTTCAAGCATAAATATGGTCTTCGAGGAACTTTTATAATGTAAGATCTAAGCAAATAGTTTGCGTGTTGATTTCACCAATTATGATTTTATATACCACCTACTTCTGTAATCGGATTATTATTATTTTTTTTTTTTTTTCGAAATAGAGAATATACGGTGATATAAGTTCAGAAGTCTGCCATTCTAGCACGTGGGAAATCAGTAAAATTTTCGCAGCCTCTGCAAGATTTTTTTATTGGTTTGGCCTGATTTATACCAGATCCTTATAAGCTGACAGATGTTTAGCTGATGGGTGGTGATTTTCATTCAGGCGGGTATAGATAGTTTTACTAGGATGTGTCCAACATAGTATAAAATGAATGAAGTACTTTGGAAATAGATCATAAAATGCTTCTAGGGCTATAATGGTAATCTATATATATATAAAATTGTAACCTCTGTCTGTACATTGATTTTTTTCGCGAAATTTCACGATAACTTTTCGTTTCACATGTCATAGACACCATATCTGCATTTTGTTTCTTTCGTGTATGTTTGTTTGTTTGTTTGTTTGTTTGTTTGTTTGTTTGTTACCTTTTCACGCATAAACGGCTGAACCGAATTTTATGAAACTTGGTATGTATATTACTACTAACCCAACTTAGACTTTAGGCTATATTAATTTTCTCTGAGACGAACAGGAGTGGGGGTTATAAGGGAAGCCTGAAATTAAAAATATCGATATTTCGTTTTCTATTGGTTTTTCGGCAAATATGCACATAACAAATGTTGTTTATTTTGTTATTTAGAGTAACTTTTGTTATATACACTTTTGTCGTATACCGAAGTTTAAATGCGCTATACGCTAAAAATTATAGCGGGAGTCAACAATATTATTTGCCAAAAAAGACTCAACCGAACTAAATAAAACTCGGTATGTGTATTAGCAGTGAGGCTTTCATTATAATAAGCCATACCAATATTTCTATGTACGGGCAGGAGTGGGGGTTATAAGGGAAGCCTGAAATTAAAAATAGCGATATTTCGTTTCCTATTGGTTTTTCCGCAAATAAAAACATAACAAAAGTTGTTTATTTTGTTATTTGGAGTATCTTTTGTTATATACACTTTTGTCGTATACCTAAGTATAAATGATTTATACGTTAAAACTTTAGCGGGCACTAACGGCTGAACCGAACTTAACAAAACTCGGTATGTCAATTAGCATTAATTCTTCCATGATTATAAGTTATATTAAAATTTTTCGGTTCGAACGGAAGGGGAGTTATAAGGGAGGCCTGAAATAAAAATTTACCATATTTACATGTATAAGAAACGGGAAATATAAAAATATCGAAGACTGTGAAGAATTATCGAAAAAATAATTCTATTATTAGCAAATCACCGGCAACTACGGGTATCAATCCTAAACACTGGGACGGGTAAATGTCAAAATATTGTGCAATGTAAAGCCTGCTAAAAAATACCATCACCATTCAGCCTCAAATGAATTCCCGGGCGAAGCCGGGTATCTGAGCTAGTCTTAATATATATAAATCTCCTGTCACGATGTTTGTCCGCGATGGACTCCTAAACTACTTAACCGATTTTAAATTAAATTGGCACACCGTGAGCAGTCTGGTCCAACTTGAGAGATAGGATAGCTTAGATCTTTAATTATAGTCGCACTTTTATTTTATTGCAAATTATTTGTCTATAATTAATTGACAGTCACAATTATCTGTTAACTCCAAAAGATTCTAACAGATGTCGATACTTTTCGACTGGATTGAATAAGTAATCAATAGATGGCACTGCTATGGTAAACCGACAAACGTGTCATATAAGCTACAATTCAATAGCATGATTACCACGTGTTATTGAGGCTAAAGTATAAATTAAATTTATTTTGTAGTAAACGAAATACCGTGAAATTCAATTATTTCTACTTTTTTAATTTTTGGTGTTAGCATAGCCAACCACGTGTTACTTAGACCGAATTGTAAATCAAATTCAAATTATAGTGACGATAATACAGTGAAATTATTCCTGCTTTTTACTTATTTGTGCTTCATTATTCAAAATTCTATAATTATAAAATATATACATGTAAGTATTATCACATAATTATAATAATTAATTAATATATTTTTAAACGATTAAATTAATATTTTCAGTCAAATGACACCGAATAAATCTAACCTCAACAACGCAAACACCAGAGAGGCACGACGCAAACGTGTTGAAAGAGCTCATCAGTTGCCAGAACAAATTTAAATAATAAATTTAAAAATTAATTCTTTTGTATTGATTTCTGCTTAATATAAACTGTAAGAACATTTTAATCAATCGTGTTCAACGTCCTTCCCCTTCAAATCCTAATCCCTTGAATTTGTGTACCAACTTCAACATTTCCGTCTTGGTTCGTAAATAATTTCATTGTACTAAAGGGTTGTAGTCGTAGAAAATCTGTCATGGAGGTCACCATATTTTTTTACAAATACCATCTATGTAAAAAGCATAGTGGACCCCGTGACTGATGTTCTCCTACCGTTCCTCTTAAATTGTATACTACAATGTAATATAACAATAACTTTAGCCACAGCAACGCGTGGCCGGGTCTGCTAGTAAATTAATAAATTGCTAAGTTTCCTACAAATATAATAAACTTTGATTATTAGTGTTATTGTGGTAGCCAAATTACTTTATCACAAACAAATGTACAGTAGTTAAAAACTTTATTTTTTTTTTACACTACTCTTTTTATTTGACCATCACTACTTTTATTACACACTTAGCAATTTATTATTGACTAAAAACCACAATATTAACTGTTAACTTCACGTTATTCTTACGGACTTCATTTTCGTCATTTCTGGATCGATGGACATTTGAGGAAACTTTTCGAAAATTGCGTCGTGAGTACATCCCCAATCGCTGTCACTACTATTCTAGCACTGAGAGATCAGCTGAGTTTAATCTGAAGTGCGTGACGGACTTTTATTAATATTAAGGAATTGGTTCCATTAAATGAAAAGGTCCAAAGCTACATATATATGACTGTGCATGGGTAGGTTGGTGCGTGTGTGTGCTTGGAATCAAAGTGTTAGCAAGCTTGATTTGGGAATCCGGATGGAATGATATGTAAATTTCATGTGAGAGAATCGAAAATCCCGGAGTCGCCACGCACGAGAGATGTGTTCTGAAAGAAGATATTCGTTCCCTTTGAGTAAAGAAGAGGGAGAGACGGAAATAGTGGGAGCGGGGGATGACGGCTTGAATACAGATAACCGATATCCAGGAGGCTTGTCAATGAGGAAGTGGTGAGGTCCCTGGAGAAGCCTCCAGGATCCTGGGGATATCTGCCTGGAATGGAACTACCCTGGAACTTTTTGCAGGAGCGGCAGATGGTCAGAAAGAAAACTCTCGCCCAAACTCCTGCAGAATTTCCATTTCCCAACGTGGGACACCATTTCTCCAGCCGACAGTCAGGCCAATGAACATCCTGTAATGCATTTATGCAAATTTTCTACTACTTTCCGAGAGTTTAAGTACAGCAAAAGTAACAGTCACTCAATTTGGACCGTATTAAATGTCGTACCTCATATACGGGGATGCCGTAAGGATATGTGGTTACATTAACCACATAATATAAATAAAGTCCGTCACGCAGGGTATGCGTAAACTAAGAAGAATTCTCACATGCTGGTATAACACGCTCTCAGATCTCATCAAATCACATATTCTCAATGTCTACGCAAACATCGATAATGAAAAAATAAACAAAATTACATTTTCATTATACTGCGTCAAAAAACATGTGTTTTCAATACTAGGTTTGAGTCCGTAAAATAGCTCTTTTCAGGACTAGTACTGAAAAATCTTTTCGGTGCGCTAACCTTACCTGTTACTAATACACATGTGCTTGAAGGAGGTTATATAAGTTCTTTTCTTCTATTATAGGTTAATAAACAGATGTTTTATTTCAAATAAAATAATGTGTCACTTTAATTTCTTATGTATCTTTAAGTTATTAATGAAATATAAAAGGGTTTTAATGCACTCAAGTATGAGAAGTATAATGAAAAGTAATGTTCATAACACGTACCAAAAGTGTCCTTTCGCTACTCGGTCCAATTTCCAAGCTCGGCTTCGCCTCGCTCGTAAAACTAGACCTCGCATCGAAAAGACCCACTTTTGGTACTAGTGATGAAAATAACTATTATAGAACATTACATTTGCAATATGATCGATTCTTTTCAAATGTTTTGTGCCGTTAACGAACTTTGATACTTCTCTGTGATACATCCTCTAGACGTAAAATGCAAAAATCTTTATTTCAGTAACCGGCAGAATAATTGTAGGCAACAGAATTATCTTTGTAGCAAGTCTACGTGGAAAGGAATGGATTATGAATTAATAAAAAAAAGAAAAAAATAATATTATATTTAATCGATAGAATAGTATTCTTGAATGAATCCAAAAAGTGTTCAGAAACGGCAAGTTTTATTGAAAAACTCTGCGACATAATGGTTTTAGTCAACAAAATTATCATTGAAAAAAGCACAGAATTATTATTCTATGGGGAAAATAATGAATTCTGAAAAAAAAAAACCTATTAATATTTAAAACTAAATAGCTCAAAAGTATACTTGAATTAATCCAAAAAATGTTTACTTCAAAAAACCTTCATAGAATTAATTTATTTTCCTAGTAATTATTGGTCAAAGGAATACATTTTCCCACTTGCATAGCATCATGTAAAAACGCAGAAACCACTTATTCCTTTGCATTACCGCTAGTATGTACTTCAGCCATCTGTAAACCCACACCCCAACTAATGTAACTATAATCTGTTATATAATGAACCACTTTATTTGTCAGTAACTCACATTGAGCTTGAAACTCCAGTGATAGAATAGTTGAATGTTTATGAGGGAGATAATGGGAGTTTTAAAAAAAAAAAAAAAAAAAAAAAAAAAAAATTATATTTTATCTAAATTTCAATTATTTTAAATTCATAAAATAAAACATTTTAGAAACATATTACATTTTATTTTTTAAATGTATTTATTCTTATTATATTTTGCGTTAATATTTCTTATTTGATTTCCTATTATCCAATGTGACTCTTTCTTTCTTTTCCTCACTTTTTTAGTATTGGATTCTATCTCTTGTTTGTTCTTTTGGTGTGTTTGATTTCTGTTTTTCGTGTTCCATTTCTGTTTTTCGTTGTTTCATTTCTGTTTTCTGTTCCACTTTTGTTTTCTATTTCTGTTTTGTGGTCTATGTCTGTTCTTGATTTTGCATTTTGTTTTCGTGTTCCATTTCATTTTTTGTTCAACTTCTGCTTTTCGTTTCAGTTCTGTTTTCTGTTACAATTTTGTTTTTTATTTTTGTTATGTCTTCCATTCCTGTTTTTGGTTTCCATTTCTGTTTTGTGTTGCATTTTTGTTTTTCGTGTTCAATCCCTGTTTTGTATTGCATTTCTGTTTTCCGTGTTCAATCCCTGTTATGTCGTTTATTTTCTCTTAAATTAATTTTGTTTCGTTTTTTTTTAATTTTATACAGTTTTTTTTTCCTGAGCAACATCTCCACAGTCGCGAAGCTCCTAATGAATAAATATTTGAAGCTTATATACCGAATATTGTATACGAAACATATTTACCATTTGCAAAGGTACTTGCAAATACGTTGTGTGGTGGCGTCATTATTTAGGATTTTAAGTTCTTAACTCGAAAGTGTTTATTTGTTCTATTCCATACATAATATTTAATCCTCGGTCGGGCGCGTCAAGAATATTCCGCCATCGGGCGCGTGAATCTCAGAGATACAACCTCAACCGTTTTTACGGAAATACAGTTTTTTAATATATATTTTGCACTAAAATGTTCAGCGTGTGATTAGAAACCATAACAGAGGAAGTATTTGTTTGAAAGAAGTAAATAATTTTTAAAATTGATAAGTATTATAATATAAAGAAACGGTGGACGATAATTTTTAAAATATAATTAAAAAACACAAATATCAAGAAGAATTGTTTAAATGCACATGCCTTTATTATACATATTTCATTTCAGTTTGTGGACAATATAATAATATATTTTAATATAACTTCAATCAAAAATAAGTAGCACGAAATCACTTTTAGATAAGATTTAATGAAAATCATCAACAAATTTTAAAAATACCAGTTTAATTGTTATTTCTTTGGCAGAGCTGCATTACAATTAGGACAAAGCATGGAACTATGTTGTTAACAAATTTTGTTTTTGCAAATCTCAGAACAGTAATTAGTACACCTACATTTATTTTCAGTTTTGCTTGGTTCACATCATTTTCTTTGTTCGTTGTAGCAGAGGGCCTTTTTTTATGCTGTTCTGTACTTGAGTTCAATGTATGGTCCAATGAGCTAGTGTACTCTTATGAGTCTCTGTAGTCTTAAAGTTTCGTCCTTAGTTCGGTTGGCAAACGTCTACTATTCTCACTCCGTCGTGCAATATATCCTTGTACAAGTTCTTTTGAAAGCTCATGTTTGAGCAAAATAATAGAATAATAGGTTTATATGATTCCATTTAATAAAGAGAAACTTAATTGATGTACATATTTATGAAATACAGATTTCAAAAAAACTTACGAGATCGGGCGCGTGGTATCTAGGAGATACAATTTAATGACAGGTGAAACAAACGACTCCGTTAAACACAGTGACACAACATACCTTGAGGGGGAGTTCTCTAAAGCACATAACTCGAAGCACTACCACACCACTCTCTGCTAGGAGGGCTGGCAAATATTTTTCTAGAAATGTGTATCTGAGAGATACACGCGCCCGACGGAGGGTTAACTGTATTATTCCAGACTAAGAATAATAATAGTTAATGGTTGAATTCGGAACAGCAATGAGAATGGTTTTAGAGAAGGGGGACTTGAAAATCCAAAATACTTCCGTAACTGTACCAATAAATTAAGAGTATGTGGTAAGATATCAGAAAAGAATTATACAAGCACTTAAGAAATTTGCTTAGTTTACGCATCCTCTGCGTGACGGAGTTTTTTTACTATGCCTAAAAGTTGTTCAAAAAGATGTCACCCACCCCTGCTCCCTCCTCATTCCGGTTTTACATATTTTATGATTCAGAGAGTATGCTAATGGTTACAACTTAGTTGAGATTTAGTTCTGGGTAATACTAACACGACGTAGGCAGTGAGTGCCGTTCTGACTTGTGTCGTAGAGTGAGAGGAGGGGATGGGGGACTTGTAGAAGTTGGTGGATGTGTCCGAACAGGGAGAGATATGGAAATGAGGGTGAGATGGAGTTTGGACTCTGTCGGGCCATCTGTCGGACTGCAAAAACTTGGCCCAGCGGTCGATCCTAGCATCCGGCTAGGCCCACGGCCACAGTTCAGCCCGAGAGAGAGAGCTTGAATATGGGTCACGAAGTTAAATATGGACTGAAAAGAATCTTCAGGGGTCACAATTATGGCACACCAAGTCTCAGGCTTGTATTAAAATAATTTAAGTTTTTAAGTGGGGGTGGCGCGGAAACATGGGACACTCTGTATATATTCCCGTGACACTTCCCTTAAAATCGCCAATTATTAGCAGATTTCCCTTAAGGGAAATCTGCTATTGAGGTTGTACTCATGAAGCAATTTTCGAAATTTGTCATCAAATGTTCATCAATCCTACCCAGTAGATGAAGAAAATGAGGCCCGTTCAAAGCTACCCGGCTTCGCCCGGGAATTCATTTGAGACTGAATGGTGATGGTATTTTTTTTTGGCAAGGCTTTACTTTGCACAATATTTTGACATTTACCCGTTCCAGTGTTTAGGGTTTATACTCGTCGTTGCTATGGATTTGTTAATAATAAAATTATTCTTTTACGTAAGACCTCAGTGTCCTCCATATATTCATATTCCCGTCTCCTGTGTATTATGCATAGATTTGAATTATTAAGGACAAAGTATTAAGATAGATTAAGGTTGATATTGGAAAACATTGTTTAGCATATCAATATTTTTACGAAAATTACTTGCTTCATACATTTTTCCAGAAAAAAAATTATAAAACAAAAATTACTCTAAATAACAAAGTAAACAACTTTTGTTATGTGTACGTTTGTCGAAAATCAAATGGACATTGATTATAACCCCCACTCTCGTTCAGACCTACAAATTTTAATAAAGCTTATAATCATGGAAGAATTAATATTAATTGACAATCCGAGTTTTATTAATTTCAGTTCAATCGTTAGTGCCCAACAAAATTGTTGGCTCCCGCTTGAGTATTTATTGTGTATCCCGTTTATTCTTTGTTATACGACAAAAGTGAATATGACAAAAGCTACTTTAAATAACAAAGTAAACAACTTTTGTTATGTGCATATTTGCAGAAACCCCAATAGAAAACGAAATACCACTATTTTTAATTTAAGGCCTCCACTACATCTCCCACTCCTGCCCGTCCCTAGAAATGTTGGTAGGGCTTATGGTAATAAAGGCGTTACTGCTAATTCACATACCGTCATTTAGTTCGGTTGAATCTTTTGTGCCAAATAAAATTGTAGACTCCCCCTATAGTTATTAGCGTATAACTCATTTATACTTTCGTATACGACAAAAGTATATATGACAAAAGTTACTATAAATAACAAAATAAACAACTTTTGTTATGTTCATATTTGCCGAAAAAATAATATGAAACGAAATATCGCTATTTTTAATTTCTGGCTTCCCTTATAACCCCCACCCCTTTTCGGTTACAGGAGTGGGGGTTATAAGGGAAGAAATTAACTGCTTAGGTAACGCAGCCCCTGCGTGACGGACTTTTGATTTCGTGTTAAATATGTCTACGAGAGCGTTCTTCTCATAATTGATGGATGTGGAGAAAAGTGTTATTGTGAATGATAACTTATAAAATAAGTAAATAAATAAAATACATCGATATCCTTTTGAAAGTTTCTTGCGGCCTGGAGACAAACTTTCTAAAACACCAATGAATGGCATTTACAAAATTCTCTAACTGTCAGCAGTGCGTTTGAAATTGTCAATGGAGTTGTCACAACTTCGCCAGCTCAGCTGTCCGAGGAAACTGTGATTTAACACAGCCGCGTTTAGGTTTGCTGTTTTAGAAACACTCAAAAGGCAGGCTTAATATAGATCGGTCTTGGATTTGAATATCTCAATTCTTCGTAAGAAAATAATTAATTGGGATAATTGGCGTTATTTGATCATTTCAAATTCGTTTATTAGCTATAAAATCGCCTCTCGGGAGTCTAAGGAGTGTATATATTCAATAGATACTCGGGAAGACAAACAATTATGGCTCTCTTAGGTCCAGAACTAGGTGCAGACCCACCGGCTGCAATGAGGCCCGTCATTCTACAGGAGACAACTCAATACACGTCCAATCGAACTAAATCAAACACTCAGTATGTGTATTAGTAACGCCTTCCTTATAATAAGTCATATTAACATTTCTAGGGACAGGGAGGAATGGGGGTTATACGGGAGGCCTAAAATTAATAATAATGATTTCCTATTGGGGTTTCGGCAAATATGCACATAACAAAAGTTGTTTATTTTGTTATTTAGAGACATTTTCTCAATACTTCTTTTCAATATGAACTACCAGGTACCTCACCTGAAAAAATTAATTCAAATGTATGTCAATATTGTCTCCTTAATAATTCAAATCTATGCATAATGCACAGGAAACGGGAAATATGACAATATGAAGGACAGTGAAGTCTTACATAAAAAAATAATTATATTATTAATAAACAACGGGTATTAACTCTAAACACTGGAACGGGTAAATGTCAAAATATTGTGCAAAGTAAAGCCTTGCCAAAAATATACCATCTCCATCGGTCTTGGATTTGAATATCTCAATTCTTCATAAGAAAATAATTAATTGGGATAATTGGCGTTATTTGATCATTTCAAATTCGTTTATTGGCTATAAAATCGCCTCTCGGGAGTCTAAGGAGTGTATACATTCAACAGATACTCGGGAAGACAAACAATTATGGCTCTCTTAGGTCCAGAACTAGGCGCAGATCCACCGGCTGCAATGGGGCCCGTCATTCTACAGGAGACAACTCATTCCATGTTAACGGGGTTCTACTTCGAGTTGATCACCAATCATTCAAGCTTCGCTCGGAGAGTGCCTAAAAATCACAGAGGTCTATAATGCCAACCAAAAAATATATAGCCTTTGCAGAATGGCTGAAATTCGTTTCTCGATATTTTATTGATATACACCAATTTCACTATTAGCTTGAATATTTCTCATGGAACTGTAATAAATTCTATTTGGCGGGATATTCAGTTATTTTCTTATCTCATCTCTTATTATCTGTTTCCTAGCAAAATAACTGAATATTTACTGACAGCTGAGAGAATATTTGACTTTCATGGAAATGAATAGTACAACAATTGTAGAGCATCGATAGCTTCAATATAACGAAAATATTTTGATTTTCGAATTATCCCATTAAACCCAACAATTCAGGGCTCGAGCCAATAACGAATCTTTGATTGAGAGAGAGAGAGAGAGAGAGAGAGGGAGAGGGGGAGAGAGAGAGAGAGTGAGAGAGATAGAGAGAGAGAGAGAGAGAGAGAGAGAGAGAGAGAGAGAGAGAGAGAGAGAGAGAGAGAGAGAGAGAGAGAGGGAGAGAGAGAGAGAGAGAGTAAGAGGGAGATGGAGAGGGAGAGGGAGAGGGAGAGGGAGAGGGAGAGGGAGAGGGAGAGGGAGAGGGAGAGGGAGAGAGAGAGAGAGAGAGAGAGAGAGAGAGAGAGAGAGAGAGAGAGAGAGAGAGAGAGAGAGAGAGAGAGAGAGAGAGTGAGTGAGAGAGAGGGAGGGGTGAGGGGAGAGAGTGAGAGAGAGACAGAGAGAGAGGGGGAGAGCGAGAGAGAGAGAGAGAGAGGGAGATGGAAAGGGGAGAGGGATAGAGAAGAGAGAGAGAGGGAGAGAGAGAGAGAGCGAGAGAGAGAGTGAGAGAGAGAGAGAGAGAGAGAGAGAGAGAGAGAGAGAGAGGGAGGGAGGAGGGAGAGAGAGAGAGAGAGAGAGAGAGAGAGAGAGAGAGAGAGAGAGAGAGAGAGAGAGAGAGAGAGAGAGAGAGAGAGAGAGAGAGAGAGAGAGAGAGTGAGAGAGAGAGAGAGAGAGAGAGAGAGAGAGAGAGAGAGAGAGAGAGAGACTTTCTTGGGGGGTTATTTCTAATCAAATTAAAATAAAAAGTGTTTGTTAAATAAAGTCATTCTTACCAAGGCATATGTACAACCGGCAGGTTCACTCTTTTTTTTATTTTTTGTTGTATGTATGTTAAGTATGTTTGATATTAATTAAAAACACTTAATTTAATGTTTATAATGACTTATTTCAGAAATTTTTTTGAACAGTTTATGCTCCAGTTTGTCTGTGTAGTTACCCTTCTGTCTACTAATACTAACTTATTACCCTGGAATTATTATTACTCATTACCCTAGCAGTGAAACTCAACTTTAGATATTGCCGGGAGATCTATTCAATCCTGTAGCTGTTATTAAATTTAATTATTTGAATACTTTAGCTAAATTCAAGGCAATATTAAGACGACGAACTTGGGAAACAGACTTAAATTTATGGGACAACTGTATAAGAAAAAATAGACTTAATATTCTCCAAATTGTCCGAGGTAAGAAACAGTAGGATGAACTTTTGAACATCCAGTTTTCACGGAGGAGTAACTTTTGAGACAATAAGCCTGAACCGGTGAGACAATGGGTCTTTCATTTCCATTTTTCCTTCTGTAATCCACCCCCCCTCCACCCCTCACCGAAGGGGGTGGGGCTACAGCAGCGGTGGGGAGTGTTTACTGAATTGGGGGGGTGGGGGTGAGAGAGAGCTGAGAAACAGGTGGCGGTGGATAAAGACAAAGAGATTAAATATCATTTAAAAAGCACTTAGAGAGAAAGGATGGAAATGGTGAGGACTTGCAGCCATCTCTCCAGAGACAGAGAAAGACTTTTCTTTAGTGAATCCTCCCCCCCCCCACCCTTCCCTTCAACCCTCTCTTCAATTTAGTCAAGACTTTTATCAAATGGATCAGGGCTTAAGCCTAATAGAATAAAACTGTTCTTATCCTCTTGAGGGTGAGAGTGTAACACACCGTCTATGTGTTTCATTTTATAGAAATAATGCTAATGTATTGTGGCCATTTTTATATTCAACGTTTTCGTTGGACGACCTCCAACTCCTTATAAAGAACAGTAAAAATAATAAATCCCCAGGACATGATAAAACAATATGTTCAGTCGTTTATTCCCACTTGCTTAGTATATTAATCAGCCGCTTACACTATTCTCATTTAAACTCCTTCTATAGCGGTCGCCGTCTCTTTAAATGTTTGTAGTTCACTAACCGGCCGTACATCAGGAGGTCGCCGTAGGCGGTGGCCAAGATCGGAAACTGCAGCGCTAGAGTAAAGGATGGAGCGCTCGTTTTAGCCTGGGCAGCCATATTGTCATGTGTCGGGTACATTGTTGTTTCTTCTCCGCAAAAGTGAATCTTTTTCGGCTCTCACAGCGATTTTCCACAGAAAGGATCTCTCCGCATCGGGTATATACTATAATTCGATATACTCAAATTATAGTATATACAAAAGTTGTGTATCTACTATAATTTATTCAATATATTTTGATTCTTTTGAGATCTCAAATAGTGGCCTGTATTATTTCACCCTCATTTTTTTCCAGAAAATAGTAAATACTTTGGTATGATCAAGGTGAGGAAATTATCTGTTTTATTTCAGTCTAATGCTTTCTTATTATTAACACAAAGGTTAACCGCACGCCAAAACACAATATACGAGGCCTTTCAGAATCTAACCCAGAATGGGAACATTATTTATTAAACCTCTTTAGG
This sequence comes from Riptortus pedestris, assembly GCA_019009955.1. Taxonomy (NCBI): domain Eukaryota; kingdom Metazoa; phylum Arthropoda; class Insecta; order Hemiptera; family Alydidae; genus Riptortus; species Riptortus pedestris. The sequence continues at coordinate 147,371,536 of CM032230.1, forward strand.
AATATAATAGAAACTGGAACACCTCCTCCATATTGGTTAAAATCGGAACAAATATCGTTACATAAGAATGGAAATAAAAACGATTTTGGCACTACCGGGGAATTTCTTTATTCAAAAATAAGAAAATCAAAATGAAACAAGGTGAGAGGGAGACTCGAAAAGATGTGGGCCAACTCAGCATTCCATTCTTGGGGAATTTCTCCGAGAAGATCGGACGTACGTATTTAGACATCAGAATACCGGTCTGGAAGGAAAGTGAGAGCCCGACTCCAGAAGAACAGGCATTCTTTCGTGCAGGAAGAGGCCGTATAGAACAAATTGCTTGCTCAAGTACGTAGCTCATCTGTATAAACCTTAGAGCCAAGAGCAGTTATGTATATGCTACATTTCTAGGCATTAAAAAAGCCTTTGATTCAATAAACCATGATCTCCTGTGGCATAAATTTTATCATTTTGGAATCATAGACTCATATGGGAAAATCATAAGACTTATAAAAGCTCTGTAAGATTCTGTAACTGTTCAAATTAAAATCGGCAATGAATTATCAGAGGAAATAGAAGTAACTTCTGGTCTTCTGCAAGGAGAAACCTTAAGCCCAACCTTATTTATTATCGATTTGTTTTTTTCATTTCTAACAGTGCAACTGGCATTAAGCTCGACAGTATTTATAGTTTTGAACAGACCTCATTTTCGCCATCTTCTGGTAGGATCGATGAATATTTGAAGAAATGCTTAGTAAATTGCGTAATGACTTAATAGCTGATTTCCATTAAGTTGGTAATCCTAGAGTCGTGAGTTCGATTCCCAACTGGGGAATACAAATTCCATTAGTGATAAACTGAGTTAATACGTAAAATCGAATAAAAAAGGGAAGAGTGGCAATCTCTTCAGATACAGAGTACTTGTATTGCATAAGCTGTTGTTTTCACAAAAAAAAAAAAAAAAATATATTATTTATGTTCTATGGTATATTTTGATGTGGTTGATGAGGCATATGACTTTCGACTAAACAAATTTTAATTGAAGTGCGAAAATTCATTTTGAATGGTTAATTTTATCGTACTAGAGGGAACTTATGTGGTTTTATTTTTTTATATATCCTCAAAAATGTCGTAGCAGTATGCCTCCAGAACTCATAGTGGAGTTCACATCACTCATTTACTAAATCCTCTAGCTTCTGTATAGGGTTAGTTGCCAGCAAGATGGATGGGCAAGGGGTGGCGGAGTCTTTTATACTTAAATACATCCAACAGTTATAACAAAGCTTCTTTTATTTGTTTAGATGTGTCGCGGTTTACACTGATTCATATCATAAAAATAAAAGTAGAGTTAGCCACCTTGTTATAGAAAAATATGTTCAAATATCTACAGTCTTATGTAAAAGCCCGTTTACCTTTTTTTCCAGTGGGTATTAATGGGAGCAGAAAGCCAGTTCTTTAAGTCAACGGTTCTAGTTTTAGTTGAAAGTTGTGTCCCTTTGAGATGTTTCATGATTGTCGCAACGTATGGGTTGTTGTCGTGTAGTAGTTCTGATTGGTTGGTAGGTAAGTTCTTGTCGGTTATTAGTCTGCAGTCTGTAAGTAAGTGTTTGATAGTTGTGTATTACATAGTGTACATAAAGGTGTTTCAGTCCTAGTCATGAGGTGTCCGTGTGTTGCTTTGTGAATGGCCGTGTCTCACACGAACAAGAACTACTTCATCTCTTCTAGTGTCCCAATTACTTGACAACCATTCACGAATAGTGTCTTTTATTTCTCTTAGTTTTAGTGACTCCATTCCACTTCCCATTTTATGTTGACCTCTCGTTTAATAAGTTTAATGGCGGCGTGTGTTGTAATGTGATTAGTGTGCAATGTGTCAAGTTCAGTCGCTAATTTTGCATGTTTGTCAACAAAGATATTTTCCGTGATGTCTGAATGTCCAGGTATCCAATGTATAGTTATTACTTTATTGGTTTGTGTCTGTAAATTAGTAGTTCCTGAAGTCGTTTCGTGAGTGGGTGCCTTGAGCAAAGTCAAAAATATCTTGAATGTCGTCTTTTTGTACGTTAAAAAATTAGTGATATCTCCGATGTTATACTTCAAATAAAAAAAAGTGTATTAAACAAATCTTACTGGAAATTAAATGTTCTATGAATGTTGGCATATGTACTTGATTCCTGTCTTGATTATTGACCCAGATATTTCCCATTTTTAGTTTTGGCCTTCGGTAAACCCCCACTCCTACAGATGTCATATCAACAATAAGCTGTTATATCATGAAACACTTTATTACAAGTCTAAATGCCAAATATTGCTATTATTGAAATTTTACTTTTTGAGATACATGCAAATACGTGGAACACGAGGGAAATCTGCTTAGTTAACGCAGCCCCAAACGGACTTTTTGTAACCAGGGACAGAAGTACAGAATTTATTTTATAAGTTCGTCACTAAATAAATTCCTATTCCCCAAAAGTGAATCGAACTCACAACTCTAGTTTCAACAAGTGAGATATACACCAAAGCCTTAACCCGAAAGGCTAATATATACTAATTTAATAATGTAGGAATAGTACTTAGTATTTTAAATTTCAGCCTTCAGTAAACCCCATACTTTAAGTCATGGGACTTCAGAAATAATACAATATAACATGAAACGACTTATTCCAAGCATAAATACCAAATATTGTTTTCACCAGGCGTTTATTATGTGAAATACATGTAAATAGTTAATGTGATGCAAATTAATTGTCAATTATGATTTTATTGAATGCAAACTTCTACTTATCGGATTTTAGCAGATTTCATCAGCTATTGAGGTCGAACTCACGACGTGATTTTCAAAAAAATTCTTCAAATGTCCATCGATCCTATCCAGGGGATGACGAAAATGAGGTCCGTTTGAAATTATATATATATATATATATATATATATATATATATTATATATATATGTATATATATATATATATATATATATATATATATATATATATATATTTGTCCGTTACCGCTCTAGTGGTCGCAATTATTGTTTAATCGTTACCAAACTCGATATTTAGTCGTTTTATGCAAAAAGACAGATCAAGTTCTTTAATAGCTGAAATCGGACCAGTGAGAGGGGGGATTTTCGAAATTTTGAAATATCTCCGTTACCATACGTCGGATCAAAACATTGTATAGAAACAATCATATTGTAAATTAAATTTACTATTAATATTGCTCTATACATTTATTCTCTATCTTCAATACTAACCGAGATATTTGAATTTTTGTTAATTGTGGGGCGATAACGGATGACTGAATTTCCCGCCAAAAGCTAGGTCGGCCATTGGCCGTAAATGTTCGGTTCTTGTATGGAGATTTCTCTATTGTATAACTTCCCATGGGAAGTCTGCTTAGTTTACGCAGCCCCTGCGTGACGGACTTTTGTTTCATCAGTTATGGAGGTTTCAATCATGACGCGAAAAATTCACGTCGATCCTACCCAAGATATGACGAAAATGAAATTCGGTAAAACTGTATATATATATATATAGTTCGTCGTTAATGGCAGAATTTGGAAGATAGAATGTTTAGAGGGGGAAATTTCCATAATTTGAATTATCTTCGTTGTTATGAGACGTATCAAAAATCTGTGATCCTTTAAAATTTAATTTCCTATTAATGTCAATCCAGTTATGTTTATGTATCTGAATTAATAAACAAGATATTTGCATTTTCTTAGTATTCAGTCTTCGGCAAATCCTCGTCACTTCTCATCCGATGATTTCATTTTGAGTAAATGAGTCGCTCATATTCTGCTCGTATTTCTATTAATTTTTACATAGGGCTCTCACTACTGGAGGAATGGAGAGTGGTAACATACAAAAATATATACTTTAATAAGAAATGCTTGCAATGACAACTTCATTAGCTGAGAGAAATCTGCTAAAAGGCCTGAAGGCAGTATAAACGGATTCGAACAAGATTTATATTTGTCGGTTAACAATGACTAGTCTGTTAATTTGAGGGGGGGCGAAATAAAAGGCGGAAGATTGTCTATAAATGACCTATTCGACCCGGCAAATGCGTACAACATGCGTATAGAGTGCGTGAAGCTGTGTGTATAAATGGGCCGGGGCTGTATATAAAGCAAAGTGCCGTTGGAGTCACGAATGGTAGGACCAGCTGAGACTAACCGCCTAATCAGAAGGCTAAATTAATGGTAATCAGCTGATTATCAGATGGATGGATATCAAGCAAGGCGTGTCCACTCACTCACCCCTCTCTTATCAGCAGCCCTTATCTATCTCCCTTATCAAATAGCCTTCAATTAATAATCTCGAACCACCGATAAACCAAAATAAAATCTCTTCCACCCGCCGTTAAAACAAATTCTTCTCTCACACAATGCTTATCGATTCGTTCCATTCTTCTTGTTGAATGGGATATAAAGCAGTTTTTATGCCGTAACAAAGCAAATATGTTCCGCATTATAGTTAAAGCACACTTAACTTTGTTAGTCATGAGTTCTATTACAGTAGCTTGGATAGATCAAGGGCCTGGGGCCATGATAATTTTTCATTTTCGAGCTACCTAGATGACAACACTCATGTGTGTGTTAGTGACAGATAGATTTTTATTTATATATTTACTAGCGTCCACTCTGAGCTAATTGGGATGGGTTATCTGTAGGTTACCTCCATTTTCTAGCCACTGTGGGACGTAGGATTATTGTCATAGATGCAGTCTTAGAGTCTAGTGTAGGTGTCATTCATTTTTGCAACTCGTAGAAAACGCATCATTATAATCGACACATTAATAAGGATGTTGCAAAAATCGTGGATTGGAAACAGGAAATGACGGGGAGGGCGGGCTGCCAAGAATGTGGAAATAAAATAAAAATTCTCAACAATATCCATTCCCATTTTTTTAATAACACACATCCTTATCAACACCCATTTTCAAAAACTCCCATTCTCTCTGATTCCATTTGTTAACACCGATCCTTGTCAGCACCTATTTTATATTTCTATTTTTTATAGCACCCAATCTTATCTGAATCGATTTTCAACAACACCCATTCTCTATTTCCATTTTAAAATAACACCCATTTTCACGTTTCCATTGTATAATAACACCCATCCTTATTAACACCTATTCTCAACAACTCCCATTCGGTAGTTCCATTTGTAAGTAACAGCCATCCTTATCAACACCCATTCTCTATTTCCATTTTAAAATAACACCCATTTTCACGTTTCCATTGTATAATAACACCCATCCTTATTAACACCTATTCTCAACAACTCCCATTCGGTAGTTCCATTTGTAAGTAACAGCCATCCTTATCAACACCCATTCTCTATTTTCATTTTTAAATAACAGCCATCCTTATCAACACCCATTTTCACGTTTCCATTGTATAATAACACCCATCCTTATCAACACCGACTCTCAACAACACCCATTATCACGTTTCCATTGTATAATAACACCCATCCTTATCAACACCGACTCTCAACAACACCCATTATCACGTTTCCATTGTATAATAACACCCATCCTTATCAACACCGACTCTCAACAACACCCATTTCACGTTTTCATTGTTTAATAGCACCCATCCTTATCAATACCCATTTTCTATTTCCATTTTTAGGAGCCATTCTTGAAAACACTCATTCTGAACATTTTCCATTTTTGATTTCAATTTTTTTTAAAATACCCATCTTTATCAGCACCCAGCCTCTATATCCATTTTTAATAACACCCATTCTAAACACCATCCGTTCTTTATTTCCGTTATTTAATAAGGCCCATGCAAATCAAAACGCATACCCACCAGCAAAGGAACAGAAAAAATGCATGTTTTCAAATGACCATAAAAGAAAAAAAAGTTCGCATTTATATATGACAGTCTATGATTTATCTGTAGCAACTTTAGTTAGTTCGTTGCCAATCTCGAAATTTGTTTGTTTAATAAAAGTGCGAGTTCGTGATTCCCTGAAAATGGACCAGAATAATTGAGAGTCAAGATTAATGGTAATGCAAACATTTTTAATGTCACTGTTTACTTACAAGCCCTTCGGCCTTACCCGCTAACGACTTGTAAATATTTAAGAGAGGTGCTGGTTCATGTAAGTTTGTATTTGCGATTTGATACCGGAGGACCATGATTTGTAAACTGATTATTACCATAATAGTATATTGAATAATCATAAGATATCTGGATCAAACTATGTATTTCTATGCTGAATAATTACAGGATATTGTGGGATGGGCTAATGCAGGGCATATATTTGTTAGTGAGTTAGTTTGCATTACTTTAAGGGATACTGATGCTATGGTGATACTGTCTGGTGCTGCTATGTTGTTCTCCCTCTTCCTTCCTCCATCCTGCTCTCCCCCTGGATGTTCCTTCCTTTACTCCCTCATGTTGGAAGCTCTAAAAGGCAGGCGTGAGAAAAGGCTCAATCTGCTGCAGTACCCGGGAGCTCTACTCTCTCTCCTCCTAGTCACTCGACTGTCCCAGCCTGACTCCTTATCTCCTGCACTTTGAACCCAAGGATCCCTCTCAGATAGTATTTACAAAGTAGGCTGTAGAGGTCAGCACTCTCCAGGGGACATCCTTGGTTAGTCTAGTTGACAACAGATGGGGCTGGTATAGTTTATTGCCGCTTCAATTTTAAATTGAACAGTCACTGTTATTATTAGTCCGCTTAAAAAAAATATTATGTAAGCTATCTTGCTGGAAATCTAATAGCTTATAAATTGTATCAATTTCTATAATATTTCTTCTAATATTTTTAAGCAAAGCTAGATTTAAATATATAGAGAGAAGAATGGTTTTGAGCATAGTAGTTGTATTGTATGAGAACTAGACATGATGTAGTTGCCAGCTGATCCATATCTACCTAGCCTCGGCTAATTTATGGGCTGCAGCACAAAGTTCCATTTCTCGTGACTTATAAACTTCACTATTCCACTAGCAGCTGATATATCACTCAGGATATTGTTACTAAATGTAGCCATTTATCACACTGCCCTATCTAAATGCCTTTTTTTCCCTCTTCCTCTGGGAAGATTAAAGTAATTCTAAAAGAAATGACACGAATAAACTAGAAGGTAGTTTATCGGTCGTATGCTGCATGAATGATTGGCTTGTACCGTTTAAGCAGATTTTCCTCAAGAAAAATCAGCTATTGAGGTTGTATTAATGACGTGATTTTCGAAATTTTTAGTCAAATGTATAACGATCCTATCCAGGAGATATCGAAAATGAGGTCCGTTCCGGTGTATATATAAAATTTACAACACAAATGTTCATATATGGTCTTTCAGATATATAGCATCTTACTGGCTTCTAGAAAAAAATTACATATAAATGAGAATATGTGCTCTAATGAGATCACAAGCGTGTTATAAACGCCCATTCAAGAAATATTGGAAACGAACAAGGTGACACACTAGGAAAGGAAGTAGCCCAAGATACAAAAAAAGTCCGTCACGCAGGGGCTGCGTAAACTAAGCACATTTCCCACGTGGAGTTTTACAATAGAGAAATTTCACGAGAGTCGAGCAGTTAAGAAAACGTCCGAACTAGCTTTTGGCGGGAGTCACCCGTCCGCTAGCCGCCCTGATTTAATTAGAATGCAAATATCTCGGTTAATATTCAAGATAAAGAATAAATGTATAAAACAATATTTATAGTAAATTTAATTTGCAATAAGATTGATTCTGTACAATTTTTCGAACGGAGATATTTCGAATTTTCGAAAATCCCCCCCTCTAAACCCCCCTCCCACTGGGCCGATTTCAGCCATTAACAAACTTGATCTTTTTTTTTTTTTTACATAAAACGACCAAATATCGAGTTTGGTAACGATCAAACAACAATTGAGACCGCTAGAGCGGTATCAGACTAATCTATATATATATATATATATATATATATATATATATATATATATATAGATATATATGGTATTGAACGACCCTCACTTTTGTCATCTACTAGGTAGGATCGAGTGACATTTGAAGAAAAATTTCGAAAATTCCGTCATGAGTACAACCTCATTAGCTGATTTCCCTCAAGGGAAATCTGCTAATAATCCGAGAATTGTCTCTCTAACCACCCTCATACTTTAAAAAGTCCGTCACGCAGGGGCTGCGTAAACTAAGCAGATTTCCCATGTGAAGTTTAGCAATAGAGAAATGTGCATACTGGTAACACAACACCACCATAGGTAATTACAAACGGTAATGAGAAATCTTTCAGTTAATTTAATTAAACTCTCAACTGAAACGGCTTCTGAATTGTAAGAATAATTTATATTTTTATAACTCAAATTTAAGTAGTCCAAGAACTAAAGAAGGGGGGGGGATGAACAGAACGTATTTGCATAAATCTCACAAAGTAACGAAGGTTAGGTAAGGGTTGGAAACGACAGGTTAGGTTAGAAGCTTCCGTGAGACTTACGAAAACTGCAGAACTAACCCGAACAACACCCGACCACAGACTTCATAAAAATGCAAATATCTCGGTTAATATTCAAGATATTAAGCAAATTAAATTTACTATAAATAGTGTTATATACATTTATTCTTTATCTTGAATATTAGCCGAGATATTGGCATTTTTCTGTTTTCAACTTCTGAGACGAGATCGACTAACTTCGGGTCTACTCGTGAGTTTCCGTCAAGAGCTAGTTCGGGTCGTTCGCGTAACTGTACGGCTCTCTATTCTGAAATTTCTCTATTGTAAAACTTCACATGGGAAATCTGCTTAGTTTACGCAGCCCCTGCGTGACGGACTTTTTTTCTTTCCGGCGAGACATTGGCAGACCTGTTTGTTTACATTTCAGACGCTTCTCGTTCGTATTTATTCCCTTAATATTCATGGTGGTGTGGTGTTAGCAGTATGTAGATTTATCTGCTCAGTTTACACAGTCCGTAAATGATTAATTATTTCCTATACCGAAAAGTTTCTATGGAGAAATTTGGAACTTATAGTGAAAACTTATAGACTGATATAAGGTGTGTCTAAAGTAGGAGGGAGGGATAGAAAGGAGATAGAGTATGTGTGTGTAGGGGATGATGGTGGAGGGGGGAGAGTGTACATAAATCTAAAAAAGCCGATAGGACTCTCTCTCCCCATTCAAACATGCTTTTACCTTCTACTGTCAGAAACACGTATATGTGTATTTTTTTTAATGCATTATATGTACTTTTTATGGAGAGAGAGAGAGAGTGAGAGAGAGAGAGAGAGAGAGACTCCCCCTGGAGGGTTTTTATTAAATTTTTTATTTTTAAAACAGCTAAAAATTGTTCCGGCTTCTATATGGATTTAACTCGGCAGTCTCTCTAATGCGTTCGGCAAGGGCGCTATTTCATTATAGAATATTCCTTTATTTCTGATTATATCTGGTTTTATTTAAATATTCAAGGCTCCTATATATTATACAAAATTATCAAATGAATACTTTTAGCAGATTTTCCTTAAAGGAAATCAGCTATTGAGGTCATACTCGTGATGAGATTTTCTGAAACATTTTCTTAAATCTCCATCCATCCTACCTAGCACACGAAGAAAATTAGGTCCGTTCAAAATTATATATATATATATATATATATATATATATATATATATATATATATATAACTTTTCTTTTCACATGTCTTAGACACCATAACTGCATTTTGTTTCTTTGGTGTCTGTTTGTTTGTTTGTTACCTTTTCACGTAAAAACGGCTGAACCGAATTTTATGAAACTTGGTAGGTATATTACTGCTAACCCAACTTAGACTTGAGGCAATATTAATATCCTCTGAGACGAACAGGAGTGGGGGTTATAATGGAAGCATGAAATTAAAAATAGCGATATTTCGTTTCCTATTGGTTTTTCGGAAAATATGAACATAACAGAAGTTGTTTAGTTTGTTATTTAGAGTAACTTTTGTTATATACACTTTTTTCGTATACGGAATTATAAACGAGATATACGCTAATACCTATAGCGGAAGTGAACAATTTTATTTGGAACAAAAGACCCAACCGAAATAAATGAAACTCGGTATGTGTATTAGCACTAATGCTTTCATTATAATAAGCCATACCAACATTTCTAGGGACGGGTAGGTGGGGGGGGGAGGGTTGTAAGAGAGGCCTGAATTTAAAAATAGCTGTATTTTGTTTTCAATTCGTTTTTCTGCAAATATGAATATAACAAAAGTTGTTTATTTTGTTATTTAGAGTAACTTTTGTTATATTCATTTTTGTCTTTTAACAATTTATAAACGAGATTTACACTATAAACTAAAGCGGGAGTGAACTATTTTATTTGGCGGTAATGATTGAACCGAACTTAACAAAACTCGGTATGTCAATTAGCATTAATTCTTCCATGATTATAAGCTATATTAAAATGTTTAGGTTAGAACGGGAGTTTTAAGGGAGGGCTGAAATAAAAATTCGTGATATTTCATTATGTTTCATTCATATTTGTTTTTCGACAAACATCCACATAACAAAAGTTGTTTACTTTGTTATTTAGATTAACTTTTTTTTTTTTTTTTATACATTTCTCCAGAAACAATGTGTGGAGCAAGTAATTTACGTAGAAATATTAATATGCTCAACAATTCATTCCTATTTGAACTATCAGGTACCTAGCTGAAAAAAATAATTCAAATCAATGTTAATATTTTGTCCTTAATAGCTGAAATCTATGCATAATGCACAGCAGACGGAAAATATGACAATTTGGAGGACAGTGAAGACTTACATAAAAAATTAATTTTCTTATTAACAAATGCCAACAACGGGTATTAACCCTAAACACTGGGACGGGTAAATGTCAAAATATTGTGAAAAGTAAAGCCTTGCCAAAAAAATACCATCATCATTCAGGCTCAGAAGAATTCCGAAGCGGGGGAACTTAGGTGTATATATATATATATATATATATATATATCTAGATATATGTGTCCCCGCTTCGGAATTCATCTGAGGCTGAATGAAGATGGTATTTTTTTGCTAGGATTTACTTTGCAGAGTATTTTGACATTTACCCGTCCCAGTGTTTAGGGTTTATTTACTCGTTAATAATAAAATTGTTTGTTATGTAAAGCTTTACTGCCCTCAATATTTTTATATTTCCCGGCTACTGTGAATTTAATTCTCATTATAACGCAATGATCCATATAATTTTCCTAAGCTACAGAACCGATTTATATGAAACTTGGTATGTATATTACTTTCAACCCAACTTAGAATATAGGACATATTAATATTCTCAGTGACGAACAGAAGTAAGGGGTATTAGGGAGGCCTGAAATTAAGTATAGCGATATTTAGATTTTATAGGGTTTTCGGCAAACATGGATATCAAAGAGGTGTTTTTTGTGTAAGTTTTGTTGTATACACAATTTTTGTACAGCGATGTTTAAACAAGATATATAATTTTTTAGTCAACAATGTTTTTGGGCACAAAAGACTGAACCGTACTGATCAGAACTCGCTATATTATTTAGCATCAACTCCTCATCAAAATAACCTATATCAACTTTTCTAGGGGCGAAGAGGAATGTGAATTATAAAGGACGCCTGAAATGAAAAATGCAATATTTCATTTCGTCTTGGTTGTTTTTTTTGGCAACCTCGCAAATAACAGAAGGTGTTGTTAGACTCCTTTAGGTCTTGAACTACTAAAATTTGAGTGATTAAAATATAAATTATTCTGATTCATTATAAATTACAGTACTAGATATAGTTAATAGTTCGCAATAGAGTTAAATTGTGATATTCAGATATATATATATATATATATATATATATATATATATATATATAATTTTTTTCTTTCTGGTGAAGAATATGCCTATATATCTATTCAGCTCTGAGTGTTTGGCAGACCTGATTCTTTACAATTCAGAAGCCGTTTCCGTTGGGACCTTATTAAAATTAACTGAGATTTCTCATTACAGTTTGTATTTACTCACGGTGGAGTTAAGTGTTACAAGTATGCAGATTTCTCTATTGTTAGACTTCACGTGGAAAACTTGCTTAGTTTTCGCAGCCCCTGCGCGACGGACTTTTTCATTATCTTGATCAATAACCGAGATATTTACATTTTTCGTAGTTCAGTAAAACCTTTTTCCTATTCATATCATATTAACAATAAGCTGTTATATTATGAAGCACGTATGATATCTAAATACCAAACGTTGTTAAATATATTTGATGTCTAACTACCGAATATTGTTCTCATTGAAATTTTACGTGACTCAGTTGGGTAATCTGCTTAGTTAACGCAGCCCCTGTGCGACGGATTTTATTAGTAAGATATCCTGAGGAACGTCGAATACCATATATGTATGTATGTATGTATATATATATATATATATATATATATATATATATATATATATATATATATATATACTAGCCAAGGTACCCAGCTTCGCTCAGGAAATCATTTGAGACGGAATGGTTCTATTTTGTTTTTGGCAATGCTTCGACGTGTACAACTGCTCTTCCTGTCTGGGCTCATTTCTTCCCTTAAGGGCGACTTATGGAAAAAAAAAAAAAATAGATTTGAAGAATAAATGAAAATAATTCTCTAATCATTCCCTCTCCACTGTTTGACACTCCGTGTATAATTCAAATCATAATCAAGGATATCATTTATAATAACTATATATCATTGATGATGTACGTATTTTAGCAGATCTCCCTTGAGGGAAATCAGCTATTGAGGTTGTACTCATGACGCGATTTTCGAAATTTTTCTTCAAATGTCCATCGATCCTACCAAGGAGATGACGAATATGAGGTCCGTTCAAAACTGTATATATATATATATATATATATATATATATATATATATATATATATATATATATATATTTGTCTGTTACCGCTCTAGCGGTCGCAATTATTGCTTAATCGTTACCAAACTGGATATTTAGTCGTTTTATGTAAAAAGACAAATCAAGTTTGTTAACGGCTGAAATCGGGCCAGGGGGAGGGGGGGGGGTATTGAGGAGAGGATTTTTGAAAAATCAAAATATCTCCGTTATTATGCGTCGGATCGAAAAATTGTATAAAATTAATCTTATTGTAAATTAAATGTACTATAAATATTGTCATACACATTTATTCATTATCTTGAATATTAACCGAGATATTTGGATTTTTCATTTTTCAGCTATTAGCAAACCGCCACTTCTACTCATGTTACAAAAACAATACTCTGCTACATAACAAGTCACATTTTTTGAAGTTCAAATACCAAAAATTGTATTTAAGAGACCTTTATTATACAAGATACATGCAAATATGTCCTGGTGACCCCCCCCCCCGTCTTGGGTTTTGGACTACAAAAATTTGATTGATTGAGGTAACAATTATTCTGACTTATCAATTACATTACTAGATATAGTAAATAGTTCTCAATGAAATTAATATGTTATATTCTGATATATTTCAGTAATGTTTTTCTTTCCGGTGTGAGGCGGGCATACCTGTTTGTTTACATTTCTAACCTAACGCTTCCTGTAGGCAGGTTAACGGAATTGGCCGAAACACTTCTTATTTTCGTTTGTATTTATTCACGGTGGTGTTGTGTTACCAGTATGTATATATATTACACTTAACTTGTCGATGGAAATCTGCTTAGTTTACGCAGCCCCTGCGTGACGGACTTTTCTGTATTCAATCTAGCTAATATACCCGGAGATGCCCGGGAAATCATCGTTGACTGACTAATGAAAAATAGAGAAACAAAAAAGCAAATACACAATCAAACGGACACGAAAGAAACAAAATGCAGTTATGGTGTCTATGACATGTGAAACAAAAAAGTATCGCGAAATTTTAAAGTCGAACTTATAAATCCGTAATTTAGTTCTTCTCTACTTATATCGATGGGAAACCACATTAAGAAAGTTCCGAAGAGAGCCTGTGTTAGGAAGAATGCTGAGAACTTGCAAAAAATTAACATTTCTAAAACTTCAAACGCGCCGCGTGGAAAAAGTTGCGGCTCTGGGGTATTTAAACTAGTGAGAACCGTGCAATTAACCTTGATCAGAAAAGCAATTTGTATGTAAATTTACGGCAGAGGAAGCATATCGGCCATAATAGGTGAGTGGGGGTTGGAGTGGGGGGAATGGGAAACTTTCCCAGTATTAGCAGAAGGAAAACTACAGTTTCCCAGCGGTAGTTATTCCCCAGCATCACTCCACACTCTCAAACACCAATCTTGTTTGGAAAACTTATATAGCCCTTCCATATACATCCCTTCCGCTTACGGCAGAACCCATTTAATTTGGATACTCTGGAGTTTAAGACAAATTTATTTTATTACTATATATATATAAAATTGTAACCTCTGTCTGTACATTGATTTTTTTCGCGAAATTTCACGATAACTTTTCGTTTCACATGTCATAGACACCATAACTGCATTTTGTTTCTTTCGTGTATGTTTGTTTGTTTGTTACCTTTTCACGCATAAACGGCTGAACCGAATTTTATGAAAATTGGTATGTATATTACTACTAACCCAACTTAGACTTTAGGCTATGTTAATATTCTCTGAGACGAACAGGAGTGGGGGTTATAAGGAAGGCCTGAAATTAAAAATAGCGATATTTCGTTTCCTATTGCATTTTCGGCAATTACGCACATAACAAAAGTTGTTTAATTTATTATTTAGTGTAACTTTTGTTATATACACTTTTGTCGTATACCTAAGTATAAAGGCGTTATACGCTAAAAATGATAGCGGAAGCCAACAATTTTATTTGGCCCAAAAGACTCAACCGAACTAAACCGAACTCGGTATGTGAATTAGCACTAACGTCTTCCTTATAACAAGCCATACTAACATTTCTAGGGACGGGCAGGAGTGGGGGTTATAAGGGAGGCCTGAAATTAAAAATAGTGATATTTCGTTTCCTATTGGGGTTTCGGCAAATATGCACATAAGAAAGTTGTTTATTTTATTATTTAGAGAAATTTGCTCAACAATTCTTTGGAACTACCAGGTAACTCACCGGGAAAAATTAATTCAAATGTATGTTAATATTTTGTGCTTAATCATTCAAATCTATGCATAATGCACAGGAAACGGGAAATATGACAATATGGAGAACAGTGAAGTCTTGCATAAAAGAAATAGTTGTATTATTAACAAATCCAGAGAAACGACGGGTATTTAAACTAAACACTGGAGCGGGTAAATGTCAAAATATTGAGCAAATTAAAGCCTTGCCAAAAAAATACCATCACCATTCAGCCTCAAATGAATTCCCGAGCGAAGCCGGGTATCTGAGCTAGTTACTATATATCTATATATATATATATATATATATATATATATATATATATATATATATATATATATATATTAAAAACGTCCGTCAAGAAGGGACTGCGCAAACTAATCAGATTTCCCTCGGGAAGGTTTACAACAGATAAATCTACATTCTGGTAACACCATCGTGAATGTTAAGGAAATAAATAAAAAACGTAATAAGAAATTCCATAAATTTACCAGTTAATAATATCTACAACGGAAAGTGTCTGAATTGTAAACAAATAGGGCAGCCAACTTCGCAGCTCTGAATAGACAGAATTATTATTCTAGATGAACAATTAATGAAATATATCTGAATATAACATACTAATTTTATTGAAAACTATTTACTATAGTTAGTGGTGTAATTTGAAATGAATCAGAATAATTTCTATCTCAATACTGAGATTTTAGTAATCCATCAACAAAATAAGGGGTGGGGTACGTTAATGGCTGAAATCGGACCAGGGGGAGTTTAGAGGGGGAGAATTTTGAAAATTCGAATTTTTTTCAATTTATTGAGGTCGTAGTCATGAAGCGATTTTCGAATCATTTCGTTATATGTCCATTAATCCTACCCGTTCAAAATGATGTATATATACATATATAAATTTGGCAGATAACGCTCTAGCGTTTGAACTTTACCAAACACGATATTTACTCGATTTACGCAACAAAAAAAAACCAAGGAAGGGGGGATTTTCAAAACATTAAAATATCTCCGTTACAATAGGTTGGATCGAAAAAGTGTATAGAGTAAATTGTATTGCAAATTGAATGTACCATAAATATTGATATAAACATTTATTCTCTATCTTGAATATTAACCGAGATATTTGCATTTTTCAGTTTTCAGCCTTCAGTAAACCCCCATTTGTACTAGTATTACATAAACAATTCTCTGTTATATAATAAACCACATTATGCAAAGCCTAAGTACCAAATATTGTTTTCATTGACTTTTACTTTGTGAGATATATGCAAATACGTTCTGTTCACCCTGCCCCTTCATTTGTTTTTGGATTACTAAAATTTGAGTGATTGAGATAAAACTGATTCTGATTTATTACAAATTACACCACTAGCTTTAGTAAATTGTTTTCAATAAAATTAATATGTTGTATTCAGATATATTTCATTAATTGTACATTGGACAAATATATTGTGCCTCAAAGAGAATACCTATCATTGGTAAACATTCTGGATTACAACAATGAAAGTAAAGTTAATGATATTTTTTGTTTCTTATCAAAAGTTTGTGAAAGTTAACAATATAGAAGAAAGAATTGTATTATTTTTTTATGGGGTGCTTATTCAATAATAATCGGCAAATTATTTATTATATGCAGTTATACTTATTATTAGAAGAGTTATACTTATCTTAGATAATAGTTATGTTAATCTGATATGATAGGAAACTGATCTTTATTTAGACATTCAAAAAGAATGAATTAATCTACATTTACATTAAATTATAACCTATTGAATTCAGTATTATAATCATTTAGATTAATATTAATATTGTATTACGTGCCAATGTATATGCTGTTCAGTTGTAATTCTAGGAATTATTATTATTTTATTTACACATACTTTAAGAAGTATAATATATCAATAACCATACTAACACTAATTGGCCAGACTCTTGGCAACATGTTGTAAACAGAAGCCAATAAAATATCTATCTATCTATCTATCTATATTTCATTAATTGTTTGTCTTTCCGGTCTATCTATGCAGCGCTACGAGGCTGGCTGGCCTGTTTGATTACAATTCAGCCGCTATCAGTTGTAGAGATTATTAACTTGTATTGTACATTTACTGAGCATTCACGGTAGTGTTACCTGTATGTATATTTATCTATTGTTTACCTTCGAGTGGTAAATCTGCTTACTTTACGCAGCCCCTGCGTGACGGGCTTTTGGTACTACAATATTGTCCAGAAGGTGGGCCTTATTATCATAGGAGAAGGTTCCGGTCAATCAGGTTCAGTTTGCACTTCACCCCCTCACAATCAACCCCCCTTGAATAATTTAAGAGCAAATCCACCCCTTCTCCCTTCATTATTCCGCTTTCTAGTTTTTCTCCCGCCTAAACCGGGGTCTTTTTTTTTTTTTTTTTTAACTTTTTCTTTCGTCCTTTTTGCCAGTTCGTTTCCTCCCATATTTTATTTCTCTTAATTCCATAACTGCCTATTTCACGGATTTTCTTATCAGTGATAATTTTCTTTTTATCTTAATCTTAAGCTTCAACAAAGTTAAATTTAAAGAAGAACTCTTTTTTTCATTTCTACGACTGTGGGATTAAAGAAAAAAAAAAGATTGAGTTTCTCAAGGTCAAAAAACAATTTAATACAAAAAAAACTTATATCACTAAGGGCCACATTTCCGCAAAAGGCCGTTTTTGAAACTTGTTCATACATTCCCAACTACAATTAGAAAACGATGTGGAAATAACAATTGGCACATAACTCAATTTATGAACTCATCCTATTTATTTGATTCAATATTAAATTTTGAGCAGAATTTCAATATACACTCAACCGCAAAAAAAAAACCGGACACTTCATTTTTGTCGTATTAAAAGCTAATTTTCAGCAATTTTCTTTATGTGGGTATTCTAGTTATTACTGAGAATTTAGAGTCTAAGTCCATTGAACTAATCCCTTCAGGATTAGTAAACAATTAGATAAAACTCAGATTAGATTTATTTGTCCTGAAGTTGATCTATTCTAAACTGTAAGTAGTTTTTCGCACATTTAAACACCTTTAATTATTAACCAAGCATTTTCTTTAATTAATGTTTTATTTTTATTTTGGTCCAGAATAATGGGTCTTTAAAACTTAGATGGAAGGCCGGAGCTTACGTTACATTGCCGAAACGCTTGGGGTAGCGAAGTCTACCATTCACTATAATAAAAATGAAGAATAATTTTTTTTTTTTTAAATGTGTTAATTTATCTTTTTCTTTTTATTTATTTTGTATTTTTTTGTAAATACTCAATAAAAATTATTCACTTTTGGCAGATTTTGTTTAAATAACCTATAGATTAACCAATTATTTTAATTAAAAAGATTAATATACATATATATTAAGTATTTAACAAAATTATAAGACTAAATCTAAGTGTCCGGTTTTTTTTGCGGTTGAGTGTAGGAAATAAGCTTTTCAGCTAGCTTTTCACAGTGCAATTTTCCTATAATGTCCACCGATCCGTTGAATAGAAAACAAAACTTGAGATGAAATCATAAGCATTATATTTAAGCGTGTGAGAAATATGCCTGGCTTACGCACCACTTGCGTGAAGAATTATTTGGCTAATAAGATTATTTTGAACTGACATTCCAATTATTATGAATAATTATCAATATACAGATAAATGAACCATTGAATTTATAAAGTCTGTCACCCAGGAGCTGCGTAAACTAAGCAGATTTCCCGCGTGAAGTTTGGTAATAGATAAATCTACATACCGGTAACACAATACCACCGTGAATATTAAGTGAATAAATACAAATGATAATAAGAAACTTCCTGACGGAAAGCATCTGAAATGTAAACAAACAGTTTTGACAAATTCTTACCGGAAAGAGAAAATATTACTGTAATATAACGTATTCATTTGATTGGAAACTATTTACTATATCTAGTACTGTAATTTATAATGAATCAGAATATTTTTTATCTCAATCAATCAAATTTAAGTAGTCCAAATGCTTTTTCAAAATTCTCCCCCTCTAAACCACCCTCCCCTTGTCCGATTTCAGGTGTTAACGAACTTTCTTCTTGCATAAAACGACTAAATATCAAGTTTGGATACGATTAAACAATAATTTCGACTGCTAGAGCGGTAACAGACACACACACACACACACACACACACACACACATATATATATATATATATATATATATATATATATATATATATAAAATTGTAACCTCTGTCTGTACATTGATTTTTTTCGCGAAATTTCACGATAACTTTTCGTTTCACTTGTCATAGACACCATAACTACATTTTGTTTCTTTCGTGTCTGTTTGTTTGTTTGTTTGTTAGCTTTTCAGGCATAAACGGCTGAACCGTATTTTATGAAACTTGGTATGTATATTACTACTAGCCCGACTTAGACTTTAGGCTATATTAATATTCTCTAAGACGAACAGAATGATTTCCTATTGGGGTTTCGGCAAATATGCACATAACAAAAGTTGTTTATTTTGTTATTTAGAGAAATTTGCTCAACACTTCTTTTCAATATGAACTACCAGGTACCTCACCTGAAAAAATTAATTCAAATGTATGCCAATATTTTCTCCTTAATAATTCAAATATTTGCATAATGCACAGGAGGCGGGAAATATGACAATATGCAGGACAGTGAAGTCTTACATAAAAAAATAATTTTATTATTAACAAATGCCAACAACGTGCGTTAACCCTAAACACTGGAACGGGTAAATGTCAAAATATTCTGCAGAGTAAAGCCTTGCCAAAAATATACCATCACCATTCAGCCTCAAATGAATTCTTCAAATGAAGCCGGGTATCTAAGCTAGTATATATATATATATATATATATATATATATATATATATATATATATATATGCTAACTTGCATGGGACATGCAGAAACAAATAAACTTCCTTCTTTAGGGTTACTCTAGGAAGGAAACCAGTAAAAAAAAAATAATATATATATATATATATATACATATATATATATATACACATACATATATACAGTTTTAAAGGACCTCATTTCCGTTATATCCTAGGTATGATCGTTGGACATTTGAAGAATTATTACGAAATCGCGTCATGAGTACGACCTCAATAGCTGATTTCCCTTAAGGCAAATCTGCTAATAAGTGCTGACTTATACTTGTATAAATATGATGATCAAAGTGATTTCCTTTATCAGTTACTTAATAAAATTGAGAAAATTATTAACATTTTTGAATTTCCACTACATACATAAAAAAAAAAAAAAAAAAAAAAAAAATTGTTTATACATTTGGGCTTGCTACACCCTTTGAGATTGACCACAAGATTAGCTGCCTATATGAGTTTATATATATATATATATATATATATATATATATATATTAATATTTATTAACGTTCACTTTTAAAAATTAAATTTATATAGATAATAGAATGGCATTAATTCTCACCTTCTTCGTAACAGCTAAAGAAGCATACCTGAAACAACAAAAATATCAATGAATTCGACTGATTTCAAAATAAAAAATAAAATGAAATGTTTTATTATTATCTGTTATTATTCTCTTTCTTCTATAGAGGTTATAAACACACGTAGATATTTAGATTACATTAAAAACGTTAGCAGTTTTAAGGGAATATGTGATTGGTATTTTTCAGAAATATTCGTTAATGTCGTTTAAACTTGTAATGTAAATGTAAAGTGATTGAACATCGTGATGACTGCATTATCAAGGTGCATTGCTGGTTTTGGGTTTCTTAGCATCTACTTTATCGGAGTGCATTGCTGGTTTACAATTTCATGGTATTTGCATTATCCGGGTGCATTGCTGGTTTTGGGTTTCTTGGTATCTACTTTATCGGAGTGCATTGCTGGTTTCGAATTTCATGGTATTTGCATTATCAGGGTGTATTACTGGTTTTGAAATTCATGGTATTTGCATTATCAGGATGAATTGCTGGTTTTGGAATTCATGGTATTTGCATTATCAGGGTGCATTGCTGGTTTTGGAATTCATGGTATTTGCATTATCAGGGTGCATTGCTGGTTTTGGAATTCATGGTATTTGCATTATCAGGGTGCATTGCTGGTTTTGGAATTCATGGTATTTGCATTATCAGGGTGCATTGCTGGTTTTGGAATTCATGGTATTTGCATTATCAGGATGAATTGCTGGTTTTGGAATTCATGGTATTTCAAGAAGAATAGAATAGTTACATTTCAGGTAGAATTTCATTGCTGCATTTCAAGTTGAATGGAGTCGTTACGTTTCAGGTGGAATTTCATTGCTACATTTCAAGTAGAATGGAATTGTAACAATTCAGCTGGAATTTCATTGCTACATTTCACGAAGAATAGAATAGTTACATTTCAGGTAGAATTTCATTGCTGCATTTCAAGTTGAATGGAGTCGTTACGTTTCAGGTGGAATTTCATTGCTACATTTCAAGTAGAATGTAATCTACATTTCAGGTAGAGTGGACAAGCTACAATTTACTCCTTTTCGTAATAGCTTAATTCCTGAACGCCTGCTTGGATAAATTAAGAACGTACATAAAATCGCATCATGAGGACAACCTCTTTAGCTGAGATCTGCTAATATCTCCGTTGTTACGTGTCGGACGAAAATAACGTTGTGTAACTAATTGTGTTAAACCATTTATGTTCTAAGGTCGATGCTCTACACATATTGGTTTCGCAGACCAATATTTATCGGGTTACTCACACTTCCTGGTTTCATCCTTCAAAAGACCCTCATTTCTACCCATTGGATTATATCTAAGAAATAGAAAATATATCGTAAGAAGAGATCAATAATACGTTATGCCAACACGACGGAAATGCTCTTGTTATATGAGACGTACTCATTAATTTAATACTGATTCAAGGAATTTGTGTTGTGCTCATGTCAGATATATACTTTCAGATTCCATTCTAGGATTCACGATTATCTAACCTAACTCTATACATATTTATAATGTGCGCAGTTAAATAAAAATGGAGTTTCAGTCAATTGTACTAATTATGCCTAAATGGCTTATAAACTCACTTCTTCCCGCTCAATTTGTGAGTCAAAGCAGCTTCCTATCATTCGGAATATTAATAAATTTGTTTTATCACGCTAACCAACAAACTTATCATTAGTTTGTAATGGTTATACTTTTTTTTAACGATTTTTGTACGAAGCCAACACGCAACATTGAGAAAATTGCCCTTATAGAAACTTAATTCTGTTTTGACAAGTTTACATATTAGTTGTTCTTTATGACTATGAAATTTTACAATTTATTGTCATATAGGAGAGCCAAATTTAATTGACAAATAAATATTCAATAAGCATGTAAAAGAAAATTAAATAGAATTCTTAGTCCCACTTTATTTTTCTCCTCGTAGTATCTCCATGAGAAGATATTTATTTGAATACATGTTCCATTGCTACATGGCATACTACATGTATGGTTATGTTTAAATACATTTTTATTATAAAATATATACACGTTAATCAACCATCTAATCAAATATAATATAAAAAAATAATAATAAAATAAAATATTAAAATAAGTACGATAATTACAAATAAAATTAATAGATGAAATGAACAAAAATTAAAAAATCCGTCACGCAGGGGCTGCGTAAACTAAGCAGATTTCCCACGTGAAGTTTAGTAGTAGATAAATCTACATACTGGTAACACAACACCAACGTGAATATTAAGTGAATAAATACAAACGGAAATAAGAAATGTTTCATTCAATTTCAATAACCTGCCGACGGGAAGCGTTTGAAATGAAAACAAACAGGTCTTTCAGTCTCACACTGGAAATAAAATCAATTATTGAAATATATCTGAATATAACATATTACTTTTATTGAAAAATTTTTACTATATCTAGTAATGTTATTAATAACGAGCCACAATAATTGTTATCTCAATGAATCAAAGTTTAGTAGTAGAAAACCTTAAGACGGGGGAGGGGGGAGGTTACCTGCAAATATTTGCATGTATCTCGTATAATTAAGGGTCTCTTGAAAACAATATTTGGTATTTAAGCTTCGAATAATGTGTTTATTATATAACAGTGTATTATTATGGTAACATGAGTAGAAGTGGGGGTTTTATGAAGGCCGATAACTGAAAACACCAAATATCTTGGTTAATATTCAAGATTGGGAATAAATGTACATAGCAATAATTATAGGAACTTTAATTTGCTATAGGATTGGTTCTGTAAAAGTTTTCTGGATCCGAGGAATAGCAAAGGAGATATTTCAAATTTTCGAAAATCCTCCCCTCTAAACCCCCCCTCCTCCCCGATTTCAGCCGTGAAAGAATTTGATTTCTCTTTTTACATACGACTAAAAATCGAGTTTGCTACCGATTAAACAATAATTGCGACCACTGGAGGGGTAAAAGACAAATATATATATATATATATATATATATATATATATAATTTTGAATGGACCTCATTTTCGTCATCTCCTGGGTAGGAGCGATGGACATTTGAAGAAAAGCTTCATAAATCGCGTCCTGAGTACGGCCTCAATAGCTGATTTTCCTCAGGGGAAATCTGGAAAAATGACCGAAGTCGTTATTTCTTTTCCATTCACTTATTAAATTTGATACAATTACTAAACATTTTTTTTTTTTATGTCGTATGAATATTCCTATTTTAAATCACGAATTTTCACGAGATAAATAATCATAGATTTAGTTAAATATCACTAGTAGGCCCAAGGCCCAGGGGTAGAATATATGGAAATGCAATTACCCCTAATTCACTTTATTCAAATTCTCCAACGCCTATTCAGCAAATGGCCTAGCGAGACATCCTTTCTCTTTGGGTTTAGCAGAATTCCCTTAATTTTGAACGGACCTCATTTTCGTCATCTCCTGGGTAGGATTGATGGTCAAGAGTATGACCTCAATACCTGATTTCCCTCAAGGGAAATCTAGAGAAAAAAATTCGTTTCATTAGAACAAGGGATGATACCTGGAATGTCTCATACAAACATGGACCTTTCTTTCGAAATCATGATTACAACCTCAATAATTGATTTCCCTTAAGGAAAATCACCTAAAATGCGTCCTAAAAGTAAAATTCCTTAGAAATCTGAAAACCAACATTTCTCGCAATTACAATATTTCCCTTACTTCGAACTAGGAGTTAAAAAGAAATGTTTCAAATTGGTTGAAGAAAATTCCTTCTTAGAAGTGCCACTACATAGAACCTTTGAACACTTTTTTTCATTATTCTTTTTTTTTACTGATTTCCCTTAGAGGAAATCTGTTACTGAGGTTGGACTATTGCCGGGATACAAGAAAACTTTCCTGAAATGTCCATCGATCCTACCCAAGGGGTAGCGAAAATAAGGCCTTTTCAAAATTATATTTATTATCTGTTAACTCTATAGCTGTCACCATTTTTGTTTGATCATTAACCAACTCGACATTAAATTGATAGTAATAATATACATACCAAGTTTCATAAAATTCGGTTCAGCCGTTTATGCGTGAAAAGGTAACAAACAAACATACACGAAAGAAACAAAATGCAGTTATGGTGTCTATGTCATGTGAAACGAAAAGTTATCGTGAAATTTCGCGAAAAAAATCAATGTACAGACAGAGGTTACAATTTTATATATATTCGATATTTAGTCGTTTTAAGCAAAATGAAAGATCAAGTTCGTTAACGGCTGAAATCGGACCAGGGACCATAAATATGTCATATTCTGATATGTTTCAGTAATTTTTTTTCTTTCCCGTGAGGCATTGGAAGACATGTTTTTTTACATTTGAGTCGCTTCCCGCCGGGAGGGGAAAGATTTCTTATTACCGTTTGTATTTATTCACTTAGTATTCACGGTGGTTTTGTGTTAGCAGAATGTAGGTTTATCTATTACTAATCTTCACAAAGGAAATCTGCTTAGTTTACGCAGTCCCTGCGTGACGGAATTCTTTAGTAAATGCGCTAATGGAAGAGCTATAGAGGAAATGGCGTTTTCAAACAATGAGCTATAGGTGAATGGGGGCTGGAGGGGAATAAGATGGTATCGGAGAGGAGAATCACATATCTCAGCTGATCCTACAGCTGAGGGCTATTTGTCGGGGAGAAAGGGCGGGAAGAAAGCGCGCGAAACAAAGCAGCTAGATTTGTCAGCAGCAGCTCTTTCTACTGATAACAGCTACCCTCGATAACAGCTTTCTCTGCTCTCCACTCATATATTGTTTTAACTTCTCTATCAATTTCTATTTCTCAAAGTGACAAAACTAAAAGAATTAGAACACGGATAAAATGCTCAAAAATTGTCTGTTACGTAAGAGCTCCTAAACAGAGTTCCGACTTGCTGGTATGACACTATTGATGTCTTCTCCTCATGATATTTTCTATTAGCAGATTTCCGTTAAGGGAAATCTGCTATTGGGGTCGTACTCATGACGCGATTTTCGAAATTTTTCTTCAAACGTCCATTGATCCTACCCAGGAGATGACAAAAAAAGTCCGTCACGCAGGGGCTGCGTAAACTAAGCAGATTTCCCACGTGAAGTTTTACAAAAGAGAAATCTGCCTATTAACCACTGTAGTAGTAAGAAACCTCTAAACCTAAAAAACATTATTTATGGCGTAGTAACCCAGTAGTTAGCCAAAAAACGGCCACCAGAGCTCTCGTCGGAAACTCCGAACATAGCCTATTGGTGACAACACGCAGAATACAAATGCAAATATCTCGGTTAATATTCAAGATAGAGAATTAACGTATAGCATAATATTTATAGTAAATTTAATTTGCAGTAAGATTGGTTCTATACAACCTTTTGATCCGACGTATAGTAACGGAGATATTTCGAATTTTCGAAAATCCTCCCCTCTAAACCCCCCCCTCCCACTGGTCCGATTTCAGCCGTTAACGAACTTGATCTTTCTTTTTACATAAAACGCTTAAATATGAAGTTTGGTAAGGATCAAACAAAAATTGCGACCGCTAGAGCGGTAACAGACAAATATATATATATATATATATATATATATATATATATATATATATATATATATATAGATATATATATATATACAGTTTTGAACGGACCTCATTTTCGTCATCTACTAGGTAGGATCGATGGACATTTGAAGAAAAATTTCGAAAATTCCGTCATGAGTACAACCTCAATAGCTGATTTCCCTTAAGGGAAATCTGCTAAATGAGGTCTGTTCAAAATGGTATCTTTTTTAGTTTTCATCATTTAGTAAACCCCCACTCCTACTCATCTATTATGTTATGAAGCATTTTATTTGAAGCTTAAATACCAAATATTGTTCTCATTGAACTTTTAATGTTTGAGATAAATGCAAAAACGTGACGCACGTGGGAAATATGCTTATTTAACGCACACCCTGCGTGACGGACTTTTTCTATGTAAAAAGACCGTTGCGCTGGAGTTGCATCAAATAAGCAGATTTCCCTCGTGAAGTTTACTGATTGACTGATTTATTTATTTATGGGTCATACATCAAAGATGATTTGCCATTTCAAAAATTATACAAATTTAACCCTCGGTCGGGCGAGTCAAGAATATTCCGCCATCGGGCGCGTGTATCTCAGAGATACAACCTCAACCGTTTTTACGGAAATACAGTTTTTTTATATATATTTTGCACTAAAATGTTCAGCGTCTGATGAGAAACCATAATAGAGGAAGTATTTGTTTGAAAGAAGTAAATAATTTTTAAAATTGACAAGTATTATAATATAAAGAAACTGTGGACGATAATTTTTAAATATAATTAAAAAACACAAATATCAAAAGGAATTGTTTAAATGCACATGCCTTAATTATACATAATTCATTTCAGTTTGTGAACAATATAAAAAAATTATCTAAATATAACTTCAATCAAAAATAAGTAGCACGAAATCACTTTTAGATAAGACTTAATGAAATCATCAAAAAATTTAAAAAATACCAGTGTTTAATTGTTATTTCTTTTGCAGAGCTGCATTACAATTAGGACAAAGCATGGAACTATGTTGTTAACAAATTTTGTTTTTGCTAATCTCACAACAGTAATTAGTACACCTACATTTATTTTCAGTTTTGCTTGGTTCACATCATTTTCTTTTGTTCGTTGTAGCGGAGGGCCTTTTTTATGCTGTTCTGTACTTGAATTCAATGTATGGTCCAATGAGCTAGTGTACTCTTATGAGTCTCTGTAGTCTTCAAGTTTCGTCCTTAGTTCGGTTGGCAAACGTCTACTATTGTCACTGCAATATATCATTGTACAAGTTCTTTTGAAAGCTCATGTTTGAGCAAAATAATAGAATAATTGGTTTATATGATTCCATTTAATAAAGAGAAACTTAATTGATGTACATATTTATGAAATACAGATTTCAAAAAAACGTACGAGATCGGGCGCGTGGTATCTAGGAGATAAAATTTAATGACAGGTGAAACTCACGACTCCGTTAAACACAGTTCAACATGCCTTGAGGGGGAGTTCTCTAAAACACATAACTCGAAGCACTACAACACCACTCTATGCTAGGAGGTGTGGCAAATATTTTTCTAGAAACTGTGTATCTGAGAGATCACGCGCCCGACGGAGGGTTATATAAAAAAAGTAAAATAGATAACAATTAACAATAACGAATACCAGAAAACACAATGACAAATAACGAAAGTGAAATAGATAAACATTTTATAAGGAAACAATTTGTTACGTTTATTACATAAATCAGTAATAAACGTTATTTATTAGGGTTCCATTGGATTGCAAGATTAAACACACACAAGCTTCAAAGTTTTTATCACTGCACAATTTATTTAACAATGCACTACACACTAAGTTAATTACTATTAAGTACTACTCACAGAATGCACTGATAGATTCACTTTTGTTGTTATTACACAGTAAAATACGAGTAACTCACTACCGATCACTGAAGTTCACATAAACAGGGCACTGTACTAATCTTCACGAAGTTAACGGCACTGCACTGTCTTAAACACGGCCTATATTGTTCTACACAGTAGTCACTTTACCGCACTGAAACTAGGTCGCACTGTTGCACTGAACGCACTGATGATCACTTGAAGACAGTTGAGAGCAAACTAACTAACTCGGGGCGGGCTGGGTTCCTTTTTATAGCTTGTCGGAAAACACCAAAGTGGAATTGTCTGGACTCTTCTAGATCTGGGCTGGTATTGCCTAGGTATACCATATGACAGCACTTTTGGTCTTCTCCGTACTTCCCAAATACCTGTTTATTTTTTCATGTATTTTATTTTCGCAACAATATTGTTGCAGACAGAACAGAAATAGTAACGTATTTGGGAAGTGCGAGGTAGATCAATGAAGCCGACAGAGGGTCGAGCTCGTACTAGACCCTTCCAGTCCAGACGTCGAAGGGTCCAGCCACGTCCCCGTTGATGGATGCCGACGACCTATATAAAGAACCGGCCAGCCGCGAGCGAGTCAGTTTTATTCTCTTATTAGCTGTCTTGTTGGTGACATCAGTGCTACAGTGAAACTTAGTGCAGTGCGGTAAAGTGTTTTTTATGAGAACAGTGTTGTGCCGTGACTGTAAGTAGCAGTTTAGAGCCGTGTTTAAGACAGTGCAGTGCCGTTAACTTCGTGAAGTAAAGGACAGTGCAGTGCCGTCTTTTTGTGTACTTCAGTGACCGTGAGTGAATTATTGGACTGTGTAATAACAAGAATAGTGAAGCAAGCGTGTAGTGTATTGTTAATAGATTGTGCAGTGATAAAAACTGTGAAGGTTGTGTGTGTTGGATTTCGCAATCCAAAAGAACTCTTATAAACAACGTTTATACTTGTTTAGTAATAAAACGTAACAATTTATAAAAAAAAAAAAAAAAGTTTGGTGATGAGTATAGTTGGTGGATGAACAATAGGAAGTGAATGGCTGAAAATGGTGCTTTTGCTAATGATTGTCATAATTTACTGCTTAAGTGAACAAATGCGTATAATAAAATTAATGTATATAATTTGAAATCTTATTTCACAACACAGACTTAAATTGTGTGTTATATTTTGTCGTATATTTGAATTTTGTGTACATATGAGAATATGTTTTTAATGTATGGGCTGCCTTCCGTCAAAAGATCTTGTAAGAACTGGTGTCGTTTTCGGCATTCTGTCAGTATATGTCTTATCGTCAAGGGAATATTACAAGTTGAGCAAGTAGGTCTGTCAGTCTTTGTCATTAAGTATGAGTGTGTTATTTTAGTGTGGCCGATTCTAAGTCTCGAGAGAACTACTTCTTCTCTCCTAGAGTTTCTGAAGTTTGATGGCCATATGCAAATAGTGTTCTTAATAGTTCGTAATTCGTTGTCAGTACTTCGTGTTAGTCCAGTCGGTTTGCCATGCATCTAAGATGGGGGAGTTTTGTTTGTCTTGAAATGTTTTGACGTAATACATTTATTTGTTCATATTCAAGTTTTTCAGCTGCTTTTTTGGCATCTGAGTCGTGAAGTTTAACAATAGATAAATCTAATTACTGGTAACACTACACTTCAGTCGATATTGACGAATAAATACAAACGGTAAAAAGAAATCATTCAGTTTTGAGCGGATTTCATATGATCAATCTGCTGAAAAAGCGCGGGACCAGAAAAACGGCTTATTTATAAGCGATATTAACAATTTTAAAAAAATGCAACTCTTGTAAATACGTCAGGAATAGAAATAAAAAAAAAGGGAGAGGTTAAAGGTAGAAGCTTTTAGGGAATGGTCGATGGGGAATGGCTTGCAAACCGACGAATACCTGAGGAAGGAAATTTGATGAAAAAAAGAGGAAAACCCGATAAAGGAAAATTTTAACGTTGGGAATCGTAGCGCTGATCTGGAACAGCGCTTTTTACCTTTGATCCGAGATCAAAGGGCACCGCTATCGGCTTCTCCTGTCCTACATCCTTCATGGACTATCCCATCCTCTGGCGGAACCTTTGAAGCCCCATCTTCTCTCTCTCTCTTTCCTCATCTACATACTGTTCAATGGATTCAATATTAGCACAATTTCCTAACCGCAGATCAGCTGTTCAGCTTCTGCCCTTCAACTGACTCCGCCAAAAAGTAATTGCAATTACTGTTATTTTAGTTTTCAAAGTTGCATTTGTAGTTGCGACCACTGTAATGTGTAATGTGCAATTACTTTTTGAATTACTGTAATTGTAATAGTGATAAGGAATTACCGAATGTATTCTAATTCACGTCATCCAGATTGATGTTGATCGGGCGTAAGAGTTCCCAAATGAGCGACAGAAGTGGAATTGTATCTCCTGTCTTCCATCCAGTATGCGGAATCAGCCATTCGATACTCAAGGTATGTAGCATCGAAAATCGACATTGCCTGACAACTATACTTCATGCATCTACCATCGCGCATCATCATTGCCAGACTATGATATTGCATGGAACTACCATCCAGGGCCAACATTGCCTGACAACTATACCTCATGCATCTACCATCGCGCATCAACATTGCCAGACTATGATATTGCATGGAACTACCATCCAGGGCCAACATTGCCTGACAACTATACTTCATGCATCTACCATCGCGCATCAACATCGCCAGACTATGGATATTGCATGGAACTACCATCCAGGGCCAACATTGCCTGACAACTATACTTCATGCATCTACCATCGCGCATCAACATTGCCAGACTATGATATTGAATGGAACTACCATCCAGGGCCAACATTGCCTGACAACTATACCTCATGCATCTACCATCGCGCATCAACATTGCCAGACTATGATATTGAATGGAACTACCATCCAGGGCCAACATTGCCTGACAACTATACTTCATGCATCTACCATCGCGCATCAACATTGCCAGACTATGATACTGCATGGAACTACCATCCAGGGCCAACATTGCCTGAAAACTATACTACCATCGTGCATCAACATTGACAGACTATGATACTGCATGGAACTACCATCCAGGGCCAACATTGCCTGACAACTATACTTCATGCATCTACCATCGCGCATCAACATTGCCAGACTATGATATTGCATGGAACTACCATCCAGGGCCAACATTGCCTGACAACTATACTTCATGCATCTACCATCGCGCATCAACATTGCCAGACTATGATATTGCATGGAACTACCATCCAGGGCCAACATTGCCTGACAACTATACTTCATGCATCTACCATCGCGCATCAACATTGCCAGACTATGATATTGCATGGAGCTACCATCCAGGGCCAACATTGCCTGACAACTATACTTCATGCATCTACCATCGCGCATCAACATTGCCAGACTATGATATTGCATGGAACTACCATCCAGGGCCAACATTGCCTGACAACTATACTTCATGCATCTACCATCGCGCATCAACATTGCCAGACTATGATATTGCATGGAACTACCATCCAGGGCCAACATTGCCTGACAACTATACTTCATGCATCTACCATCGCGCATCAACATTGCCAGACTATGATATTGCATGGAACTACCATCCAGGGCCAACATTGCCTGACAACTATACTTCATGCATCTACCATCGCGCATCAACATTGCCAGACTATGATATTGCATGGAACTACCATCCAGGGCCAACATTGCCTGACAACTATACTTCATGCATCTACCATCGCGCATCAACATTGCCAGACTATGATATTGCATGGAGCTACCATCCAGGGCCAACATTGCCTGACAACTATACTTCATGCATCTACCATCGCGCATCAACATTGCCAGACTATGATATTGCATGGAACTACCATCCAGGGCCAACATTGCCTGACAACTATACTTCATGCATCTACCATCGCGCATCAACATTGCCAGACTATGATATTGCATGGAGCTACCATCCAGGGCCAACATTGCCTGACAACTATACTTCATGCATCTACCATCGCGCATCAACATTGCCAGACTATGATATTGCATGGAGCTACCATCCAGGGCCAACATTGCCTGACAACTATACCTCATGCATCTACCATCGCGCATCAACATTGCCAGACTATTATATTCCATAGAACTACCATCCAGAATCAACAATACTCTATTAACTACCTTCCAGCATCAAGAGTACATGATAACGATACTCCATTAATCTACCATCTGGCATCAACAGTGCATGATAACGATACTCCGGTAATCTTCCGCAACAACACTGTCTGATAATGATACTCCAACCATCCAGCATCAACAATACTCAATTAACTACCTTCCAGCATCAAGAGAACATGGTAACGATGCTCCATTAATCTACCATCTGGCATCAACAGTGCCTGATAACGATACTCTGGTAATCTTCCGCAACAACAGTGCATGATAATTATACTCCATTAATCTACCATCTGGCATCAACAGTGCCTGATAACGATACTCCGGTAATCTTCCGCACAACAGTGCATGATAACGATACTCCATTAATCTACCATCTGGCATCAACAGTGCCTGATAACGATACTCCGGTAATCTTCCGCAACAACAGTGAATGATAACGATACTCCATTAATCTACCATCTGGCATCAACAGTGCCTGATAACGATACTCCGGTAATCGTCCGCAACAAGAGTGAATGATAAAGATACTCCATTAATCTACCATCTGGCATCAACAGTGTCTGATAACGATACTCCGGTAATCGTCCGCAACAACAGTGCATGATAACGATGCTCTATTAATCTACCATCTGGCATCAATAGTGCCTGATAACGATACTCCAACCATCCAGCATTAACGATACTCCATTTATCTACCATTCAGCATCAAGTATACTCCTAGTATACATAGTAGTAATCCATGCAGCAACTATCCAGCATCAACGATACTCCTATATATACCAGACTGCATCACCAATGCTTGCCAGCGATACTCGATGTATCTCTCATCTTGCATCAACACTGCCTGATACTCCAACTATCCAGCAACAACAATACTCCATTTATCTACAACCCAGCATCAAATATATTCCATGTATTTATCAACCAATATCAGCGGTAATCCATGTATCTTTCAACCAAGATCAACGATACTCCATATATCTATTACACAGCATCAAAGATAATGCGTGTATTCAGCATCACCCTTGCCTGACAACGATTCTCCATGTATCTACTATATAGATAGATATGAAAATATATAACAAAGAAATTGATATATTTAATCCAATTTTTAACCCTAGAATGGTAGTGAACGTAAAAATTACGTATGATCTGGTTTGAACTGTTATCAAAGGGCCGTTAACTACCCCACCACCCCCAGCCCTCAGCTATGAGCTTTCCAGACAGTTCGGACTTGACCTCTGCCAAGTGCAGCTAAGTGAACCTTCCCACTCGTCCAATACTATTTTTTGAAATAAAAACGACACGTAATATTTACGTATCAATACTATTAACCGCAACTTTTTGGCACGTAAAATTTACGTATCGGTACTAATAACCAGTTTTTATGCCATAACAGTTAGTATTATTCTCAATTTATTTTCTTCCAATTTATTTTTATATTCTAATTTATTTTATCTTAATGTTTTTAACTTTTATTTTTCAATATAAAAAAGACAAAGATGTATAGAAAGAATATAAATAATATATTTATAGTTTCGGAAAAATGGAGAAAAAATATTCAATGGATGAAGAAATTAGAAATTTGTTGAAAGAACTCTCCGATGAGTCAGATGGGGAAAATGACAATTATGAAATAGATGGATATGGATACGACAGCGATGATGATCCGGAGTATTCTCCAAGTGATGAGGAGGTTGAGCCTTCGGAAATGATTGTAACACAAAGTGGGCAAGATAGCGATGAGAGTGAGAACTTTTAGAAAACATCAAGGCTATCGAAGAAAGAGAAGAAACACAGAGGAAAAAAAAAGCCTGAAACCTCTCAACCACACAATATTGACAGATCAGTGACAATAAATGAAGATAGTGGGTTGTGCTTCGTAAGAATGGATATGAAGGGAGCACACAACCTCCGGAACGTGTTTCGAACAAAACGCCTGAAAGGAATGTCGTGCACATTATTAGATATTAACGTTGATATAAGTTAAAGATAAGGGTATGTTTTAATAAAACAAAAAAAAATAGTCACAAACATTAACAAATTTTGAATAATTTCACCAATTACCAGTTGCACACGTAAAATTTAGGTATCAGTACCAATAAGTGGGAAATAATATCACTACCGTTCTAGGGTTAACATTCTACGAGAATATTATAAATCTTAATTTTCCTTTATTTGATTGAAAATAAAATGAATAACTCTTGTAACAAATATTGTAATAATACTGGATTTTTGCTTACAATGGCGATGTGGCAAGTAGGAAAATTTACACTCACGGAGAGTTTCATTCTAATTGCAATGTAAATAATAATTAAAAACATTGTTCTAGCATTAAAATATATTAAAATTAATTAATATTTTATCCTAATAGTTCGCTAAGACAGAGAGAGTAAAATACATAATGTAAGTCGGATAAAGAAAAGTTTCGTTAATTAAAGATAAATATTATTTTACCTGGTGCCTTTATTATATTTACTTCTCTATAATTATCTCTTTTAATTGGCGGTTCATAGAGATTCAGAATATGAACTAATATTTACTCACAAAATCCCCCCACTTTATAGCTAGACTAGTCAAAATTTTACTATAGATATGCCCCTTGTAGTTGTAGGTTGCTAGGTGCTCTTTGACTAAATTCTCAATAATTACATGAAAGAAAGATATGGCTGGAGAGTGCGTTAAAGTTGTATACTGTATACTGATACTGGCTAATAGTCTATCATTAGTCAGCTGATGCAGGCTGCAGGCTACTGAGGGATGGCTATCTAACAACTCTGCCCTTGAATAGTTGCAGCCTGCATACTGATACTGGCTAATAGTCTATCATTAGTCAGCTGATGCAGGCTGCAGGCTACCGAGGGATGGCTATCTAACAACTCTGCCCTTGAATAGTTGCAGCCTGCATACTGATACTGGCTAATAGTCTATCATTAGTCAGCTGATGCAGGCTGCAGGCTACCGAGGGATGGCTATCTAACAACTCTGCCCTTGAATAGTTGCAGCCTGCATACTGATACTGGCTAAGAGTCTATCATTAGTCAGCTGATGCAGGCTGCAGGCTACCGAGGGATGGCTATCTAACAACTCTGCCCTTGAATAGTTGCAGCCTGCATACTGATACTGGCTAATAGTCTATCATTAGTCAGCTGATGCAGGCTGCAGGCTACCGAGGGATGGCTATCTAACAACTCTGCCCTTGAATAGTTGCAGCCTGCATACTGATACTGGCTAATAGTCTATCATTAGTCAGCTGATGCAGGCTGCAGGCTACCGAGGGATGGCTATCTAACAACTCTGCCCTTGAATAGTTGCAGCCTGCATACTGATACTGGCTAATAGTCTATCATTAGTCAGCTGATGCAGGCTGCAGGCTACCGAGGGATGGCTATCTAACAACTCTGGCTTTGAATAGTTGCAGCCTGCATACTGATACTGGCTAATAGTCTATCATTAGTCAGCTGATGCAGGCTGCAGGCTACCGAGGGATGGCTATCTAACAACTCTGCCCTTGAATAGTTGCAGCCTGCATACTGATACTGGCTAATAGTCTATCATTAGTCAGCTGATGCAGGCTGCAGGCTACCGAGGAATGGCTATCTAACAACTCTGGCTTTGAATAGTTGCAGCCTGCATACTGATACTGGCTAATAGTCTATCATTAGTCAGCTGATGCAGGCTGCAGGCTACCGAGGGATGGCTATCTAACAACTCTGCCCTTGAATAGTTGCAGCCTGCATACTGATACTGGCTAATAGTCTATCATTAGTCAGCTGATGCAGGCTGCAGGCTACCGAGGAATGGCTATCTAACAACTCTGCCCTTGAATAGTTGCAGCCTGCATACTGATACTGGCTAATAGTCTATCATTAGTCAGCTGATGCAGGCTGCAGGCTACCGAGGGATGGCTATCTAACAACTCTGCCCTTGAATAGTTGCAGCCTGCATACTGATACTGGCTAATAGTCTATCATTAGTCAGCTGATGCAGGCTGCAGGCTACCGAGGAATGGCTATCTAACAACTCTGCCCTTGAATAGTTGCAGCCTGCATACTGATACTGGCTAATAGTCTATCATTAGTCAGCTGATGCAGGCTGCAGGCTACCGAGGGATGGCTATCTAACAACTCTGGCCTCTAGTGGAATTTTTCCCATTTACCGCTCTATGGCTGTAAATGGAATTTTATTTCGGGATGCTAAGACGTAGAAGGCAACGGGAAACCAACGCATAACCCACTTATTTCCTTGTTCTTTCCAGTTAAAATCAGGAGTACTTGTACACGATTACCAGTTGTAGCAATTATAGGTTTATAGAGTAAACTGATCGGACAGTGGGGTGGGGGAGAATTTTTAAAATTCGAAATATTTCCGTAACTATACGTTGTATCGAAAAAAGTGTATAGCCCATCTTATTGCAAATGAAATGTACTATAAATATTGTTAAATGTATCTTTCCTGAAAGTTGAATATTATCCGAGATATTTGCATCTTTCAGTTTTCAGCCATGTCATATTAGTAATAAGCTTTTAAATCACAGTGTATCTTATTCCAAGCTTAAATGCGACATATTGCTATTACCAGGCAATTAAAAAGTGGGGTACAGAGAAGGGGGAATTTAGAACATTCAAAATATCTCCGTTTTAGCAGATGTCCCTTAAGGGAAATCAGCTATTGAGATTGTACTCATGACGGAAATTCGAAATTTTTCTTCAAATGTCCATCGATCCTACCTAGTAGATGACGAAAATGAGGTCCGTTCAAAACTGTGTGTGTGTGTATATATATATATATATATATATATATATATATATATATATTTGTCTGTTACCGCTCTAGCAGTCACATTTTTCGTTTGATCGTTACAAAACTTGATATTTAGTTGTTTTATGTAAAAAGGAAGATTCATTTCGTTAACAGCTGAAAACGGACAAGTGGGAGGGGGAGTTTAGAGGGGAGGATTTTCGAAAATTCAAAATATCTCCGTTACTATACGTCGGATCAAAAGATTGTACACAATCAATCTTATTACAAATTAAATTTACTATAAATATTGTTATATACATTTATACTCTATCTTGAATATTAACCGAGAAATTTGCATTTATCTTAAATCTGAGCGGCTAACGGACGAAGTGACTTTCCCGCCAAAAGCTAGTTCAGCCATTTCATTAACTGCTTGGCTCTCGTGAAATTTCTCTATTGTAAAACTTCACTTGGGAAATCTGCTTAGTTTACGCAGCTCCTGCGTGACGGACTTTTTTATGAGTAAGATCGTAAATTGTTACATGTCGTAAAAATAGTGCTCTACAATTGTTGT
This sequence comes from Riptortus pedestris, assembly GCA_019009955.1. Lineage (NCBI taxonomy): Eukaryota > Metazoa > Arthropoda > Insecta > Hemiptera > Alydidae > Riptortus > Riptortus pedestris. Next base: position 147,408,991 of record CM032230.1, read on the forward strand.
TGTGTTTTTTTTCGCTAATTCTTTGTTTAAAAAAGTTATTTATTGGTGAAGTATGTGTGGATAATAGACGATATGAGATCGGCTATTGTCGGTTCTGTTGTGCGATTCCGCTGAAAGTTAGCTAGGACATTTCCGTAACTGTTCGGCTCTCGCCAAATTGGTGTAGAGCTTCTTCTTTGTGAGATATATTCAAATACGTTCTGTTGACTGTTATTATGCATCGGATCGAAACATTGTATAGAACCAATCTTATTGAAAATAAAATTTACTATAAATATTGTTATATACGTTTATTCTCTATCTTGAATATTAACCGAAATATTTGCATTTTTATGAATGGGTATAGTTCGGATTAGGTCGGCCGTTTTCGTAACTGATCGGCTCTGGTGGAAGCTTCTTCTAACCTTACCTGTCGTTTCTAACCTTACCTTACCTTCGTTACTTTGTGAGATTTATGCAAATACGTTCTGTTCATCCGCCCCCCCCCTTCTTTAGTTCTTGGACTACTAAAATTTGAGTGATTGAGATAAAAGTTATTCTGATTCATTATAAATTGCAGCACTAGATATAGTAAATAGTTTTCAATCAAATTAATATGATATATTCAGATATACATCAATTGTTTATATTTCCGGTCTAGAATATTTCTATCTATCTGTTCAGCTCTGAGTGGTCGGCTGACCTGTTGTTTGTTTTTTGAAAATCACATTGTTCCCAAAGGAAAATCACCTAAAAATTCCGTCACGCAGGGGCTGCGCAAACTAAGCAGATTTCCCATGTGAAGTTTTACAATAGAGAAATTTGCATACTGGTAACACAACACCACCGTGATTAAATACAAAGGGTAATGAGAATTCCTTCAGTTAATTAAAATAAATTCCCAACTGAAACGGCTTCTGAATTGTAAGAATAATTTATATTTTAATAACTCAAATTTTAGTAGTCCAAGAACTAAAGAAGGGGGGGGGGCGGATGAACAGAACGTATTTGCATAAATCTCACAAAGTAACGAAGGTAAGGTAAGGTTAGAAACGACAGGTAAGGTTAGAAGAAGCTGCCACCAGAGCCGATCAGTTACGAAAACGGTCGACCTAATCCGAACTATACCCATTCATAAAAATGCAAATATTTCGGTTAATATTCAAGATAGAGAATAAACGTATATAACAATATTTATAGTAAATTTAATTTTCAATAAGATTGGTTCTATACAATGTTTCGATCCGACGCATAATAACGGAGATATTTCGAATTTTCGAAAATCCCTCCGTCTAACCCACCCCTCCCTCTAGTCCGATTTCAGCCATTAACGAACTTGATCTGTCTTTTTACATAAAACGGTTAAATGTCGTGTTTCGTAACGATCAAACAAAAATTGCGACCGCTAGAGCGTTGAGGAAAATTATTTTAAAGCCCAAGAGAGGTAAGGATGGTAGGTAAGATAATGTGTGTGTGTGTGATAAGAGATAAGATAGTAGAATTGGGTGGAAGGGGGTGGGGGGAATTACATTTCTAGTGAGTGGACAATAGAGCTAATGGAATAATAGGGAGGGGGTTGGTGGGGGTTGGGGGGGTATTGTGGGGGGGATTTGAGCAGCCCCTGTGAAATCCTCTTACATATTCAAACGTTGCCTTAATCCCCCAGCAGCAGCAGCGCGCTCTACCTCTCTCATTTAGCACTATTTATCTGAATGGTTCTTTCCCGGGGCCATAAACCTCTCTCGCAAGCTTTATTTGCCTCCTCTCCGCCTCCTACCAGCTCCTTCAAGGTCTGGGCCATTCAGATCTTCCCCAATCTCATTGATAGCGCACAAGCCCAAAAAAAGTACTCAGGGGCTGCGTAGAATAAGCAGATTTCCCTCGTGAAGGTCAGTAATGAACAAATCTAATTACTACTAACACAACACCACCGTGAATATTAAGTGAATATATACAAACGGAAAAAAGAAATGTTTCAGTCAATTTCAATAACCTGCCGACAGGAAGCGTTTGATGTATAGAAAAACAGATCCGTCAGCCCCACACCGGAAAGAAAAACAATTACTGAAATATATCAGAATATAGAATATTAATTTTATTGAGAACTATTTACTATATCTAGTACTGTAATTAATAACGAGTCAGAATAATTGTTATCTCAATCAATCAAATTTTAGTTATCCAAGACCTTAAAACGGGGGGGGGGTCACCATGACATATTTGCATGTATCTCGTATAATAAAGGACTATTGAATACATATTTGATATTTAAGCTTCGAATAATGTGTTTTTTTATATAATAGAGTATTGCATATGTAACATGAGTAGAAGTGGGGGTTTGCTGAAGTCTGAAAACTAAAATAGGCAAATATCTCGGTTATTATTCAAGATAAAGAATGAATGTATATAACAAAAATTATAGTACATTTAATTTACAATATGATTGGTTTTATACATTTGTGCAATCTGACGTATAGTAACAGAGATATTTCGAATTTTCGAAAATCCTCTCCTCTAAACCCCCGTCCCCCTGGTCCGATTTCAGCCGTTAACGAACTTGTTCTTTCTTTTTACATAAAACGAGTTTCGTAACGATTAAACAATAATTAATATATGTGTGTGTATATATATATATATATAAATATATACTAGCTCAGATACCTGGCTTCGCCCGGGAAGTCATTTGAAGCTGGATGGTGATGGTGTTTTTTTTGGCAAGGCTTTACTTTGCACAATATTTTGACATTTACCCTTCCCAGTGTTTAGGGTTAATACCCGTCGTTTCTGTGGATTTGTTAATAATAAAATTAATTTTTTATGTAAGACTTCACTGTCCTCCTTATTGTCATATTTCCCGTCACCTGTGCATTATACATAGATTTGAATTATTAAGGAGAAAATATAATAATAATATATTATAATTTGAATTACTTTTTCCAGGTGAGGTACCTGGTAGTTCATATTGAAAAGAATTGTTGAGCCAATTTCTCTAAATAACAAAACAAACAACTTATATGTTAGTATGGCTTATTATAAGGAAGGCGTTAGTGCTAATTCACATACCAAGTGTTTTATTTAGTTCGGTTGAGTCTTTTGTGCCAAATAAAATTGTTGACTCCCGCTATAATTTTTAGCATATAACGCCTTTATACTTCGGTATACGACGATAGTGTATATAACAAAAGTTTCTCTAAATAACAAAATAAAAACTTTTGTTATGTGCATATATGCCGAAACCCCCAATAGGAAACGAAATATCACTATATTTAAGTTCAGGCTTCTTTTATAACCCCCACTCCTGCCCGTCCCAAGAAATGTTAGTATGGCTTATTATAAGAAAGGCGTTAGTGCTAATTCACATAACGAGTTTGGTTTAGTTCGGTTGAGTTTTTTGTGCCAAATAATATTTGTGACTTCCGCTGTTTATATATATATATATATATATATATATATATATAGATATTTATATATATATGTAAAACAAAAGTTACTATAAATAACAAAATAAACAACTTTTGTTATGTCATATTTGCCGAAAAACCAATAGGAAACGAAATATCGCTATTTTTAATTTGTGGCTTACCTTATAACCCCCAGTCCTGTTCGTTTCAGAGGATATTAACGTAGCCTAAAGTCTTAGTTGGGTTAGTAGTAATATACATACCAAGTTTCATAAAATTCGGTTCAGCCGTTTATGCGTGAAAAGGTAAAAGGTAACAAACAAACAAATAGACACCAAAGAAACAAAATGGAGTTATGGTGTCTATGACATTTGAAACGAAAAGTTATCGTGAAATTTCGCGAAAAAAAAATCGATGTGCAGACAGAGGTTACTATATATATGGTGTTGTTGTTTTGGTCAGTGTTAATGAAAAAATCTTAGTTCATTCCAATATTTCGAGAATATTTATTTTCTCCTCTCCAGGGAAAGACTATAGATACTTAAGAATTATTGTACATCACTGTAGTTCCTTTGTTTACATTAGGAGTACTGAGTATAACCAAGTTCTAATTTTGCACTATGATAGCGCATTCCTCTCAAGCTTCTTGTTTTGGCAAAAGTGTTAGATTGTTGTTATAATCCTTGTAATAGAGGAAATAATAGGGTCTCTGCTAATATCTTACTTATGCAAACGTTAACTTAATCCTCTTTACCACTCTACTTTTCTCATTTTGCACTATTTATTTCAATGGTTCTTTCCCTCCTAGTCTCGCTAGCTTTCTTCGTATAAAGTATTATGTTGTATAGTGGTGGAAAAGTTTTAAATATTTATATATGCCACAAGGAAGAAGATATTGGAGGAATTTGTTGGGAATATGGCTCCTTAATAGACCAAAATCCTTAAAAGTGATCTATTTCTCAACTTTTTTCTCTTCTTTTCACCACATTCTAGCTCCCAGTATTCCTCACCACCCCCAAACACCAACAAATATTAATAATGTATAGAAGCAATAATATAAATGATAACACACATATTTTACAACAGTTAGGAAGATGATTATTTGTACTACACTGATGATCTTATTACTTCATTCAAATAGGTTTGCAGAGGAATATTCATGTTATGACAAATTTGGTTACTATGAGCTAGGAAGGTAGTTAATATCTATCATTTGTTCATTTCTAGTAATCGTAAAGTCTGCTTGTCTAAAAAATAAAATAATGAATGAGCCGAATTACAGAAAAATCATTCATTTCTAATAATAATTTGCAATTTAATGGGCCACATCCCCCAGATCTTCCCAATTGGTACACATACCTACTCATATTTTAGACTTTACCTTTACCTCTTTAACTCCTCAGAAGAAATATAAAGGCAGACATAATCCTTTTCAAATTTTCAAAGAATCGAAAAGTGATAGATATATGTGGGGGAGACATCCCCAAAAATGGGGTTAATATTTGAATTCAGGGGGTAGTTTTACTTAAAAACACAGGACTTACATGGCCGCATCATATCCACATTAAATTGCAACAAGCACAAACACGACTTACACAAATATACCCTTTAATGAACAAAAATACACCACTGAAACTGACTTGCACAACACTACTTTACAAAACACTCATACTCCCTATATTAACATACGCAAGCCCAGTCAGGCTTGGCATCAGCAACACACACAAAAAGAGACTACAGTCCTTCCAGAGCAAAGTACTTCGAATAGCGGCGAATGCTCCATGGTTTGTTAGGAACAGCCAAATCCACAGGGAATTGGAGTTTGCTCCTATTTCAGTACATCTTCAACAACTTGTAAGGAAGTATCATGGCAGACTCCCAATGTCAAGTGGAGCAACTCATTATAATTTAGGTGCAATGACTGAAGGACGACTACGTCGGAAATTGTACCAAAATCTCTTAATTTTGTAACAAAACTTGTATAATAACATCCATTTGTGTATAATACTTATGTATTGGTCCAAATAAAATTTTCTTTCTTCTTTCTTCTTTACTTAAAATCAGCAGGAATAGTGTCAGGATCAATATTCATGCAGACCAGTTATATTGCTCTTCTTTAAGCAGGTAGTCCAAAAACCAGCATAATACGTGGTGCAATTTTAGCGGATTTCCCTTAAGGAAAATCAGCTATTGAGCTGGTACTCATGACGCGATTTTCAAAAACTTTCTTCAAATGTCCATTGATCCTACTCATGAGATGACGAAAATGAGGTCCGTTCAAAATTATATATATATATATATATATATATATATATATATATCCAGATATTCCGTCCAACAGAGAGGAACTGTTCTGATTACCCAACTTTAACACGAGTATATATTTTCTTCTTTAAACTATATCCACGATTGGCAAATTTATTTTTTTCTTTTGAAAAATAATTTTTACATATAAAATGCGTTTTCTTTCTAATTCATAATAAGAAATTGTTCACTACTTTTATGAACATAAAAATGTTTTTCATAACACTGATATTTCACTGCGCAAAAAATAAATAAATAAATGAAAGGTCTTCTGTTTTAACTGAAAATACTAGCGCGATTAAGAAAATCGAAAGCTTGGATTAACAAAAAAGGGGTTCAAACAGGAGTTTTTAGGAACGCTCAGTTCAGTGTTTGAGCCCGTTAGTTCACAGAGTTCCACTAGTGTAACATTAGTACCGAACATTTAGAGAACTTATACAACTTAACTATTGAATATTCAGAAACTAACGGTTTCTGGGTTAAATTTATATTCTTATTGGGGGGAAGATCAAAAAATTTTATAGAACCAATCTTATTGCAAATTAAATTTACTATGCATATTGCTCTATATATTTATTCTCTATCTTGAATATTACCCGAGATATTGGCATTTTTATTAAATGTGGACGGTAACATACGAGTGAGTTTCCCGCCAAAAGCTAGATCGGCCGTTTCCGCAACTGCTCGGCTCTCGAATGGAGATTTCTCTATAACTTCACGTGGGAAATATGCTTAGTTTTCGCAGCCCCTGCGTGACGGACTTTTATAGGATGTCGAAGGATTTCATATGATGTAGTGAGATTTCATAGGTTTATTGGGCTTTCACAGGATATAGTTGGATTCCATAGAATACTGTGAGATTCTCTAGGATGTAGTGGGATTCTGCAAGTGATCCTGTGTAACTCCTGAAGTGAAGTCGAATCACTTTAGGAAATTTACAATATTCGTTGAATTGGGAAAACTTTTGCGAGTAACCACAAGTTTCAATCCAGGGATTCATTGGTTATTAAAGACGTTTTTTTCAAGTACTTAAATATAAGCTTGATATTGACAAGGTTAGCTTACTTCGTGCCAAATTGTTCCTATGAGATACTATTTTATAAAATTTGCTAAAAATTATTGTTTTAATGATTGTAGTTTTCTCCTAATTATTAACCATATTATCGTGGAGTTGCCCGTGCGAGTTAGGGTGTTGGTCTTAACCTCTCATGGCAGATTTAGAGTGGCGGGTTCGAATCCCGCCCTGGGCAGTAGAAATTTATTTAATGACGGACTCACATTAAATAAACTCCTTGGGCCCACCTTGCCTAGGGAAGGATGGTAACCTGTAGATAACCGGTCCTGATTAGCCTAGTAGCATAAATTGGAAGTAAAGTAAAAAAAGTCCGTAACGCAGGGGCTGCGTAAACTAAGCAGATTTCCCACGTGAAGTTTTACAATAGAGAAATCTGCCTAATAACAACTGTAGTGGTAAGAAACCTCTAAACAAAGCTGAATTGTAAGCGGCGTAATAACCTCGTAGTGCTGCATTAGCCCAGAAAAACAATTAATGGAATATATTAGAATATATCATATTAATTTTATTGAAAACAATTTACTATAGCAAGTGCTGTAATTTGTAATGAATCAGAATCAGTATTATCTCAATCACTCACAACAGAACGTTTTTGCTCTCACAAAGTAAAAGTCCGAAAACAACATAGCCTACTGGTGACCACACGCAGAATACAAATGCAAATATCTCGGTTAATATTCAAGATAGAGAAAAAATGTATATAACAATATTTATAGTAAATTTAATTTGTAATAAGATTGATTCTGTACAATTTTTCGGTCCGACGTATAGTAACGGAGAGATTTCGAATTGTCGAAAATCCTCCCCTCTAACCCCCCCCCCCTCCCACTGGTCCGATTTCAGCCGTTAACGAACTTGATCTTTCTTTTTACATAAAACGACTAAATATCGAGTTTGGTAACGATCAAACAAAAATTGCGACCGCTAGAGCGGTAACAGACAAATATATATATATATATATATATATATATATATATATATATATATATATATAGATATAGATATAGATATATATAGATATATATATACAGTTTTGAATGGACCTCATTTTCGTCATCTCCTGGGTAGGATCGATGGACATTTGAAGAAAAATTTCGAAAATTCCGTCATGAGTACAACCTCAATAGCTGATTTCCCTTAAGGAAAATCTGCTAATAAAAAAAGAAAACATTTTCGAGTATTTCCAGCAGCTTTTATTTCACACTCAATCGTTTCCGAGAAGGCATGGGTATGTGTGATAAACCTACAAAATGAGTTTAAATCCTGAAACAACAGTGTTCCCAACTGTTGAACACTTTATACACGAACATTGTCGGAGGTTGGGGGGGGGGGATTGTTCAACTCAGCTATTGATCGTCGAATCTAATCTTGCTGTGTTTGTTTTTCTTCACCACATCTGTCTCCAGAACAAATACCCACGGATTCGACACGAACTACGGACCTTGCATCAGCTCGGCAATCCCACGTTCTAGCTGGAAAAAAAAATATACCTAGTGTTTAAATAAAGGCACGGGATTCATGAAACGGCACGTGCTAACCTCATACGCTCTACCACACATTCCAATAAAAAATAAAACATTAGTTTTTTTTTCTGATTGAACTTAAAATAGTTATTTATTATACAAGTGACGAAAGTACATCATTTTACAACTCGAGTGAAACGTTTACCCACACGAGCGAAGCGAGTCTGGTAATTTCACGACAGTTGTAAATTCTACTTTTGTCTCGAGTGTAATATTAATTTTTTTTCTGTAATCGTGTAATACATGATCAGATCTAACCAGAATATGAACAAAATTAGGATGTTGTGAAGATTATGGTATGTATGTTGTTGGTAGGTTATAAGCATGGTTGTGAAAGGTTATAAGCATAGTTATAAAACAACTAGTGATGATTGTGAAGTAGTGGTTATAAACAAGTGCAGGTTATAAACAAGGAAGGTAATTATTATTATTATATATTTTAATATTTATTATTTAATCTTTGAATAATGTGATTTATTAGTTGTTTTAAACTCCGTCGCTGGGAATCAATTTCAGTTGTCTTTTGCGGCATATCTCCAGAGGTGTCTATGTTGTGGTGGCCTACGATATTTCGCCGGTCTTCCACAGGCTTCTTCTGGTGGTCATGCTTTGGGTGTGCTTGTGGCAGCTCTAATGCAGAGCAGCGAAATATCGTGGGCCACCACAGCATAGACACCGCTGGAGATATGACGCAAAAGACAACTGAAATGTGATTTATTATTTTACGGACTATTGTTAATGTAAAGTAAGTAGGATTGGATGTTTGCTGAAGGTTGAAAACTGAAAAACGCGAATATCTCGGTAAATATTCAAAATTGGGAATAAATGTAGTTAACATATTTATAGTATACATATAGTTTGCAATAAGATTGGTACTATACAAATTTTCGATCCGAAGTATAATAACGGAGAACGAAATTCCCCCCATCCAACCCCCCCATCCAACCCACCCCCCATCCAAACCACCCCCCATCCAACCCCCCATCCAACCCACCCCCATCCAACCCCCCCCATCCACCCCCCCATCCAACCCCCCATCCAACCCCCCCATCCAACCCCCCATCCAACCCCACCATCCAACCCACCCCCCCATCCAACCCCCCCTTCTAACCCACCCCCCATCCAACCCACCCACCCCCCATCCAACCCCCCCATCCAACCCAACCCCCCCCCATCCAACCCACACCCCCATACAACCCACCCCCCATCCAACCCCCCCCCATCCAACCCACCCCCCCATCCAACCCACCCCCCCATACAACCCACCCCCCCATCCAACTTGTACTCATTTTGAACTGACCTCATTTTCGTCTTTTAGTGGGTAGGTTCGATGGACATTTGAAGTCATTTTTCGAAAATGACGGCACGAGTACGACCTCAATTGCTTATTTCCCCTGAGGGAAATCTGCTAATAAGAGAATATATCATGATACAACTGTTTCCAAGCATAAATACCAATGTGAAAGACATCTACTAGATGACGGCCTTGCTCTTTCGGAAATTTGTTGACATTATGTAGAGATCAGATCAGTTGTGTGTCATTCCAACATGTGGGAAATCTGCTTAGTTTAAGCAGCCCCTGCGAGACGGACATTCAATATATTTGTCTGTTAATGCTCTATCGGTCGCAATTTTTGTCTGATCGGTCCTAACACTCGATATTTAAACGTTTTATGTAAAATTTAAGATCCAGATTGTTAATTATTAGAATCCGAAAAGTGGTAGGTGGGATTTAGATGGAAGAATTTCAAAAATTCAAATAATGTCCGTTATAATGCGCCGGATCGAAAAATTGTATAAAGCAATCCTTTGGGAATTTATTGTTCTATAAATATTGTTATGTGTATGTTTCCTCTAAATTGAATAAAAACCGATGTTATTCCAGATTATAGTTTTCGGCCATCAGCAAAGCCCCACTCCTACTCATATCATAAAACAATGAGATGTTATATTATGAACCATTCGATTCCAAGGTTAAATAACAAATATGGCTTTCATTGAACTATTACATCGTCAGACAAATGCGTTATGAGATTAAGAATTTTCATTGTTTATACGAAAATCTTTATTTTATATATAACATACTCGATATTTAAAACTAGAGAGGAGGATAGAGGGAGAGAGGAGAGAGGGAGAGAGGGAGAGAGAGAGAGAGAGAGAGAGAGGGAGACTGGAGAAAGAGGGAGGGAGGAAAGGAGAGAGGGAGAGAGAGGGAGAGAGAGAGAGAGAGAGAGAGAGAGAGAGAGAGAGCGAGAGAGGGAGTGGGAGAGGGAGAGGGAGAGAGAGGGAGAGGGAGAGGGAGAGGGAGAGGGAGAGGGAGAGGGAGAGAGAGAGAGAGAGGGAGGGAGAGAGAGAGAGAGAGAGAGAGAGAGAGAGAGAGAGAGAGAGAGAGAGAGAGAGAGAGAGAGAGAGAGATAGTATGCCTACAATTAGCCATATCTGTGAGCAGTAAAGCCTGCTTCAAGTGCGGCGTCATATATAAATCAGTAGCCGAAGCCAAGATTATCGGCTAGTAGCTCCCGCCGAATTATCCTACTGCATATTCATGGAGACGCTTCTCCGCCTCCCGTCATAAGCCTTATCGATCCGATAACACCCTTATCATTCTTATCAATAACTCCTCATATCTATCTCTTCATTCAATTAGATGCCAAACTCAGTTAGGCTCACAATCTACAATTCCCTGCTCATTTCGTCACTCGCCCCACAATTAGCGTGTTATGTTATT
>CM032230.1:147425000-147440000 GCA_019009955.1 Riptortus pedestris
CCTGTAGGGTTACTTCAGGAAGGAAATAAATAAAAAAAATATATATATATATATAAATTTTGCAATCAGAATGGATGGAAGTAAAGAACCACCGCAGCATCAAAAATATTATTAAGGAGTGGCCATCGAGCCATAGGAGTACTAGACGGGAGGAAGTAGTTCTTGCCAGACTCAGGATCGGCCACACATACCTGACACATAGACACTTAATGACAAGGACTGATAACCCTATATGCAAATACTGCAACAAACACCTTACGATAAAACACATACTGACAGACTGCATCCAACGAGAAAACCTTCACATACTCTACGATATGACAGAACTATTAACTGACAGCAGCCAATATATACCACAAATACTAACATATCTAAAACACATCAATATTTACAAAAACTTATAATACAAAATAGAACAGGTCTACAGCACACCTAAAAAGATTTAAAAGGGCTAACTTTTATTATACTCTTTAGACAAAGACATGAGAAAGAATCATATATTAAAGAAATATTTTCCATAATATAAAAGTAAAAAAAAGGTAAACACATGAAGGAGTAAATATATCATCCAAAAAATGCAAATCACCATCGCTGTGGGGTACAAAACTAAATAAATAACATAAAAAAATAATATAAATATACTAGTATATAGGATTAACATAATTCTTTTATTAAAACCGGTTTAAATTATTGTCTTTATTACTAGTATTTAATGATTATTTGTTGTATTTAATTTTTTATTTGTTGTTTCAGTTTTTGTTATTTTTCTATAATTTTGTTTTCATTTTACATTGTGAAACTTTGAGCCAAATCGCCAAGATGCGGGTGCTCCTGTATAAATAAATAAAAAAATTATAAATTTATTTTTGAACGAACTTCATTTTCGCCATCTTCTAGGTAGGATCGATGGACGCTTGAGAAATATAGGAATCCCTTAAAGGAAATCGGCTGAAACGTGTTCATCTCAAGCATAATTGCCCTTTTAGCAGATTTCCCTTAAGGGAAATCAGCTATTGAGGTTGTACTCATGACGGAATTTTCGACATTTTTCTTCAAATGTCCATCGATCCTACCTAGTAGATGACGAAAATGAGGTCCGTTCAAAACTGTATATATATATATATATATATATATATATATATATATATATATATATATATACTAGCTCAGATACCCGGCTTCGCCCGGGAATTCATTTGAGGCTGAATGGTGATGGTATTTTTTTTTTTGGCAAGGCTTTGCTTTGCACAATATTTTGACATTTCCCCGTCTCAGTGTTTAGAGTTTATTTTACCTTTCGTTGCTATGGATTTGTTAATAATAAAATTAATATTTCATGTAAGACTTCACTGTCCTCCATATTGTCATATTTCCCGTCTCCTGTGCATTATGCATAGATTTGAATTATTAAGGAGATAATATTGACATACATTTGAATTAATTTTTTCAGATGAAGTACCTGGTAGTTCATATTGAAAAGAAGTATTGAGCAAATTTCTCTAAATAACAAAATAAACAACTTTTGTATGTGCATATTTGCCGAAACCCCAATAGGAAATCATTATTATTAATTTCAGGCCTCCCTTATAACCCCCACTCCTTCCCGTCCCTAGAAATGCTAGTATAGCTTATTATAATGAAGGCGTTAGTACTAATTCACAAACCGAGTTTGGTTTAATTCGGTTGAGTCTTTAGTGCCAAATAAAATTGTGGACTCCCGCTATAGCTTATAGCGTATTACTCATTTATGCTTCCGTATACGGCAATAGTACATATAATAAAAGTTACTCTAAATAACAAAATAAACAACTTTTGTTATGTGCATATTTGCTGAAAAAGCAATAGGAAACGAAATATCGCTATTTTTAATTTCAGGCCTCCCTTATAACCCCCACTCCTGCCCGTCCCTAGAAATGTTAGTATGGCTTATTATAAGGAAATTGTTAGTATTAAATCACATAGCGGGTTTGGTTTAGTTCGGTTGAGTCTTTTGTGCCAAATAAAATTGTAGACTCCCGCTATAGTTTTTAGCGTATAACTCATTTATACTTCCGTATACGGCAAAAGTGTATATAACAAAAGTTACTTTAAATTACAAAATAAACAACTTTTGTTATGTGCATATTTGCTGAAAAAGCAATAGGTAACGAAATATCGCTATTTTTAATTTCAGGCCTCCCTTATAACCCCCACTCCTGTTCGTCTTAGAGAATATTAATATAGCCTAAAGTCTAAGTTGGGTTAGTAGTAATATACATACCAAGTTTCATAAAATTCGGTTCAGCCGTTTATGCGTGAAAAGGTAACAAACAAACAAACAAATAAACAAACAAACAAACAAACAAACAAACAAACAGACACGAAAGAAACAAAATGCAGTTATGGTGTCTATGACATGTGAAACGAAAAGTTATCGTGAAATTTCGCGAAAAAAATCAATGTACAGACAGAGGTTACAATTTTATATATATATATAGATATATATATCTATATATATATAAAATTGTAACCTCTGTCTGTACATTGATTTTTTTCGCGAAATTTCACGATAACTTTTCGTTTCACATGTCATAGACACCATAACTGCATTTTGTTTCTTTGGTGTCTGTTTGTTTGTTTGTTTGTTTGTTTGTTTGTTTGTTTATTTGTTTGTTTGTTTGTTTGTTACCTTTTCACGCATAAACGGCTGAACCGAATTTTATGAAACTTGGTATGTATATTACTACTAGCCCAACTTAGACTTTAGGCTATACTAATATTCTCTGAGACGAACAGGAGTGGGGGTTATAAGGGAGGCCTGAAATTAAAAATAGCGATATTTCGTTTCTTATTGTTTTTTCGGCAAATATGAACATAACAAAAGTTGTTTATTTTGTTATTTAGAGTAACTTTTGTTATATACACTTTTTTTGTATACCGAATTATAAACGAGATATACGCTAAAACCTATAGCTGAAGTAAACAATTTTATTTGGGACGAAAGAGCCAACCGAAATAAATAAAACTCTGTATGTGTATTAGCACTAATGCTTTCATTATAATCAGCCATACCAACGTTTCTTGGGACGGGCAGGAGTGGGGGTTATAAGGGAAGCCTGAAATTAAACAAAGCGATATTTCGTTTCCTATTGTTTTTTCGGCAAATATGTACATAACAAAAGTTGTTTATTTTGTTATTTAGATTTACTTTTGTTATATACACTTTTGGCGTATACCTAAGTATAAATGAGTTATACGTTAAAACCTTAGCGGGCACTAACGGCTGAACCGAACTTAACAACACTCGGTATGTCAATTAGCATTAATTCTTCCATGATTATAAGCTATATTAAAATTTTTAGGTTCGAACGGGAGGGGGGGTTATAAGGGAGGCCTGAAATAAAAATTCACCATATTTACATGTATAAGAGACGGGAAATATAAAAATAGCGAAGGCTGTGAAGAATTATCGAACAAATAATTCTATTATTAGCAAATCACCGGCAACGACGGGTATCAATCCTAAACACTGGGACGGGTAAATGTCAAAATATTGTGCAATGTAAAGCCTGCTAAAAAATACCATCACCATTCAGCCTCAAATGAATTCCCGGGCGAAGCCGGGTATCTGAGCTAGTATATATATATGTGTCTGTTACCGCTCTAGCGGTCGCAATTTTTGTTTGATCCTTACCAAACTTCATATTTAAGCGTTTTATGTAAAAAAGAAAGATCAAGTTTGTTAACGGCTGAAATCGGACCAGTGGGAGGGGGGGTTTAGAGGGGAGGATTTTCGAAAATTCGAAATATCTCCATTACTATACGTCGGATCAAAAGATTGTATAGAACCAATCATATTGCAAATTAAATTTACTATAAATATTGTTATATACATTTATTCTCTATCTTGAATATTAACTGAGATATTTGCATTTGTATTCTGCATGTGCTCGGCAGCAGTAGCTATGTTCGGACTTTCCGCCGTGAGCTCTGGCGGCCGTTTTTGTAATTATTCGTCCCTCTCGTGAATAGGTTTAGAGGTTACTTACTACTACAGCTGTTATTAGGCAGATTTCTCTATTGTAAAACTTCACGTGGGAAATCTGCTTAGTTTACGCAGCCCCTGCGTGAGGGACTTTTTTCTCTAAGGTAGAAATAGAGAACAGATGGTAAGATGAGGTGATGATCCTTGAGTGAGTTAGAGAAGACGGTGATATCAGCCCTTGTGTGATCCGAGCCCAACTCGTGCATTAGTGGATGGGAGACTCCTGATCCTCCAACTCCACTAAACCACTTGGAGTATCCCATTTTACACTTAGAATAAACTCCTCCGCACCCCCACCCGTCGATCCACCCTCCCCCCAACAGCTCTCCAACTCTCTCCAAGTTTTTAAATGACAAAACTTTCGCTTCTAAGCACACATACAGTAAGACTTACTCTATATGGGATTATCAAGTTCTAACAAAGAAAAAGTCCGTCACGCAGGGGCTGCGTAAACTAAGCAGATTTCCCTCGTGAAGTTTTACAATAGAGAAATCTGCACACTGGTAACACAATAACACCGTGATTAGATAATGAGAAATCTTTCAGTTAATTAAAATAAATACCCAACTGAAACGGCTTCTGAAATGTAAGAATAATTTATATTTTAATAACTCAAATTTTAGTTGTCCAAGAACTAAAGGAGGGGGGGGGGCGGATGAACAGAACGTATTTGCGTAAATCTCACAAAGTAGGGAAGGTAAGGTAAGGTTAAAAACGCCAGGTTAGAAGAAGCTTCCGCCTGAGCCGAGAAATGACGAAGATGACCGACGTAATCCGAACTATACCCGACCACAGGCTTCATAAAAATGCAAACATCTCGGTTAATATTCAAGATAGAGAATAAATATATATAACAATATTTATAGTAAATTTAATTTGCAATAAGATTGGTTCTGTACAATTTTTTGATCCGATGCATAATAACGGATATATTTTGAATTTTCGAAAATCCCCCCTTTAAACCCCCCCCCTCTGGTCCGATTTCAGCCATTAACGAACTTTATCTGTCTTTTTACATAAAACGGTTAAATATCGAGTTTCGTAACGATCAAACAAAAATTGCGACCGCTAGAGAAGAAACTCCCGAACATAACCGACCACACTTGCATTACAAATGCAAATATCTCGGTTAATATTAAAGATCCAGAATAAATGTATAGAGCAATATTTATAGTAAATTTATTTGCAATAAGATTCATCCTATACAATTATTCGATCCGACGTATAGTAACGGAGATATTTCTAATTTTAGAAAATCCTCCCCTCTAACCCCCCCCCCCTCCCACTGGTCCGATTTCAGCCATTAACGAACTTGATCTTTCATTTTACACTAAATATAGAATTTGGTAACGATCAAACCAAGTCTGCGACCGCTAGAGAGTTAAAAGACAATATATATATATATATATATATATATATATATATATATATATATATATATATAATTTTGAAGGGACCTCATTTTCGTCATCTCCTGGGTAGGATCGATAGACATTTGAAGAAAATTTTCGAAAATCGCGTCATGAGTACGACCTCAATAGCTGATTTCCCTTAAGGGAAATCTGCTAAAAGGTCAGTCACGCAGAGCCTGTGTTAACTAAGCAGATTTCCCTAGTGAAGTTTAACAAAACATAAGTGTACATGCTGGTAACGCAACACTGCCGTAGATATTAAGTGGGTAAATAAAAACGGCAATAAGAAATCATTCAGTAAATTTTAATAAGACGGGAAGCGTCTGAAATGTAAACAAACAGGTCTGCTAACCACTCACCTGAAAAAAACAATAACTGAAATGTATCAGAACATAAAATTTTAATTTTATTGTAAACTATTAATACCCAGTACTGTAATTTATAATGAATCAGAATCATTATAATCTCAATCAATCAAATTTCACGGGGAATCTGGAGGAGTCACAAGAACATACGTATTTGCATATATCTCATACAATAAACGTCTCTTGAAATATTTGGTATTTAAGCTTCGAATAATGGGGTTTATTACATAACAGGGTATTGTGTATGTAACATGAGTAAAAGTGGGGGTTTGCTGAAGGCTGAAAACTGAAAAATGCAAATATCTCGGTTAATATTCAAGATAGAGAATAAATGTGTATAACAATATCTATATTAAATTTTATTTTCAATAAGATTGAAGAGTTTTCCGATCCGTCGCAAAATAACGGATATATTAACAATTTTCGAAATTTCTCCCCTGTAAACCCATCTTCTCACTGGTCAGATGTCAGCCATTAATGAACATAATCTTTTTTATTTACATAAAACAATTAAAAGAAATTTCGACCGCTAGATCAGCTGTGTATATACACAACTATAAACAATATACATTTATTATTATTATTTATTAACGTCCACCTTTTTGCAACTCAGGCCAATTGGCACGGTTTCTCTACAGGTTACCACCCTTTTCTAGCCAGGGTGGGATTTTAGGATGTTATTTAATGAATTTCGTCACTAAATAATTTCCTTTGCCCAGGCGAGAATCGAACTCGCCACTCTAGGATTGCCATGTGAGATAAAGGTCAACGCTTTAACTCACATGGCTAGCCTGAGCCCAATATTTGAATATTGGGTCCAGAATAATTTATTTTGGTTAATAAAGCCAAAATTGTTAACACTTTTTAGCAGATTTCCCTTAAGGGAAATCAGCTATTGAGGTCGTACTCACGACGCGTTTTTCGAATTTTATTTTGCAAATGTCCATCGATTGTACCTCAGAGATGACGAATATGAGGTCCATTTAAAACTGTATATATATATATATATATATATATATATATATATATATATATATATATATATATATATATGTCAATACTTATCTTACTAACTTCTTAAGAAATTATCCTTTTCCACATAAGGCTTAATGTAGTCTTTATTAGAGGTTATTCTTGTCGCCTTAAGAGATTATTCTTATATGCTTAAAATATAATCTTAACTATACCAGAATTTATCGATATATCCATAAATGTCATCTTATATTCGACAAAGATTATCCTTTATCTACAGGTTACCACCCTTTTCTAGCCAGGGTGGGATTTTAGGATGTTATTTAATGAATTTCGTCACTAAATAATTTCCTTTGCCCACGCGAGAATCGAACTCGCCACTCTAGGTTTGCCATGTGAGATAAAGGCCAACGCTTTAACTCGCATGGCTAACCTGAGCCCCGAACAAAATATAGATATCAAGAAATAATTAAGAATATGCATGTAAGCAATATAAGCTGTATGTATGTAAGTAAATATTATCATTAATTAACTAGGATATAATAAAACGGGAAAGGGTGAAGAAGTAATTTCTTAAACTAAATAAGTTCTTTGAGCACTACATTTTCACATAAAATGACACCACACCCAAAACACACACACGAACTCAACACTCAGACAAACATTATTTAGGGAGTAATAACCCAGTAGTTTCTCGCCCGAAAAAACAAATAACCTAACCTATATATATATATGTGTGTGTGTATGTGTGTGTGTGTATGTGTGTGTGTGTGTGTGTGTGTGTGTGTGTGTGTGTGTGTGACCACAACCTCAATAACTGCTTTCCCTGTACCGATCAAACAACAATTGCGACTGGATCGATGGACAAATTCGGAAATTTTTCGGAAAACGCGTCCTAAGTACAACCTTAAGTGGAATCTGCTAAAAACGTGTTAGACGAACTCAAATTTAGAGTAGCTATTATCCGTTAATGAATTGAAGCAGTAATGGTTTATCGCAGTCAAAAATATTGAATGTATTATTGCCCTCAAATTACTATCATATTTTGGGGTACATTTGGGACCAATACTGATGGATTTTTTTTACCGTCATTGGAATGAAATAAATCTGTTGAATTACTCCGAAATTTTCTGGTGATTTTTGGAGAAAAAGAAATAAAATGTAAAGAATTCTATTGAACTTTTTTAAGCTATAATTGACATAAATAAATAAACATATATGTGTATATATATATATATATATATATATATATATATATATATATATGTGTGTGTGTGTGTGTGTGTGTGTGTGGTGTGTTGTTCTTTTCGGAGTTTTGGTCAATGTTGGTGAAATGAATCTTAGTTTATGCCAATATTTCGAGAATTTTTATTTTCTCCTCCTCAGGGCTGTAAACATTACATGTACTACATTATAATATTGCACATTGTTGTTATACATTGTTATAAAAGGGTGTTTTTTCCTTATTATTACTTACCAAGACGAAATATATTTATAGACTATTATACATTCTTATTGCACTATGACTAGGGTTATAGTAACCTTCCTTGTTTTGTTTACATAGCAGGGTCACAGCCTTTTGTATGTTTTATATATTTATAGTATGGTGTGTTTGTTTGTTAAATTATATTATAATTGTTGTACTGTGGTTCTTATATTATTTTACAATGGTTATTGCTATGCACTATTTTAATTATTGCTATGTTTTGTTAAATCTATGTTATTGTCACTTTCCACTATGTTATTGCAACTTATATTATTTTACAATAATTATTACTATGCACTATTACAATCATTGTCATGTTATTTTAAATTATAATTATTGTTGTGTTATGTTAAAGTTATTCCTATGTTGTATTTATGTTGCTATTTTATTCTTATATTATTATGTTATAACAACCATTCCTGTGTGTTACTAAAATCATTGTTATGCCTATATTAAAGCTATTCTTATGTTGCATTATTATTATTATTATTCTATTATGTATCTACAGTATTGTTATTCTATTATGTATCTACAGTATTATTATTCTATTATGTATCTACAGTATTATTATTCTATTATGTATCTACAGTATTATTATTCTATTATGTATCTACAGTATTATTATTCTATTATGTATCTACAGTATTATTATTCTATTATGTATCTACAGTATTATTATTCTATTTTGTATCTACAGTATTATTATTCTATTATGTATCTCCAAAACTCCGAAAAGAACAACACACCACATATAAATACAACCTGGTCGAAAACATCAGCACAATTATATATATATACTAGCTCAGATACCCGGCTTCGCCCGGGAATTCATTTGAGGCTGAATGGTGATGGTATTTTTTAGCAGGCTTTACATTGCACAATATTTTGACATTTACCCGTCCCAGTGTTTAGGATTGATACCCGTCACTGCCGTGGATTTACTAATAATAGAATATTTGTTCGATAAGGCTTCACTGTCTTCGATATTTTTATATTTCCCGTCTCTTATACATGTAAATATGGTGAATTTTTATTTCAGGCCTCCCTTATAACCCCCCTCCCGTTCGAACCTAAAAATTTTAATATAACTTATAATCATGGAAGAATTAATGCTAATTGACATACCGAGCTTTGTTAAGTTCAGTTCAGCCGTTAGTGCCCAATAAAATTGTTGGCTCCCGCTAAAGTTTTAACGTATAACTTATTTATACTTAGGTATACGACAAAAGTGTATATAACAAAAGTTACTCCAAATAACAAAATAAACAACTTTTGTTATGTTTATATTTGCGGAAAAACCAATAGGAAGCGAAATATCGCTATTTTTAATTTCAGGCTTCCCTTATAACCCCCACTCATGCCCGTCCATAGAAATGTTGGTATGGCTTATTATAATGAAGGCCTCACTGCTAATACACATACCGAGTTTTAATTAGTTCGGTTGAGTCTTTTTTGGCAAATAATATTATTGACACCCTCTATAATTTTTAGCGTATAACGCATTTAAACTTCGGTATACGACAAAAGTGTATATAACAAAAGTTACTCCAAATAACAAAATAAACAACTTTTGTTATGTTCATATTTGCCATAAAACCAATAGGAAACGATATATCGCTATTTTTAATTTCTGGCTTCCCTTATAACCCCCACTCCAGTTCATCACAGAGGTAATTAATATAGCCTAAAGTCTAAGTTGGGTTAGTAGTAATATACATACCAAGTTTCATAAAATTCGGTTCAGCCGTTTATGCGTGAAAAGGTAACAAACAAACAAACAAACAAACAAACAAACAAACAAACAAACAAACAAACAGACACGAAAGAAACAAAATGCAGTTATGGTGTCTATGGCATGTGAAACGAAAAGTTATCGTGAAATTTCGCGAAAAAAATCAATGTACAGACAGAGGTTACAATTTTATATATATATAGATATATATAATTATATATCTATATATATATAAAATTGTAACCTCTGTCTGTACATTGATTTTTTTCGCGAAATTTCACGATAACTTTTCGTTTCACATGTCATAGACACCATAACTGCATTTTGTTTCTTTCGTGTATGTTTGTTTGTTTGTTTGTTTGTTTGTTACCTTTTCACGCATAAACGGCTGAACCGAATTTTATGAAACTTGGTATGTATATTACTACTAGCCCAACTTAGACTTTAGGCTATATTAATATTCTCTAAGACGAACAGGAGTGGGGGTTATAAGGGAGACCTGAAATTAAAAATAGCGATATTTCGATTCCTATTGGGTTTTCGGCAAATATGCACAAACAATAGTTGTTTATTTTGTAATTTAGAGAAACTTTTGTTATATGCACTTTTGCCGTATACGGAAGTTTAAATGAGTTATACGCTAAAAGCTATAGCGGGAGTCCACAATTTTATTTGGGACAAAAGACTAAACCGAACTATACCAAACTCGGTATGTGAATTAGCACTAACGCCTTCCTTATAATAAGCTATACTAACTTTTCTAGGGACGTGCAGGAGTGGGGGTTATAAGGGAGGCCTGAAATTGATAATAGTGATATTTCGTTTCCTATTGCATTTACGGCAAATATGCACTTAACCAAAGTTGTTTATTTTGCTATTTAGAGAAACTTTTGTTATATGCACTTTTGCCGTATACGGAAGTATAAATCAGTTATACGCTAAAAACTATAGCGGGAGTCCACAATTTTATTTGGCACCAAAGACTCAACCGAATTAAACCAAACTCGGTATCTGAATTAGTACTAACGCCTTCATTATAATAAGCTATACTAACATTTCTTGGGACGGGCAGGAGTGGGGGTTATAAGGGAGGCCTGAAATTAAAATAGTGATATTTCGTTTCCTATTGCATTTTCGGTAAATATGCACATGACAAAAGTTGTTTATTTTGTTATTTAGAGAAACTTTTGTTATATGCACTTTTGCCGTATACGGAAGTATAAATGAGTTATACGCTAAAAACTATAGCGGGAGTCCACAATTTTATTTGGCACCAAAGACTCAACCGAATTAAACCAAACTCGGTATCTGAATTATTACTAACGCCTTCATTATAATAAGCTATACTAACATTTCTTGGGACGGGCAGGAGTGGGGGTTATAAGGAAGGCCTGAAATTAATAATAGTGATATTTCGTTTCCTATTGCATTTTCGGTAAATATGCACATAACAAAAGTTGTTTATTTTGTTATTTAGAGAAACTTTTTTATATACACTATCATCGTATACCGAAGTATAAAGGCATTATATGCTGAAAATTATAGCGGGAGACAACAATTTTATTTGGCACAAAAGACTCAACCGAACTAAATAAAACACTCAGTATGTATATTAAAACTAACGCCTTCCTTATAATAAGTCATACTAACATTTTTAGGGACGGGCAGCAGTGGGGGTTATAAGGAAGGCCTGAAATTAATAATAATGATTTCCTATTGGGGTTTCGGCAAATATGCACATAACAAAAGTTGTTTATTTTGTTATTTAGAGAAATTTGCTCAACACTTCATTTCAATATGAACTACCAGGTACCTCTCCTGAAAAAATTAATTCAAATGTATGTCAATATTTTCTCCTTATTAATTCAAATCTATGCATAATGCACAGGAGACGGGAAATATGACAATATGCAGGGCAGTGAAGTCTTACATAAAAAAATAATTTTATTATTAACAAATGCCAACAACGGGTATTAACCCTAAACACTGGAACGGGTAAATGTCAAAATATTGTGCAAAGTAAAGCCTTGCCAAAAATATACTTTCAACCATTCAGCCTCAAATGAATAATAAAATAATACATTGAATCAATATTTTAAGGAAAACTATGGTGATACTGGAGCGGAAGGAGGTCGGACCCTAAACAGTTAATTGAGTTAATTAATTTCCTGTTAAATGCTTTCAATACTGGAAATGATTTCCACTGAGCTCTACTATTACGAATATAATCTAATGTACAAAACTATGTTTAAACTATATGTGCTCGGATTGGTTTTTGACAGGAAATAAGTTTCATTATAGAGGATATTTAATTGTAATAAATTCTATCCACGATTATGGTTCAAGTATTCAAAAATGTGAGTTGGAAAAGTGGAGAGGGATAGATTAGGAACACATTTTTATTTATTCTTCAAAATTAATATTTCTCATCTATACGTCGCCTTCCTGACCCTCACGGGAAAACAATGCGCCCAGACGGGAAGTGTAGTAAACATTGAAGCCTTGCTCAAAAAAAAAAAAAAAATACTATTATCATTCAGCCTCAAATGATTTCCCGAGCGAAGCCGGGTACCTTAGCTAGTATATATATATATATATATATATATATATATATTTATATTTCAATACCCATAATAAAATGATTGAATTCCTTTCTGATAAAGAGTAATTGCTGATATTGTGTACGACATAACCTGTAGTGAAAATTGTTATCTAAAATGATAGAACATTTCACGTAATTGTTAAAAACAATGATCTATCAGAACATAAAGTTTTCTTTTCTTTTTGTCAATTGTTATAGTCAAGTGGAATTACAATTTTATCGTGGATTTAGTAATTTTCTGTGAATTGTGTAATTGAATTTTACTTTTTATGGCAGTTGTAATTGGAGTGGGGATTTAGTTAAATTGAATATTGTTTCTAGTTTGAGCGGAGCACGATACAATTTGATTTTATCTGAAAATTGCTGAAATTACTCGCCGGTCCCTCCCCGTGTATAATAATACTGGTGAAATTATTAAAAAGCACTGCCCATTCGCACGAATTCTACATCTCATTTGTATACTTTTTTTTTTTTTTTATTTCTCCATGAAGGGAGGTTTAGAATTAAGCTTGAAATCGACAACAAACTTTTTCATAATTTTAATCTCTTGAACTCTGCTAGAGTTATATGTGAAGTTTGCTACAGTTTTCATCAGCCGGTTGGAATATTTCACTCAAACTTTATTATATATTTTTTTCCTTCTCTGGCCAGATACACAATGGCACGTAGTATTTATTTTTCCTGTCTCGTAACTCCAGTTACACGATACAAATCTCTGTTAATGCATTTCCTGCCTTCGAACATGAGACGCATCCAGATTTTCCAATCCAAAATCTAGCGCACCGTAGTAGTTGCTCCATATCATATTTCAAACCTTAGCCTTCAAAAATATCTTAATATAACATTCCTAAAGGACGTAATTACCCAAAGAGTAAAAAAAACAAAACACACCAGGCTGTCCAATCAACAAGAAGTCCTAGCCCTTTTTAGTACCACTAATCAATATATATATGTGTATATATATATATATATATATATATATATATATATCCTCCTAATTGTCATATTTCATGTCTCCTGTGCATTATGCATAGATTTTAGGTATTAAGGACAAAATATTAAAATAGATTGAATTAATTTTTCTATAATATAATATTTCTACGCAAATTACGTTCTCCACAAATTATTCCTGGAGAAATGTATAAAACAAAAGTTAATCTAAATATCAAAGTAAACAACTTTTGTTATGGGAATGTTTGTCGAAAATCAAATAGACAATGAAATATCGCGAATTTTTATTTCAGGCCTCACTTATAACCCCTACTCCCGTTTTAACCTAAAAATTTTAATATAGCTAATAATCATGGAAGAATTAATGCTAATTGACATAGCAAGTTTTTTTTAAGTTCAGTTTAATCGTTAGCGCCCAATGAAATATTTGACTCCTGCTTTATCTTATAGTGTATATCTCGTTTATTCTTTGCTAAAAGACAAAAATGTATATGACAAAAGTTATTCTAAATAATAAAATAAATAACTTTTGTTATGTGCATATTTGCCGAAAAACCAATAGGAAACGAAATATCGCTATATTTAATTTCAGGCCTCCTTTATAACCCCGACTCCTGTTCGTCTCAGAAAAAATTAATACAGCCTAAAGTCCAAGTTAAATTAGTAGTAATATACATACCAAGTTTCATAAAATTCGGTTCAGCCGTTTATGCATGAAAAGGTAACAAACAAACAAACATACACGAAAGAAACAAAATGTAGTTATGGTGTCTATGACATATGAAAGGAAAAGTTATCGTGAAATTTCTCGAAAAAAAATCAGTGTACAGATAGAGGTTACAATTTTATATATATATATATATATATATATATATATATATATATATATATATATATATATAATTGTGTTGATGTTTTCGACCAGGTTATATTTATATATGGTGTTATTATTCTTTTTGGAGTTTTGGTCAATGATGGTTATTATAATCCTAGTCCTAGTGCAATAACCATGTGTAATAGTTTGTAGGTATCTTTAGTCTTGCACTGAAGAAGAGAAAATAAAGATTCTCGAAATCTCGGCATAAACTAAGATTTTTTCACCAACATTGACCAAAACTCCAAAAAGAATAACAACACCATATATATGCATATATATATATATATATATATATATATATTTCAATACCCATCATAAAATGATTTGTGGAGGAGAAAGAGTGAGCCATTCTGGAGTTTTATGGTTTATTGCCCATAAACTGGTATTAATGAATCTATTACAGATCCCCTCCAAGTCGTAAAGGTTTATCCCCTTCACTCTTAAACTAAATCAGGGCTTACTTCCCAGCCAATATACAGTCACTGTAAATAATCTTTTTACGTTTTTTTCTTTCGTTTTTTAATACTTTCAATATCTGATGCTTATAATTATTATTTTAGTCAAAATAAACAAACCCTG
>CM032230.1:147442500-147475000 GCA_019009955.1 Riptortus pedestris
ATTAATACCAGTTTAAACTAGAAACAATATTCAATTTAACTAAATCCCCACTCCAATTACAACTCCCATAAAAAATAAAATCCAATTACTCTATGCACAGAAAATTACTACAAAAACAACCATAAAATTATATTTTCCTGCATTTTGCTGGCTAAGTTGACAAAAACGAGAACTTTGAGTTTTGAGAAGGATTAATTTTTATCAGATTTCCCTTAAGGGAAATCAGCTAATGAGGTTGTACTCATGACGAAATTTTCGAAATTTTTCTTCATATGCCCATCGATCCTACGATATTTAAACGTTTTATGCAAAAAGACAGATCAAGTTCGTTAATGGCTGAAATCGGACTAGTGGGAGGGGGGGGGTTTAGAGGGGAGGATTTTCGAAAATTCGAAATATCTCCGTTACTATACGTTGCATTAAAAAATTGTATAGAATCAATCTTATTGCAAATTAAATTTACTATAAATATTGTTATATACATTTATTCCCTATCTTGAATATTAACCGAGATATTTGCATTTTTATTAAATTTGGGACGATAACGGATTTTTGAATTTCCCGCCAAAAGATAGTTCGGCCCTTTGCCGTAACTGTTCGGCTCTCGTATGGAGATTTCTCTATTGTATAACTTCACGTGGGAAATCTGCTTAGTTTACCCAGCCCCTGCTTGACGGACTTTTATTGAAAACTATTTACTAAAGCTAGTGGTGTAATTTGTAACGAATCAGAATCGTTTTTATCTCAATCACTCAAATTTTAGTAATCAACTGAACATATTTGTATATATCTCACAAAGTAAGAGTTCAATGAAAACAATATTTGGTATTTACGCTTATAATGAAGGGGTGCGTGATAAAAAAGATTATTGTTAATATGACATGAGTAGAAGTGGGGGTTTGCTGAAGGCTCAAAACTGAAAAACGCAAATACCTCGGTTTATATTCAAGATAGAGCGAAACGTACATAACATTTATTGCACATTACATTTGCAATAAGATTGGTTCTTTACAATTTTTCGAGCCGACAGAGGTATCTTAGAGTAACGGTGATATTTCGAATTTTCGAAATTCCCCCCTCTAACCACCCCCCCCCACTCCCCGGGTCCAATTTCAGCCGTTAACGGCTTATTGCAAGTGCAATGCTTGATAAATTTGGTTTTGTACGATTTGCTCTATCTTGTTATTATCCGAGAGTATTTTTCAGTTTTTGAGCCTTCAGAAAACCCCGACTTCTAATCATTTCATATTAACAATAAGCTTTTTTCAGATATATTTCATTAATTGTTTTCCTTTCCTGTCTATCTATCTATCTAGTCAGCGCCACGAGGTTGGCTGCCCTGTTTGTTTATAATTCAGCCGCTTTCCGTTGTAGAGATTTTTTATTTCATTTTAGTTTGTATTCATTTACTTAAAATTCACGGTTGTGTTACCAGTATGCAGATTTATCTTATTGTAAACCTTCGCGTGGGAAATCTGCTTAGTTTACGCAGCCCTTGCACGACGGACTATTTTAATCTCATGGCCAAATCAATTTTGAAATTATGGTTACTTACGCTTCTTATTCATGTTGACATAAAAATTCAAATTAAAGATGACAACATCAACATTCCATGTCGTGTGAAATTTGCTTTGTTTACACAGCACAAACGTGACAGATGTTTTTCCATATCACAGATCCCTTTAGTTGGAATCAGTGTTTATTCTCACAAATACCTTTCTGTTTACAACCTTAAATTCTGATTTCCCTTTGGATGTATCATCAATAAAAAAAATTGGTATTAAAATATTTGTGAATTTTTACTTAATTCATTTCTAAAAAGGTCCGTCACGCAGGGGCTGCGTAAACTAAGCAGATTTCCCTTGTAAAGTTAAGTAAAAGATATATATACATAAAGATAACACAACACCACCGTGAATAAATACAAACGGAAATAAGAAATGTTTTGGCCAATTTCAATAACCTGCCGACAGGAAGTGTAGAGTGCGCGTTAGAACGGTAACCAACAGGTCTGCCCGCCTCACACCGGAAAGAAAAACATTACTGAAATATATCAGAATATAAAATATTAATTTCATTGAGACCCATTTACTATAGCTAGTGGTGTAATTTGTAATGAATCAGAATCAGTTTTATCTCAATCACTCAAATTTTAGTAATCCAAAAACAAAAGAAGGGGGGGGGCAACAGAACGTATTTGCATATATCTCACAAAGTAAAAGCTCAATGAAAACAATATTTGGTATTTAGGCTTCAATTAATATCTTTTATTATATATCAGAGCATTGATTATGTAACACGAGTAGAAGTGGGGGTTTAGTGAAGGCTGAAAACTGAAAAATGCAAATATCTCGGTTAATATTCAAGATAGTGAATAAATGTACTTAACAATATTTATAGTATATTTAATTTTCAATAAGATTGATTCTATAAAATTTTTCGATCCGACGCATAATAACGGAGATATTTCTTTTTTTCGAAAATCCTCCCCTCTAAACCCCCCCCTCCCACTAGTCCGATTTCAGCCATTAACGAACTTGATCTGTCTTTTTGCATAAAATGTTTAAATATCGAGTTTGGTGACGATCAAACAAAAATTGCGACCGCTAGAGCGTTAACAGACAAATATATATATATATATATATATATATATATATATATATATATATACAGTTTTGAACGGACCTCATTTTTGTCATCTCCTAGGTAGGATCGATGGACATTTGAAGAAAGATTTCGAAAATTCCGTCATGAGTACAACCTCAATAGCTGATTTCCCTTCAGGGAAATCTGCAAAAAATAATATGTTATATTCAGATATATTTCATTAATTGTTTTCCTTTCCTGTCTATATATCTATCGAGTCAGCGCCACGAGGTATATATATATATATATATATAGTTTTGAACGAACCTCATTTTCGTCATCTCCTGGGTAGGATCGATGGACATTTGAAGAAATTTTTCGAAAATCGCGTCATGAGTACGACCGTTTTATGATTAAACATATACATCAATTATAAGACAAAGTCCGTCACGCAGGGGCTGCGTAAACTAAGCAGATTTCCCTCGTGAAGTTTAGTAATAGATACATACTGCTAACACAACACCGTGAATAAATACAAACGGAAATAAGAAATGTTTCATCCAATTTCAATAGCCTGCCGACAGGAAGCGTTAGGTTAGAAATGTAAACAAACGGGTCCCGCCTCACACCGAAAAGAAAAATAATTACTGAAATATATCAGAATATAACACATTAATTTTATTGAGAACTATATAGTATACCTAGTACTGTAATTAATAATGAGTCAGAATTATTGTTATCTCAATCAATAATATTTTAGTAGTCCAAAACTTTAAGATGGGGGGCGGGAGTCACCAGTGCAAATTTGCTTGTATCTCGTATAATAAAGGTCTCTTGAATACAATTTTTGGTATTTAAACTTCCAATAATGTGATTTATTATGTATCAGACTATTGTTTACGTAACATGAGTAGAAGTGGCGGTTTGCTGAAAACTGAAAAATGCAAATATCTCGGTTAATACTCAAGAGAATGAATGTATATAACAATATTTATAGTATCTTTAGTTTGAAATAAGATTGATTCTGTATAATTTTTCGATTCGACGTATAGTAACGGAGATATTTCGAATTTTCGAAAATCCGTTCAGCCGTTAACGAACTTGATCTTTGTTTTTACATAAAACGTTTATATTTGTAGTTTGGTAATTATTAAACAAAAATTGCGACCGCTAGAGCGGTAAGAGACAAATATATATATATATATATATATATATATATATATATATATACAGTTTTGAACGGACCTCATTTTCTTCATATACTAGGTAGGATCGATGGACGTTTGAAGAAAAATGTCGAAAATTCCGTCATGAGTACAACCTCAATAGCTGATTTCCCTTAAAGGAAATCTGCTAAAAGATTATTTAATTCCGGTTATAAAATACACGATCCAGGAGAAAGTAAGTAAAATAACAAGTAGGAAGGCATCAATAACGCAGATGATGTAAAGGAAATGAATCATTCAATATCTAATTATGAATGAAATTGAAAAAGGCTCATTTATAAATTGTTTGGTGACATTAATTTATTAAAACTGAATTATTCATGAAGGTGGGTTTATTTTTAGTTATTGATCAGACAGTAAATCATTCCTCTCGTATCTCATTTAATAGATATATCGCTCTCAAGCCTATATTTGGTTTGTTTTACTTATTTTATGAAAACAGTGGAACGGCTATATCATTAACTATAGTTATGCATTTTTAATTAAATACCGGATTCAAAGCTAACCTCTACATTATATTATCTTAACCCTAGTATTACCAACCTCTCCCAGGTCGCATGGATTACCAAGGGGGGGGGGGCTCCTCGAGCCCACAACCTTAAAAACCTTTTATTTTGGTTCTATAATTTTTTTAAAATTTTTATTTCTATTGGATTATGTTTAATGAATGTTTCTTATGACACCTGTGAAAAAAAAATTAAATACAAAAAATAAATTAAAAAAAAAAAGTTCGGATGGGGAAAAAAGGATGACTTTTAATTAAATGTAATTTTATTCTACTGGAGGAACATATCTAAACACTGTTAGAATAAAAAGTTATCTATATCTAAGTTATTATAACATTATAATAGAATAATAATTTAAGAAAATCTAATTATCAGATTCGTAATGCAATTAACGGTGCTTTTGCACAATAAGTTTTTTTCCGAGTGTTTATCCAGGATGCAGCATGGACTAACTGTTCCCCTAGTTGGGAACAACCTAGAAAATCTTCTCTTTTCTAAAAAAGTACCTATCAGGAGCAATAATTATAACCATCTCAGTAATATATTTTTATATGAAAAAAAAATTATATGGGGAGAATATATATTTTTTTTTTGAGAAAAAAAAACTTGAGAAGGTTTGTGTATGTAAAAATTACATCAAAGTAATTATTATTTGAGCAATATAATTAATAACACTTGAATTACTAGTTAAAAGTAGTATTAAATATCAGTGGGCTCGAGGAGCCCCCCCCCCTTGGTACTTAAGTGTATAACTACCCCTTGCATTACCAAGGGGGGGGGGGGCTCCTCGAGCCCATACGTCAAAAAAATTTTTTTTTCTCAACATAGAAATTTTTTTATTTATTTTTATTGTTATGCCCTCACTCTAGGATGTTTTTCTGAGGAATACATAAAATATCAAAAATATCCCATTAAAATTGGGTGATAGGGAACAAAAACAAAAAGTTGTGGACTCAAGGAGCCCCCCCCTTGGTAGTTCTAGGGTTAATAATGGTCTGGAATTTCGTACCCAGGAATAACAATATAAGTGGAATTTTGTCTGTTACATTCCTAGCACGATTTGTTTAGTTGTGGAAATCATGTTCGTGGTTGAAGGTCCAATTACCAGATCACTCCAATATGGTTTTTCAGAAGAGTTTCGGCACTACTTTCCCATCATCAGGTGCTCAAACACACAAAGACATATACATCAATTATAAGAAAGTATAAACAAATTAGCTTTATTAACCACAGTAGATTATTCTGGACCCAATATTCAAATATTACATTATATATTGCAATCTTGTTAATATATGAATGTTTTTGGTTCTATATATTTTCTCGCATCTCAAATATTAAGCGAGTATTTGTACATTCTGATTTTCAGTGAGGATATATATATATATATATTAGCTCAGATACCCGACTTCGCCCGGGAATTCATTTGAGGCTGAATGGTAATGGTATTTTTTTGGCAAGGCTTTACTTTGCACACTATTTTGACATTTACCCTTCCCAGTGTTTAGGGTTTATACCCGTTGTTGGCATTTGTTAATAATAAAATTATTTTTTTATGTAAGACTTCACTGTCCTCCAAATTGTAATATTTCCCGTCTCCTGTTGATATCAGTCCATAGATTTCAGTTATTAAGGACAAAATATTAACATAGATTTGAATTAATTTTTCCAGGTTAGGTACCTGATAGTTCAAATTGGAATGAATTGTTGAGCATATCAATTTTCTACGCACATTACTTGCTCCACACATTGTTCCTGGAGAAATGTATAAAAAAAAAAAAAAAAAAAAAAAAAAAAAAAAAAAAAAAAAGTTAATCTAAATAACAAAGTAAACAACTTTTGTTATGAGCATGTTTGTCGAAAAACAAATAGACAATGAAATATCGCGAATTTTTATTTCAGGCCTCCCTTATAACCCCCACTCGCGTTCTAACCTAAACATTTTAATATAGCTTATAATCATGGAAGAATTAATGCTAATTGACATACTAAGTTTTAGTTTATAGTGTATATCTTGATATACATTGTTAAAAGACAAAAATGAATATCACATAAGTTACTCTAAACAACTTAAAATAAACAACTTTTGTTATGTTCATATTTGCCGAAAAACGAATAGAAAACGAAATACCGCTATTTTAAATTCAGGCCTTCCTTACAACCCCCATTCCTGCCGAAATGTTGGTATGGCGTATTATAATGAAAGCGTTAGTGCTAATACACATATCGAGTTTTATTTATTTCGGTTGGGTCTTTTGCCCCAAATAAAATTGCTCACTTCCGCTATAGGTTTTAGCGTATATCTCGTTTATAATTCAGTATACGAAAAAAGTGTATATAACCAAAGTTACTCTAAATAACAAAATAAACAACTTTTGTTGTGTTCATATTTGCCGAAAAACCAATAGGAAACGAAATATCTCTATTTTTAATTTCAGGCTTCCCTTATAACCCCCACTCCTGTTCGTCTCAGAGGATATTAATATAGCCTAAAGTCTAAGTTGGGTTAGTAGTAATACACATGCCAATTTTCATAAAATTCGGTTCAGCCGTTTATGCGTGAAAAGGTAACAAACAAACACACGAAAGAAACAATATGCAGTTATGGTGTCTATGACATGTCAAACGAAAAGTTATCGTGAAAATTCGCGAAAAAAATCAATGTACAGACAGAGGTTACAATTTTATATATATATATATATATATATATATATATATATATAATTTTCAACGAACCTCATTTTCGTCATTCACCAGGAAGGACATTAGAGGAAATATGTCGAAAGGAAAATCCGCTAAAAGATCTCTGAGATTATACACAATGCACCTTGTCTAATAATACAAATATGGGTGTATAGGAGGGAGCTTGGTGGAATTGGAAAATGCGGAAAATAATAATGGAAAAATAAAGATTTAGAGGCTCTCGAGAACCATTTAATCTCGTTAGACATTGAAAGAGTTTTAAACAGCACATATAGCCAGTACTATAGAAGAATTAGCTCTCTTGGCAGAGGCGAGGAGTACCTGTACTAAAATGTACCATTTTTTAAGACCAAAGATATATCTCAAATCCTCTTATTAGGTACTAAAATTCAAAGATTGATAGTTGGCAGGACAATTTACATATTCAATCCAGAAAAGCCATGCCCCCTTTGCGAAGATAGCCAAGACACCGTTAAGCACTTCATCCTTAAATGCCCCGTTTTAGCAGAGAGAAGAAACCACCTCCTGAAAAGTCTCAACATTCCACAGCAATCTATGGATAATTTGTTTGACCTTATGGACAAGAATAAAATAAACTACATATATGAAGGGCCAGGGGGGAAAAAAATGTAAGTCACTTTTTCGTCGATTTTAAGATATTAGCGCTATCAAGGGGCTATGAAGGAGTAATATCATCTGGTAGAACAACAAGGGGGGAAAAAGATGGGAGGCGACTGAAATGTGCATGAAAAGATTCGGGGTAAGAGGGGAAATAGATGAATGTCACAAGCGATAGTTTGCGATTCCTGTGCTGGGCAGAATAAAAATTATACCCTAATTCGTTACCTTCATCATTTAGTGACTGAGAAGCATCGTTTCGACAGTGTTGAAGTATATTTTCCCATTCGAGGGCATTCATACCTCGAATGTGATAAAAACATGAGTTCATCAACCAGCAGACTTACGTTGAGTTGCCCGATGAATGGAGGGATTTTATAAGAAATAGCAGAGAGAGGCCGTCGCCCTTTGCTCTGATCAACTGCCAGCAAGAACTTTTCAAGACATGGTCAGAATTCTTGAATCCTATGTACTTGAAAAATTGTCCCTTTCCCACTAGGCCCGTGCGTTGTTTAAAGGTCATGAATGAACATCCTTCAAAAATTTTTCACCGAAACACTTTTTCTGGTTGTTACATTGATGCTGGAATCCTTTGGAAACCACCAAAAAGGGGGGGGGATGCAAGAAAACGTCCTGCTCCACGTATACCTTTAACTAACCTGTATGATGGATCATTGCCGATATCTCAATCAAAGTTCCACGACTTGCAACAACTAAAAAAACTTGTGGTTAACCCTGCTGCGAAGGCGTTCTTTGAGAATTTGCCCAGCATAAATCCAGCAGCTGTTCACGATGACAGCGAAGATGTATACCTGGATTACCCAGATGAATAAATTTTCATAAAAGTTTTTGCTCATTGTCAGTAAAATATAAGTTGTTCATTAAGTTTTTTTTCACCTTCATCTTTTTTCCCCCTGACCCTTCATATGTTTTCATACTTAAAGGTCTTTACGTCACAATATAATTATTAAAATAAAATTAATGTTTTATGTTTTTTTTTTAGTAATTATTGTGTATAGTTTTGTTTTTTGTTACTTTTTTAAAGGAATTCTCTGTTTATGATTATATAAAGAAAAGATAAACAAAGAATGTAATCATGAACATGGGATGAACCCTTGCTATAAAATTGTTAAATTTTTAAAAGCAATAAAAATATTCATTCAATATTACAAATACCAGCTGTTACTGGAGTAGGAACTAGAAAGATATTCCAGCTATATAAATCATTGCTCATAAAGTCAGGGGATTAAGCCGTCAAAATTATTCTCGAGAAGTAGCCCTTATAAAGGAACTATAAAGACGATAAATAATAAAGGCTTGCCGACCGCAACTCTTATAAAGTGAGAGCGTATTGAGTTGTTGGCGAGAGCATTAGGGATATATCTATAGAAGTAGCTCCGAGGAGTAGAGGCAAATCTCTAGATAAGGCGCCATAAACAAGATCGAAGCCCATTACTCATTTTTTATGGCCTTATATAAGTTATGGCTATCGCGGTAAGCCATTTTACAACCCCCATCCCTTCTACCTACGCCCTTATTATTTTCTTATTTATTTATTTTTATTAATTTTCACAAAAGAAAAAAAAAAATGTCCGTCTACTAAACTAAGCAGATTTCCCTAATAAACCCAAATAAAAGATCCCCCTTTAATGTTATACAATAGAGAAATCTCCATTCGAGTGCCGAACAGTTACGGAAACGGCAGAACTAGCTTGCGGTGGGAACGATTAGAAGCCGTAGCTCGTCCGTTACACTTAATAAAAATGCCAATATCTCGGTTAATATTCAAGATGGAGAATAAATGTATATAACAATATTTATAGTAAATTTAATTGTCAATAATATTGGTTCTATACAATTTTTTGATCCGACGTATAGCAACGGAGATATTTCGGATTTTCGAAAATTCCCCTCTCTAAACCACCCCCCCCCCCTTCCAGTGGTCTGATTTCAGTCGTTAACGAACTTCATCTTCCTTTTTACATAAAACGATTAAATACCGAGTTTGGAGACGATTAAAGAAAAATTATGACCATAGAGTGTTAACAGACTAATATATATATATATATATATATATATATATATATATATATATTAGTGTTATTGTTTTCGATCAGGTTATATATATATATATATATATATATATATATATATATGTTTTTTGGAGTTTTGGTCAGTGTTGGTAAAAAAATCTTAGTTCATTCCAATATTTCGAGAATATTTATTTTCTCTTCTTCAGGGCTAAAAATTACAGGTACTACTTTAAATATATATTGCACATTGTTATTAGAGTGTAATACGAGTAGATAATGTTCCTGTTAATTCTACTTACCAAGGCTAAAGATACTTAATAATTATTGTACATCAGCGTAGTTCCTTTGTTAACATTAGAGTACTGAGTATAACCTCAATTTTGTTATAATTGGCTTGGTCACAGCCTTATGTTTTGTATTACTACAGTATATTGTCTTTTGTTTGTTGGATTATGTTATAACTATTGACATGTGTTATTATAATTATTTGTATATTATTTTAGCAAATTTCCCCTAACGAAAATCAACGAAATTCAAATGTCCATCGATCCTACCTAGTCGAGTACGAACAAGAGGTCCGTTCATACCTCTATATCTATCTATCTATATATCTATATATATATATATATATATATATATATATATATATATATAACCGATATATGATCGTTACCAAACTCGATATTTACTCGTTTTATGTAAAAAGACAGATCTAGTTCGTTAAAGGCTGAAATCGGGCAAGTAGGAGGGGGGGGGGATTTTCGAAAATTCAAAATATCTCCGTTACCATGCGTCGGATCAAAACATAGTATAAAACCAATCTTATTGCAAATTAAATTTACTATAAATATTGTTCCATACATTTATTCTCTATCTTGAATATTAAGCAAGATATTTGCAGTTTTATTAAATGAGGGGGGTAACGCACGAGTGAGTTTACCGCCAAAAGCTAGGTCGGCCGTTTACAAAACTGCTCGGCTCTCGCATGGAGATTTCTCTATTGTATAACTTCACGTGGGAAATCTGCTTAGTTTATGCAGCCCCTGCGTAACAGACTTTTTATTAAAATATTTGATAAATGTTCATTCTGTAATTTACATTAACTCAGTTTTCCTGTTCACGGTATTCTATTTGTTTATAATTACGTGGAATAATTAAGTAGAAACCAAACATCACATCCATTTGCTATATCAAATTCCATCATTTATTTGCATTACTGTATTTTCCTTTAGCGAAGGAGTTCTGCTAACATAATATATTTTACTTATGTGATACGATTTCAGCCATTAACAAACTTGATCTGTCTTTTTACATAAAACGGTTAAATATAGAGTTTCGTAACGATCAATAAAATTGTGTCCGCTTGAGCGTTAACAGACAAACATATATATGTATATATATATATATATCTATCTCTATATATATATATATATATATATATATATATATAATATTGAACGGACCTCATTTTCGTCATCTCATTGGTAGGATCGATTGACATTTGAAGAAAGTTTTCGAAAATCGCGTCATGAGTACGACCGTAATCGCTAATTGCCCTTAAGGGAAATCTGCTAAAATGTGCCGTTTCTGAAATAAAAAGTTTTGTATTTTACGGCTATAGAATGCTCTAAATCGAAACTTTGCATATATAAACTCGTTTTAGAATTTGAGTTTCTACAAGAATCCGTCGTAACAAAAATATGGCATTCCATTGGATGTTTCAAAGTTATGGTTCCAGGAAAAGGAGGTGAATATGGACTGAAAAGATTCTTCAGGGGCCCAATTATTGCACACCAAGTCTGAGCATTTTATATCTAAATTGCCGATTTTAAGGGGGGTGGCACGATTACTTGGGACACACTGAACGGGTATAACGAGTTTCAAGGTTGCTGAACTTAAAATTCAATATTTATTGTTATAACGACCACCCACATATATTAATGACGGACTTTTTGGTATTAGAAAGGTGTTTTTAAACTCAACTCATTTTAACAAATTAACCGTCTCCTTTTGTTTACAATTTTTGTTTTTATGAAGAAATGCATTTTTTTTTTATAAAATAACATTCCGTAATAGATGCATTTTGTGATAAGATATTGTATAATTGTCCTCCATCACTCTCGAAAGAACCTACACCACTCTGAATGTGGTTCAGCTCGAGGAGCAGATTCTCCCTGCCTGCCAAGGAAGTCAACAGCTATTTCATTTCACTAAGATACAAGAAATATCCATATTTAATACACTTACCGTATGAAGTAAGTAGTTTTTTACTCTACGATTGTTAAAAGAAAAAAATCGTTATGGAATGGTCAAAAAGTAAGGAAAGGTTCAAGTTAAAAATTTGAGAGGAGAATCCTAAAGCTGGATTTCCATATTGCATACATTGCACCATTCGATTCTCAGATAGTTCCTATAGGCATTTATGGCAAAAATCATCATAAGCACTCGTGAGCTAACTTTTCTAGACCTTCCCAAACTTGAGAAACAGGTGTCAAAAAGTGGTTCTTTATTGAAAATGATACCTAGTTTATATAACGTTTAAGATGCCTCTAGATTTTTGTATTCCATGTACAATCAGAGAGATAATTTGTCGTGTGATAGGAACGTTGATTAACATGGATCAACAAGTGTCTGGGTCGAGATGTTGGAAACTAGCAACTTTGAATGAACATAGCTCCCATAAAACTGTACCTTGATTATGATTGAACTATGTTTTTAACGTTCAAGGTTAACTTAGAAACAAAGAAAACATACTTTTTCTAGAAAAAAAATAAAACGCTTTGCAGAATTTTTGCACCATGATGGTTGAATCGGGACAACTGAACGCCATAGATGGGAATAAGGATTAGTGGTACTATAAAGATTGGATAGTCCGCTGAAGAATTTCTTGAATCTTCAGGGAACTAGGTCTTTTACGAATTGGATATTAAGATATTCATGAATGGTGAAGTTTGAAATATAATACGAAGCATCTACTACAGTGCGCTGGATTGGAAAATCTAGATGCGTCTCATGTTCGAAGGCAGGAAATGCATTAACAGAGATTTTGTATCGTGTAACTGGAGTTACGAGACAGGAAAAATAAATACTACGTGCCATTGTGTATCTCGCCAGAGAAGGAAAAAATATATAATAAAGTTTGAGTGAAATATTCCAACCGGCTGATAAAAACTGTAGCAAACTTCACCGCAGCTCACATATAACTCTAGCAGAGTTCAAGAGATTAAAATTATGAAAAAGTTTGTTGTCGATTTCAAGCTTAATTCTAAAAATCCCTTCATGAAGAAATAAAATAAAAAAAGTATACAAATGAGATGTAGAATTCGTGCGAATGGGCAGTAGTTTTTAATAATTTCACCAGTATTATTATACACGGGGAGGGACCGGCCAGTAATTTCAGCAATTTTCAGATAAAATCAAATTGTATCGTGCTCCGCTCAAACTAGAAACAATATTCAATTTAACTAAATCCCCACTCCAATTACAATTGCCATAAAAAGTAAAATTCAATTACACAATACTCAGAAAATTACTAAAACTACTTTGAAACTGTATTCTTCCACTAGACTGTAACAATTGACAAAAAGAAAAGAAAAGTTTATCTTCTGAACGATCATTGTTTTTAACGATTACGTGAAATGTTCTATCATTTTAGATAACAATTTTCACTACAGGTTATGTCCTAAACAACAGCAGCATTTACTCTTTATCAGAAAGGAATTTAGTTCACCGGCATTTATAATATAATATTTCATGTTTATTGTTTAATAATTCAAGGGTGTTCAGGCGTCGACCTTTATCTTACGTGGTGACCTAGAGTGGCGAGTTCGATTCTCGCCTGGGCAATGGAAATTATTTAGTAACGAAATTCATTAAATAACATCCTAAAATCCCACCCTGGCTAGAAAAGGGTGGTAATCTGTAGATAACCCGTCCCAATTAGCCTAAGTTGCAAAAAGTGGACGTTAATAAATAATAATAATAATTTGAGAAATATGTCCGGCTGGTAATTGTTTTAATATAAACTGGTAACTGCCGAACTACATTTTATAGTAGTTATGTATTCTATGTTAAAATATGTACTAGCTGACACGACAAACGTTGTTCTGTCTTAAATATGAATATTTAATTCAATTGGTATAATTAACCCTCCTCCCCTACCCACTGGGTCGTGGGCGACCCAGAGCTGCTTTGTCGGCTCTTGTACGGACCTGTGCAAGGTGGGTAGGGGGGAGGGGGTCAATTACCCTCCCAGTATGTCCTCTGGAAGCGGGCCTACAAAATCTTCAGAAACTTCAAAACGAGCTAGGTGCAGATTCTGTCCCTGGAAAAAGGATCAAAAAAGCAATTCCAGCTCTCAGCTTTGCCAAAAATCTATTTGTGGTGAACACAAAATGGGTATTTGTCCATCTTGTTTGACCGAAGCGGGATTGAATATTTCAAAATCACCAATAGAATATTTAAAATATGAAGGATTAAATTGTCTTGTAACATAGTGTAATGTAATATTTCTTGTAATGTATTATTTACCTGTTCATTAATTTAGTTTTTACATTTTGTTATTTATTTTTTACCTTTGTTTGTCTTTTCAAGATTAACAATGATGTTTCTATACTTCATAAGTTTTGTACTTTTCATTTTAAATCCTAAATGATTTATTTTTATATGACAAGATGAATTTCAGGTCCATGGGTCGTACACGACCCAGGAGTAGTAAATGTGTCATAGAATACAAGGGTAGAAGAGGAGAGTTAATAATTATTCAAAAATATTATGTTAATTAAAATAATGCTTTATGATACACAAAATTGTTTATTAGACCTCATTTTAGCAGATTTACGGTAAGGAAATCAGCTGTTGAGATCGTACTCTTGACGCAAA
The DNA here is from genome assembly GCA_019009955.1 of Riptortus pedestris. Lineage (NCBI taxonomy): Eukaryota > Metazoa > Arthropoda > Insecta > Hemiptera > Alydidae > Riptortus > Riptortus pedestris. The sequence goes on from CM032230.1 coordinate 147,457,051, forward strand.
TTTCGAAAAAAAAATTCGGATTTCCATCGATCCTACCCAGGAGATGACGAAGACAAGGTCCATTCAAAATTATATTCACATATATTTGTCTGTTAATGGTCTAGCGGTCGAAATATTTGTTTGATCGTTTCGATTTTAATCGTTTCGTGGGAAACGAAAGATCACGTTCGTTAATGGCTGAAATCGGACAAGTTGGAGAGGGATTTATAAGGGAAAGTCGGAAAATTTCGGGAAAATATCTCCGTTACTATATATTGGGTCGAAAAATTTTATAAAACCAACCTTTTTTTGCAAATTACATGAACTACATATATTGTTATATTCATTTATTCCCTATCTTGAATATTAACCCAGATATTTGTATTTTTCGTTTTTCAGCGTTCAGCAAAACCCTACTTCTACTCATGCCACATAAAAAAAAACAAACTCCGCTAAGAAATGAATCACTTCATTAGAAGTTTAGATTCCCAATATTGCTTTCAAGTGACCTTTATTATAAGAAGAAGATGCAAATTGGCTCTTTTGTTCCCCCCCCAGTATTAAGTTTCTAACTATTAAAATTTGAATGATTGAGATAAACGTTATTATGGTTTACTGTAAATTACAGTACTAGTAATAGTAAATATGTTACAATAAAATTAACCCTAGTACTACCGACCTCTCCCAGGTCGCATGGATTACCAAGGGGGGGGGGGGCTCCTCGAGCCCACAACCTTAAAAACCTTTTATTTTGGTTCTATAATTTTTTTAAAATTTTTATTTCTATTGGATTATGTTTAATGAACGTTTCTTATGACACCTGTGAAAAAAAAAAAAATTAAATACAAAAATAAAAATAAATTAAAAAAAAAAGTTCGGATGGGGAAAAAAGGATGACTTTAAATTAAATGTAATTTTATTCTACTGGAGGAACATATCTAAACATTGTTAGAATAAAAAGTTATCTATATCTAAGTTATTATAACATTATAATAGAATAATAGTTTAAGAAAATATAATTATCAGATTCGTAATGCAATTATCGGTGCTTTTGCACAATAATTTTTTTTCTGAGTAATTCAAATAAAGGGTTAGAACCGCCAATATAAATGATATTATTGTCATACCTCTCGGTGGAGACCGTCGTCATTGGCTGATGGTTGAGTACCGCTGTACTCAACCATCAGCCAATGACGACGGTCTCCATCGAGAGGTATGACAATAATTTTTCTGAGTGTTTATCCAGGATGCAGCATGGACTACCTGTTCCCCTAGTTGGGAACAACCTAGAAAATCTTCTCTTTTCTAAAAAAGTACCTATCAGGAGCAATAATTATAACCATCTCAGTAATATATTTTTATATGAAAAAAAATTATATGGGGAGAATATATATATTTTTTTTTTGAGAAAAAAAAAACTTGAGAAGGTTTGTGTATGTTAAAATTACATCAAAGTAATTATTATTTGAGCAATATAATTAATAACACTTGAATTACTAGTTAAAAGTAGTATTAAATATCAGTGGGCTCGAGGAGCCCCCCTCCTTGGTACTTAAGTGTATAACTACCCCTTGCATTACCAAGGGGGGGGGGGCTCCTCGAGCCCATACGTCAAAAAAAATTTTTTTTCTCAACATAGAAATTTTTTTATTTAATTTTATTGTTATGCCCTCACTCTAGGATGTTTTTCTGAGGAATACATAAAATATCAAAAATATCCCATTAAAATTGGGTGATAGGGAACAAAAACAAAAAGTTGTGGGCTCAAGTAGCCCCCCCCCCTTGGTAGTTCTAGGGTTAATAAGTTCTATTGAGAAATTTTTCAGTAATTATTTTTTCATCACTTGGATTGGAAAGTAGATACTTTCGATACCAGCTGGGAGATAGGAAAGTAGGCCTTTACAGATCTCAAAATTTAGCGGGAGGTTAAGTGACAAACATATGACTTTACACGCCTAGGGACGAAAGTTTTCGACTCTCCCAGTATTTACTACTATCAACTCTTGGTTCGCTATCGTTTCATTTTAATTTTACGTTGTAATTGCGCGAAAATGGCCAAATGTTGCAGACCAAGAAATTGATTTTTTTACAGTTGATGATCTATTTCGGGATACCAATAGTGAAGATGAGTACAATAAAGAGGACCAATGCTTAAATAAAGTGTCTATTAAAAACACACAAATGAAGAACCTAAATAAAAAAAAAACACTAACTGATGGATTAAACATCACCAACAACCAAAACTGTACAATTAATATTAACCTGACCCAATAAAAATAAAGTGTTTTTTATTATATAAATAAACTTTCTCCTTTTTATTAATGTATTTTGAATTATTACATTTCAAAGAGTTACTAAACCTTAAAATATTAAATTAAACTTGTCTACGGTGAAGCAGCTGTTACCAATAATGGAAATATTAATTATTAAAAGATTCGCGAGTTAAAAACCGCCTTAATATGCGTTTTTGCCTCGTGATGAAAAGTATTGTACATTACTCGTACCGAAAGTGACTTTACGATGCTCGATCGAATTAACAGGCTCGGCTTCGCCAGTCAAACACGATCTCGCAACGTAAAGTGCCACTTTCGGCCCTAGTAACGTAATATACTATTATTTACGGTGAAAAATATTTTTAACCATCTTGTTCAGCTCGGAGAGATTAGCAAATTTTTTTTGTTTGCAATTCAGACTCGCCCCGTCGGGAGATTAAAATTGACTGAAAGATTTCTCATTACCGTTTGTATTTATTCAATTAATATTCACGGTAGTGTTTGGTTACCAGTATGTAGATTTATTTATTGTAAAACATCAAGCGAAATCTGTTTAGTTTACGCAGCCCTTGAGTCACGGACGTTTTTGTTATCTCCTGGGCAGGATCGATGGACCTTTGAAATTGTTTTAAGAAAATCTCATAAAGAAGTAAATGTACTAAAGATAATTAAAATATTTCACATTTATTGATTTAACAGTTACTGAGTGTCTATTGCAACCTCGTTTGAATATAGTTATTAAGTAAATTATACTCAAAAAGTCCAGAGTTTGTGAGAGTATATATATATATATATATATATATATATATATAATTGTAACCTCTGTCTGTACATTGATTTTTTTTGCCAAAAATTTCACGATAACTATTCGTTTCACATGTCATAGACACCATAACTACATTTTGTTTCTTTGGTGTCTGTTTGTTTGTTTGTTTGTTACCTTTTCACGCATAAACGGCTGAACCGAATTTTATGAAACTTGGTATGTATATTACTACTAGGCCAACTTAGACTTAAGGTTATATTAATATTCTCTGAGACGAACAGGAGTGGGGGTTATAAGGGAGGCCTGAAATTAAAAATAGGGATATTTCGTTTCCTATTGCTATTTCAGCAAATATGAACATACTAAAAGTTGTTTATATTGTAATTTAGAGTAACTTTTGCTATAGGCACTTTTGCCGTTTACGGAAGTATAAATGAGTTATACTGTAAAAACTATAGCGGGAGTCCACAATTTTATTTGGCACAAAAGACTCAATCGAACTAAACCAAACTCGCTATGTGAATTAATACTAACGATTTCCTTATAATAAAATATACTAACATTTCTAGGGATGGGCAGGAGTGGGGGTTATAAGAGAGGCCTGAAATTAAAAATAGCGATATTTCGTTTCCTATTTCTTTTTCAGCAAATATGCACATAACAAAAGTTGTTTATTTTGTTATTTAGAGTAACTTATGTTATATGCACTTTTGACGTATACGGAAGCATAAATGAGTTATACGCTATAAACTAAAGGGGGAGTCCACAATTTTATTTGGCACTAAAGACTCAGCCGAATTAAACCAAACTCGGTATATGAATTAGTACTAACGCCTTCATTATAATAAGCTATACTAACATTTCTAGGGACGGGCAGGGGTGGGGGTTAGCAGGAAGGCCTGAAATTAATAATAGTGATATTTCGTTTCCTATTGCATTTTCGGCAAATATGCACATAACAAAAGTTGTTTATTTTGTTATTTAGAGAAATTTGCTCAACACTTCTTTTCAATATGAACTACCAGGTACCTCACCTGAAAAAAATTAGTTCAAATGTATGTCAATATTTTCTTATTAATAATTCAAATCTATGCATAATGCACAGGAGACGGGAAATATGACAATATGCAGGACAGTGAAGTCTTACATAAAAAAATAATTTTATTATTAACAAATGCCAACAACGGGTATTAACCCTAAACACTTGAACAGGTAAATGCCAAATATTGTGAAAAGTAAAGCCTTGCCAATAATATACCATCACCATTCAGCCTCAAATGAATTCCCGAGCAAAGCCGGGTATCTGAGCTCGTATATATATATATATATATATATATATATATATATATATATATATATATATGTATACTTATAACATTAAATGTATAGTATTTTGGTTATCTAGTGGTTTAAAAATATAAAATAAACTTTAGCTGCCTGTGTCAATGTAATTTCTCTAAAAATTTAGAAAATAAGAGAGACCTTTTCTCCAATTAGTATGTAGAGGGCGTGGCTATATTCTCCAGCTGATCAGAATCTAAATTTCATCATTTGAGATAAAGACTGGCATTGCCTCCTTGATTAGAGTCTGCGAGGGAATTAGACAACGCTCCCCCCCTCCCTCAAATACTACCCTTATCAAATATACATTTAAACAATTCTAGTTTACAATTTAATTAACTCTTTATCCAGAAATTATATATATATCCCTTGTACAATGAACATTTTTTTTTTAAATTACAATATATAATGGTTGGGGATCGGCTACAAAAAGTGCTGAGCCAGTGAAATAATTGAGTCATTTTTAACAGCTGGCCGTTTCTACTTCATTTGTAACCGTTGCTTTCCTTCTTCAAAGCTACAATGAACGAAAAAATCGTCTAATTCCATTTATAGCGCGAGTTAATGAAAAAGGGACGAAATGGATTTAAAGAAATTTATTGCGTATAGAACATGACGGAATCAAAACAAGAACAAAGTTAAAGTAAAAAAGTCCGTCACGCAGGGGCTGCGTAAACTAAGCAGATTTCGCACGTGATGTTTTACAATAGAGAAATCTGCCTAATAATAACAGTAGTAGGAAGGTATCTCTAGACCTATTCACGAGGGACGAATAGTTACAGAAACGGCCGCACTAGCTCTTGGCGGATAGTCCCAAACATTGCCGACTCCTGCCGACCACACATACAATACAAATGTAAATATCTCGGTTAATATTCAAGATACAGAATAAATGTATAAAACAATATTTATAGTAAATTTACTAAAGACATCTTAATGATTGAAAAAGAAAAAAGTCGTCACGCAGGGGCTGCGTAAACTAAGCAGATTTCCCACGTGAAGTGTTACAATAGAGAAATTTCAGAATAGAGAGTCAAACAGTTACGGGAACGGCCCGAACTAGCTCTTGACGGAAACTCACGACTAGACCCGAAGTTAGCCGATCTCATCTCAGAAGCTGAAAACTGAAAAATGCAAATATCTCGGTTAATATTCAAGATAGAGAATAAATTTATATAACATCATTCATTTGCAATAAGATTGATTCTATACATTGTTTGGTCGACTTATAGTAACGGAGATACTTCGAAGTTTTGAAAATCCTCCCCTCTAAACCCCCCCCCCCTCCCACTGACCGATTTCAACCATTAACGAACTTGATCTTTATTTTTGCATAAAACGTTTAAATATCGAGTTTGGTAACGATCAAACGAAAATTGCGACCACTAGAGCGTTAATAGACAAATATAAATAATTTTTTTGGGATTCAGAAGGCATCCTGTTGGTTGATAACAAAGACAGAGGTGAAACAATCACGGGAGAGTACTATTGTAATGTTCTGACCTGTCTTAGAGAATCAATCAAGGAGAAGAGGAGGGGGAAGCTGAGCCGAGGAATCATGCTGCTTCATGACAATGCTCCCGTGCACACCACTCGTAAAGTGATGGCTACGCTTGACACCTTGGGCTTTGATTTGATCGGCCATCCACCCTACAGCCCGGATCTGGCTCCCAGTGACTACTTTATGTTCCCAAACCTCAAAAAGGACCTAAGGGGAAGAAGATTTGTAGACGACATTGAACTCAAATTATTGTTTGGGGGGTTTAGAAAAATTAATAAATAGATGTAATAAATGTATAAAGAACAAAGGACATTATATTGAAAAATAATGCACGTTTTGTGTTTTTATTTCATTTCCTTATGGGTCAGGCCGGGAACTTTTTGACCTCCCCTCGTAGGTCTCTATGAAAAAGATGATTTTTTTTTACTTACCCTTGCAATCAATGTATTTTCGAATAACTATAAATGGCAGATTGTTAACGTTATATTTATTTGTTCAGTATTTTTACGTCCACAAAATGTTTTTTTTTAATGTTCTGTATAAAATGAGTTTTGATAAGGTAAAAGGTAATGTTTCCGGTGTGAAAATTAAATTGTTGTCTACCTTCGCAATGTTTGTTCACCAAAAATAAAACCTCTTGAAATTCAATGCTGTAAGGTCAATTGGAAAACTGAGCAAATAATTGGATGTTCAAGTCCTGCAAAAGCATAAAAAAGTTTATGAAATAATATTTGTTCTAAATATGAAAAACAAACCTTTGGTGTCAGCTATTCCATTCGTACCCAGGTCAGAGAAATAAATTTGTTTTATTTAAAAGTAAAACTTTCCTCTAGCAATTGCTGCCTAAACTATGCGGATTTCTTTGGTTTTTTTTTATGCCACGTTTATACCTCAACGACCATTTTATATTTTTCTTGAATGACTCATATTTTGGTGTTATTGTATTGAAATTTAAAACCGACAGAAAATAAAAGCTCCGTCACGCAGGTGCTGCTTAAACTAAGCAGATTTCCCACGTGCAGTTATACAATAGAGAAATCTCCATACGAGTGCCGAACAGTTACGGAAACGGCCGAACTGGCTTTCGGTGGGAAACTCACTCTCGTCCGTTATCCGCCCACATTTAATTAAAATGCAAATATCTCGGTTAACATCCAGAATACAGAATAAATGTATATAACAATATTTATAGTAAACTTAATTTTCAATAATATCGGTTCTATACAATTTTTCTTCCCGACGAATAGTAACGGAGATATTTCCCGAAAAATTTCCAACATCCCCTATAAATCCCCCTCCCACTGATCCCATTTCAGCCATTAATGAACATGATCTTTCGTTTTACATGAAACGATTAAATACCGAGTTTGGTGACGATTAATCAGAAATTGCGACCGCTAGAAAGGTAATAGACAAATATATATATATATATATATATATATATATATATATATATATATATATATATAAATTCAATCGCAAAAAAAAAAACCGGACACTTAGATTTAGTCTTATAATTTTGTTAATTACTTAATATACGGTATATGTATATTAATCTTTTTAATTAAAATAATTGGTTAATCTATAGGTTATTTAAACAAAACCTGCCAAAAGTGAATAATCTTTATTGATTATTTACAAAATTAAAAAAAAATGATAAATTAACACATTTAAAAAAAAAAAAGAATTGTCTTCATTTTTATTAGAGTGAATGGTAGACTTCGCTACCTCAAGAGTTTCGGCAATGTAACGTAAGTTCCGGCTTTCCATCTAAGTTTGAAAGACCCATTATTCTGGACCGAAATAAAAATAAAACGTTAATTAAAGAAAATGCTTGGTTAATAATTAAAGATGTTTAAATGTGCGAAAAACTACTTACAGTTTAGAATATATCAAGTTCACGACAAATAAATCTAATCTGAGTTTTATCTAATTGTTTACTAATCCTGAAGGGATTAGTTCAATGGACATAGACTCTACATTCTCTGTAATAACTAGAATACCCACATAAAGAAACACATTGCTGAAAGTTGGGTTTTATTACGACAAGTATGAAGTGTCCGGTTTTTTTTACGGTTGAGTGTATCTATATATATATATATATATATATATATATATATATATATATATATATATATATATAAGAGTTTCATCAGTTTTATTGAAATGCCCACCCCTACAGACTCAAAGAATTCCAAAATTTCATTTTCTTTCCCCATGAGAATCCCCAAGCACATCTTAGAAGGTTACATTTAATTTCTCTTCAGGTTCCTCGAGAAATGCTGCTGAGGTGAGTGTGAGGTGATGAATGGATGAGGATTTAATTTAATAACTAGCGGTATCTCATGAGTGAGGTTCTCTCACTATTTACCTAACTAAGACCTCATAACCTCTCTCTCTCTCTCTCTCTCTCTCTCTCTCTCTCTCTCTCTCTCTCTCTCTCTCTCTCTCTCTCTCTCTCTCTCTCTCTCTCTCTGTCTCTCTCTCTCTCTCTCTCTCTCTCTCTCTCTCTCTCTCTCTCTCTCTCTCTCTCTCTCTCTCTCTCTCTCTCTCTCTCTCTCTCTCTCTCTCTCTCTCTCTCTCTCTCTCTCTCTCTCTATCTCTCTATCTCTCTCGCTCTCTTCTCTCTCTCTCTCTCTCTCTTCTCTCTCTCTCTCTCTCTCTCTCTCTCTCCCTCTCTCTCTCCCTCTCTCTCTCTCTCTCCCTCCAACTCTCTCTCTCTCTCTCTCTCTCTCTCTCTCTCTCTCTCTCTCTCTCTCTCTCTCTCTCTCTCTCTCTCTCTCTCTCTCTCTCTCTCTCTCTCTCTCTCTCTCTCTCTCTCTCTCTCTCTCTCTCTCTCTCTCTCTCTCTCTCTCTCTCTCTCTTCTCTTCTCTCTCTCTCTCTCTCTCTCTCCCTCTCTCTCTCTCTCTCTCTCTCTCTCTCTCTCTCTCTCTCTCTCTCTCTCTCTCTCTCTCCTTCCCTCCCTCTCCCTCTTATTCGAACCTTAAATACGAAATATTGTTTCCAAGAGACCTTTATTATACGAGATACATGCAAGTGTGTTCTGGTGACTCCCGCGCACCTGTCTTAAGCTTTTGGACTACTTAAATTTGATTGATTGAGATAAAAATTATTCTGTTCCATTATATATTACAGTACTAGATATAGTAAATAATTTTCAATCAAAGTAATAATTTATATTCTTATATATTTCAGTAATTGTTTTTCTTTCCGGCGAGAGTCAGGTTGGCAGGCTTGTTAGAGGGAAAGATTTCTTGTTCAGTCGGCATTTTTAATTCAAATTTCCCGCGCTCGACTAGCCATCCCAGAGAGGTCCCCGCCGCACACAGCTGCAAGGATGAAGGCTGTGGCCCAGCTAAGCGAGGAGGCCATTGCAAACAGCTGATTTCAGCCGTTACCTTGCTAACAGCCCAGTTACAGTTCACCCTCATGAGAGAAAGCATACAGAGTGTCTCCCCTTTCTGATCTCCACCATCTTGGCTTCACCAACGCTGCTAGCACATGTTCCAGCGCAACGATCAAGAGGACTTCATCCATCACGAAGAAGCATGCCTCCGCAAGTACCTAATCATAAAGCTAGCTTGTCTCCGCCAACTTAAATGAGTACTCAAATAGATATATTAAGGGCCCTTGTGTACATATAGTTATATAGCCGCCATCTTGTTTCACAAAATCACATTTCCTTTGTCTATAGCTCCCTTTAGATTGTATCAGTGTATATATTTTAACGCACCTAAGTTAAGGTTTAATTTAAGCTTATTGTTCTTTTTTCTGTCTATAATTATAAAAGGTATTCATGCATAGATTTATGTTCACACAATATACGTTTATTCTTTGGAGAACTCAAACAGTTGTTTATCTTTGTGTTATTATCCCTCCTATTTCACTTAGTTCAGTCTAAGCTCTCCCAACATTCAGTCTAATACTTTTCTTAATTCTTTTGCCAAACCAAAAGCTTTACGCCCATACATTTCTTATTACCATTTTTATATATTCACTTTATATTCACGGGTGTGTTGTGTTGCCAGTTTTCAGATTTATCTGTTATTAAACTTCACGTTAGAAATCTGTGTAGTTTAAGCAGCCCCTTATGTACTTTTTGGTACTTAGTTTCGATTTCCAAGTGAGCTATAGAAATTTATTAAGTGGCAGCCACTGTAATTCTCAGCCGCAGCCTAGTTTAACCTGTTGTACCGGGAGAGAACAATAAGCGCGGGTGAACACACGAGGAGGGACAGGCGAGGCTGCAGAGAGATGAGGAATCAACCTCAATGTTCAGGATCGATGTTATCCCACCTGTTGATGCTGGGAGCTATCGCTGTGGCTCTTCACTCTAGAGCCTTTCTGCCCAGAGGCATATCGGAGTTATGTCGAGTTTCATAGCGATTTCAAACAAAATTTTTGACCGCTAGAACTGTCTGTGACAAATATATATGCGTTAATAAATAATATTTACCGGACCTATTTTTCGTCATTTATGGTATCATATAAGGGGTGATTACTGGGAAACGCACGTTTTTGACTTGCGTAGTGTCCAAGGAATATCGTTGGGCGACGGCCGGAAGTTGTTGGGCTGTGGAGGGGGGAGTGTGCAGTTTCAGTTGTAGCCGAGATGTCGAACCTTGAGCAGAGTACACAATGTCATGGGACGGTCTTACTCAAATAGTGAATCAGTCACTTAGACTCAGCGAGATTTTCGTGCACATTTTAACATTGCACGGGATGGTGCTATCCCTGATCGCAACACGAAATTGCACACTGGATACGTAACGTTAACACAACTGGATCTTTGCTTGAGCCTCCTGGACCGGCAAGGCAAAATCCGTAGCAAGTTTTAAAGAACGCCTTCAACACTGAATCCAAGCAGAAGGCGACCACCTTAGAGATGTAATTTTTAAACGCTAAATTGTAAGTAATTTTATTCTGAAATTGCATATTGTGTATACTGTTTTTCCAATCATAAAAACATTTTTTGCTCTGAATTACCTGAGTACTCGTTATTTGAAAAACATGCGTTTCTCGGTAATCACCCTGTGTGTGTGTGTGTGTATATATATATATATATATATATATATATATATATATATATATATATACATATATACACTCAACCGCAAAAAAAACCGGACACTTCATTTTTGTCGTATTTTCTTTATGTGGGCATTCTAGTTATTACAGAGAATTTAGAGTCTAAGTCCATTAAACTAATCCCTTCAGGATTAGTAAACAATTAGATAAAACTCAGATTAGATTTATTTGTCGTGAACTTGATATATTCTAAACTGTAAGTAGTTTTTCACACATTTAAACATCTTTAATTATTAACCAAGCATTTTCTTTAATTAATGTTTTATTTTTATTTCGGTCCAGAATAATGGGTCTTTCAAACTTAGATGGAAGGCCGGAGCTTACGTTACATTGCCGAAACGCTTGGGGTAGCGAAGTCTACCATTCACTGTAATAAAAATGAAGAATAATTTTTTTTTTTAAATGTGTTAATTTATCTTTTTATTTTTTTTTATTTTGTATTTTTTTGTAAATAATCAATAAAAATTATTCACTTTTGGTAGATTTTGTTTAAAAAACCTATAGATTAACCAATTATTTTAATTAAAAAGATTAATATACATATATATTAAGTATTTAACAAAATTATAAGACTAAATCTAAGTGTCCGGTTTTTTTTTGCGGTTGAGGGTATATATATATATATATATATATATATATATATATATATATATATATATATATATATATAGAGAGAGAGAGAGAGAGAGAGAGAGAGAGAGAGATTTTGTATTGGCTTATGTTTACATACATGTTGCCAAGAGTATGTCAAAATAATATAATTTATTATAAAATGAGTAAATAAAAATAATAATATTTTTTAAATTACAAATTAACATCATATACATTGGTATAAAATATAATCTAAGTAATTATAATACTTAATTACTTAATTGTTACCAAACGATATTTAAAAGTGTGTGTTTAGAGATTCCTTACTACTACTGTTGTTATTAGGCGCATATTCACGCAGCCCCTGCGCTACGGACTTTTCTTTCCGTTGAGCCGTTGGGAGAAATGGTTGTTTACAATTTAGACGCTTCCCGCCTCTAAGAGAGGAAAGATTTGTTATTACCGTTTGTATTTATTCGCGGTGGTGACGTGTTAGCAGTATGTAGGTTTATCAGTTATTAAGCTTCCGAAGAGAAATCGGTTTAGTTTACGCTGACCCTGCGTGACGGACTTTTTATGTTTGGCCTATCGTGTTGAGGACTGCTGGTGTTAGCACAGCTATGTCATTATTTGTTATTTAAGTTGTTAAATGTTGCACGCTTGTAAATAGAATTCATTTACGCAACAGTCTTGTGTCCGATTAACAATAAAATTTTAAAAATCAGAAATAAATAATATATAATTTTCGTAATGTGGGCAATAAAGCGAGAGGTTTAGTGCAACATGGAAAACTTTTATAAAAAAAAATATGAGCAAGGGAGGTAAAATGTTTGGCGCCTATTAAATATAAGGTTTGGTGTAACATTATGGCTGGGGTTTGGAGGGCTTAGGAAGGCGGCACCTTCAAAGCCTTCAACTTCCCCCTAAAAAGCCCTCCTTTTAATTTACCCAATTTCTCAAGGCATCAACCTCAAAGGGACTTGATTATGAATTATGGCTCTCTCTGGCTCTCAAATTCCAGTAAATATTGCACCGTTGGGTTTTATTCTCAAACGGATTCATTAATTCTGAAGAGCGTTTGTAAGCCCAGATAATCCGACCAGAACTCCTTGATCGCGGGCGGTTCGGATCTACCTGGAACTCTGTGTATACCATGAGGATGGAAATAGACGCTGTATTTTTCTATATATTCATTTAGCGGAATACCCTTAACCCTCCTTCCCTACCCTTGTATTCTATGACACATATACTACTCCTGGGTCGTGTACGACCCATGGACCTGAAATTCATCTTGTCATATAAAAATAAATCATTTAGGATTTAAAATGAAAAGTACAAAACATATGAAGTATAGAAACATCATTTTTTCAATCTTGAAAAGGCAAACAAAGGAAAAAAATAAATAACAAATTGTAAAAACAAAATTAATGAACAGGTAAATAATACATTACAAGAAATATTACATTACACTATGTTACAAGGCAATTTAATCCTTAATATTTTAAATATTATATTGGTGATTTTGAAATATTCAATCCCGCTTCGGTCAAACAAGATGGACAAATACTCATTTTGTGTTCACCACAAATAGATTTTTGGCAAAGCTGAAAGCTGGAATTGCTTATTCGATCCTTGTTCCAGGGACAGAAACTGTACCTAGCTCGTTTTGAAGTCTCTGAAGATTTTGTAGGCTCTGGTTCGACCATTTCCTTTTTTAAAAAATTGGTTATTGCCAATTTTAGACCTCCTGGAATGGGCTTGGACATCCGTTGTTCTAGGTGCGGAGTGACGAGAGCGATGGCTAGCGTTTTCAGAAATTGCGAGCGATATTTGTTAGTATTTGGTAACTGGTTCAATAAGGCTCCGAACATATTGAGATGGTAGTAATAAATCTCTTTAGCTTCCCCTTTTGGGCCTGGCAAATGAGTAATTATGTTTTTTGGGGAGTTAGTGCTTATAGGTTTGTTAGCCCAAATAGTTTCCAGATCCTTCCCGAGTACAAAATTTACTTCATCATTTTCTTCTCCAGGGGAAAAAGGTAAAACATCATCTCCCTCGTCGGAAGTATATTCTTCATCGTCAGCTACATCGTCATCATTGGCGATAATATCGTCGTCAGGTTCACTAGACTCGCCGCTTGGGTCTAAACCGTCTTCTTCCTCCATCTGCCAGGACAATTCCCCTCGAATTTCATCATCAGTAATTAAAAGGCGTCGTTCGGCCATCTTTACTGCAGAAGAAAACACAATAATTAGACCAGACAGAAGAAAACAGTTTAGAATATTCATGACACATAAGCTACCCCTGGGTCGTATGCGACCCACACTTGCTGATTTTTCTAGAAAAATACTAGAATAAAGGTTAGAAGGATAGGTTGTTCTCAAGGAGCGATTTTCGAAATATTTCTTCAAATGTCCATCGATCCTACCAAGGAGATGACGAAAATGATGTTCATATATATATATATATATATATATATATATATATATATATATATAAACACAAACACACACGAAATATCTTCGTTACTATACGTCGGATCGAAAAATTCCAGAGCTCCAATTGTTTTAGCAGATTTCCCCCAAGGGAAATCAGCTATTGAGGTCGTACTCATGACGCATTTATGCGTTATACGCTAAACATAATAGCGGGAGTAAAAAATTTTAGTTGGCACAAAAAATTCAACCGAACTAAATTAAACTTGGTATGTGTATTAGCAATAATTCTTCCATGATCATAAGCCATATTAAAATTTTTATATAAATTGTTAGTATATTGACAACATGAGGAAAAAAAAGTAAAAATAAAAAATAAAACAACAAAAAATAATAAAAAAAATATGAAAAGAAAAACTAAAAGAAATAGTTAAACTGGGAGGAGGCAAAGCTTATATTCCACGTACAGTGCTTGCTTGCTATATACAACTTTCATAATCGTAAATAATAGCTTTTATATTTCATGGAATAACCCAATATTTCTTAAATACTTAAAAACATCTTCTATAAATTGGCTACTGTCGGCCAGTAGTTCACATAACTTTGTGGGCCATTGGTACGTTTCTAGCGGCTTACTCAATGTGAACTACGGGCTGTGTGGTGTCCGGAGTGGAGGCTTGCCTTCACTGCCGGTCATAGACGTAGTGGTCGTGTGTTCAAAGCACGAGGACATACAGGCCAGGTAAACTGGTACATGTGTTTCTCTCGTGTGGGAGCTGGGCAGTAGGAGACTGTCCCTTCCATAGGATTCGCTTCTGACCATCGTAGCGAATCCTCAGTCACCATGAGGTTGTTGGATTGGTGTAGGTTGGATTAAGGCCTCACGGCTAGGTGCCTCCTACATTGTAGCCACACTTCGAAATGGGTACTCAATGTCAGTGCTATGCTATAAATTATTCCAGTCATCAATTACGAGTTTTCTTATTTGTTATTGTGAAGATCAGTGCAGTGCCTTGTTCTTGTGAATATCAGTGCAGTGCCTTGTTTTGTGAACTTAGTGATACGCTTGCTCGTGAGATATTGTATTGTGCCATAAGAAGTGCAGTTATCAGCATATTGTGAGTAGTAGTGAAGAATAATTTACCAAGTTCGTCGTGCGTCGTCAAATAAATTGTGCTGCGATAAGAACATTAAAGTTTATTTGTTTAATTTTGCTACCCAAAAGAACCCTAATAATCAACGCTTATTATTTTTGTAATATACGTAACAGTTTTATATATATATATATATATATATATATATATACACGTGTGTATATTCCCATCATCTCCTAGGTAGGATCGTTTGGTATTTGAGAAAATATTTTGATAATGCGTTTAAGAATATGACCTCATTAGCTAATTACCCTTAAGGGAAATCTGCTAAAATACATTTCATTCCCTGAGGGTGGAAGAGAGTAGCCTACACTGAGGCCGCATCTGCTAAATAGACAAAGAGCCTTCATCGTTCATTTTTAGTTTAATATAAAATCTCTCTTGGCGCTTAAGGCTTAGACAAGGGGGCAAAGAAACTTCATTAATACTGTCTTAAGTTAGTTTTATAGATTTTAATTTAAAATTGGAGTGGTAGATGGTGGTGGGGGTGTCGGGGTGGGGGTAAGGAGGACAGATGGCAACACTGCTAATAAGCGGTAATGAGAGCTATGGGGTTGCTACACCTGCTCATCCCCTTAATCAGTTGGCCAACTTTGGCAGTTCCCTAACTCCCGCCCCCTTCCCTCCCTCACTTTCCCCGGGTTTTTCCCATTTTTCCTACAGGCCGGCTTTCCAATATCCTCAAACCGGTTTCACTGGGGAAGACACCTGGATCACAATGGATAAAGTCCGTCACGTTGGGGCTGCGTAAACTAAGCAGATTTCCCTCCTGAAGCTCAACAATAGATATATCAACAAACTGTTAACACCACCGTGAATAAATACAAACGGTAATAAAAACTCACTCCGTCAATTTTAATAACCTCCCCACGGGAAGCGTCTCAAATGTTAACAAACAGCTCTGCCAACTTCACAGGATGAATAAAAAAAATTACTGAAATATATCAGAATATAATATGCTAATTTTTAATTAAAACTATTTACTATACCTAGTACTATAATTTATAACGATTCAGTCATTTTTATCTGAATCCAACACAGTTTAGTTGTCCTAAAACTTAAGGCGGGGGGCAAGAACACATCTGCATGTATCTCGTACAATAAAGGCGCGTCAAAACAATATTTGGTATTTAAGCTTCGAATAATGTGATTTATTATGTGAGCATTGTTTATGTAACATGATGAGAAATGGGAGTTTGCTGAACTCTGAAAAATGCAAAAATCTCGATTAATATTGAAGATAGAGAACAAATGCATATTACAATAATTACTGTATATATGATGTACTAAGATTGATTTTATACAATTTTTGATACCACGTTTATTGACGGAGATATTACGAAATTTCGAAAATCCCCCCTCTCTCTTTTCCAATTTCAGCCATTAGAGAACTAGGTCTTTCTTTTTACATAAAACGATTAAATATCGGGTTTGATAACGATCAAACAAAACATTCGACCTCTAGAGCGTTTTATATCTATATATTGTTGCGAAAATTAAATACATAAAGGATTAGCAGAGAGAGAGCCGCATATTTGGGAGGTGCGAGGGACATGAAAGGGAGCCGACGAGGAAGATTAGTGGCGCCGCCTGGATCTATTTAGGGCCGAGGATGTTCCAGGAACTTCTGGCCCTTCCTGTCTAGCCCCTTCTGACCATTCTGTTTGATGTTCGCCGACAGGCATAAATAAGGGACCCTGACAGTGCCCAAGTCAGTTTACGCTCAGCGGTCTTCGAGAGATGTTCAGCGCTACAGTGCGACTTAGTGCAGTGCGGTAAAGTGTTTTATGTGATGAACAGTGTTGTGCCGTGACTGTAAGTATCAGTTTTGTGCCGTCTTTAAGACAGTGCAGTGCCGTTCACTTCGTGAAGTAAAGGACAGTGCAGTGCCGTCTTTTTGTGAATTTCCGAGACCGTGAGTGAATTATTGGACTGTGTAATAACAAGAACAGTGACGCTATCAGTGCATATGTTAATAAATTGTGCAGTGGTAAAAACTGTGAAACTTGTGTGTGTTTAATTTTTCAATTCATAAGAACTTTTATTAACAACGTTTATTACTGGTTTTGTAATAATACGTAACAATATATAATTACTCTCGTTTGATCGCTACCAAACTCGATATTTAAAAGTTGTATGTAAAAATAATGGTCAAGGTAGTTAACGGCTGAAATCTGACCGGGGTAGGGGGCGTTTAGGGAGGGAGATATCGAAAATTCGAAATGTCTGCTTTATGTGAGTTGGATCGAAAAATTTCATATGACTAACTTTTTTTTATTAATGTAAACTAATAAAAATTTATTTTTCTACTTTTTTTTCTATCTTGAATATTGACGGAGATTTTTACATTTTCTTCTTTTCAGCCTTCAGCACACACCCACTTTTGGTCATCGTACTTAGACAATAAGTCAATATATCATGAAACGTTTTAGCCGATGCTTAAATACGCTATATAGTTTTCAACTGACGTTTACTAGATGAGATACATGCAAACGAGCTATGTTTTTAAATATACAGTTTGGTAACGATCAAACAAGAGTATATATATAAATATATATATATATATATATATATATATATATATATATATATATATTCACACTTTTTTAAAAAAAAATACGTCATTTTCGACATCTCCTTGAAGGGATCGATGGACATTTGATGAAAATTTTCGAATATCACATCATGAGTACAACTTCGGTAACTTAAGGGAAATCAGCTAAAAGTGAGGTCATACTAAAGGATGAAAACAAGAGTACAGTACGAATTACTCGGTTAATATTTGGGTTATGAACCTTAGAGTATTATTTATATAGATATT
>CM032230.1:147480000-147517500 GCA_019009955.1 Riptortus pedestris
AAGACAGGATTTTCTAAAATTCGAAATATTTCCGTTACTATACTTAGGATCGAAAAACTGTATAGAATCAATCTTATTGCAAATTAAATTTACTATAAATATTGTTATATACATTTATTCTTTATCTTGAATATTAACCGAGATATTTGTATGTTTATGAAATCGGGGCGGATAACGGATGAGAGTGAGTTTCCCGCCAAAAGCTAGGTCGGCTGTTTTCTTAACTGTTCGGCTCTCATGAAGTTTCTCTATTATAAAACTTTATGTGGGAAAATCTGCTTAGTTTACGCAGCCCCTGCGTGATGGACTTTTAGCAGATTTCCCTTAAGGGAAATCAGCTATTGAGGTCGTACTCATGATGCGAGTTTCGAAAAATTTCTTCAAATGTCCATCGATCCTACCCAGGAGATGACGAAAATGAGGTCCATTCAAAATTATATATATATATCTATATATATATATATATATATATATATATATATATATATATATATATATATATATATATATATATATATTTGTCTGTTACCGCTCTAGCGGTCGCAATTCTTGTTTGATCTTTACCAAACTCGGAATTTAATCGTTTTTTTTTGTAAAATGGAAGATCAAGTTCGTTAATGGCTGAAATCGGACCAGTGGGAGGGGGGTTTAGAGGGGGGATTTTTGAAAATTTAAAATATCTCCCTTATTATGCGTCGGATCGAAAAATTGTATAAAATAAATCTTATTGCAAATTAAATTTACTATAAATATTGTTCTATTAATTTATTCTGTATCTTGAATATTAACCGAGATATTTGCATTTGTATTCTGTGTGATACTGGTCACCAGGCTATGTTCAAACTTTCCGGCGAGAGCTCTGGCGGCCGTTTCTATAACTTCGCCCCTCGTGAATAGGTTTAGAGGTTAGGTCAACTGTTTTTTGGGGCTAGAAACTACTGGGTTGTTACGCCCTAAATAATGTTTTAGGTTTAGAGGTTTCTTACTACTACAGTTGTTATTAGGCAGATTTCCCTATTGTAAAACTTCACGTGGGAAATCTGCTTAGTTTACGCAGCCCCTGCGTGACGGACTTTTTGAAACTAAGGCTAATTAGGACGGGTTATCTACAGATTATCATCCTTTTCTACCCAAGGTGGCACTCAGGATTTTATTTAATGAATTCCGTTATAAAATAAATTCCTTTGCCCAGGCGGGAATCGAACTCGCCATTCTTGGTTTACCATGTGAGATTAAAGGCAACGATTTAACTCACCTGGCTAACCTGAGCCCGAGCTTGGACAATAATAGATCATTTATTATAATATAAATTGGGATTGCTAAATTTGATTCAAATTATATCAGCTGACATGAAGTTGTAACCTAGATCTTTTTAGTTTTAAATAATTCTCCCAGTAACCCCTCCCCTATTTCCATGTTGTTCCGTTTTCAGCCATTAAGTTTGCCTTTAGTTTTTATTTAAAAAAAAAAGTATAAATATCAGCTTTGTAACAGACAAATGAAAATATCTAGAGCATTAACATAAAAAAAAACATATATCCATGTATCTTAATATATAGTATATATTTTATTTATTTCCTTCCTGATGTAAGCCTACAGGAAGGGAGTTTACCCGTATTAGCCACACGTCCAGTACTATAATTAGTTCATAACGTGTGCTTGATACATAACATTTTTTTTTAACTATAATAACATAAAATATTTGTACAATAAAATTATTGACAACAAAGAAAAAGATAAGAAAAACAAAAACAGATTTTGGATTCAATGCTGAATAATTTATTAATTTAACTGTATTTCAGTTTTAAATAATTCAGGTCAAGTCATACATTCCTTCAGCAAACTGTTTTAATAGTTTATTACGTTCATAAAATAATAGTTTTTCCTCAACAGGCCAATTTTCTTGTCGGCATTTTAATTGGGATTTAAAGTCTTCTCTTTGGTCCGTTAGTAGTCTGCAGTCATAGAGCAAGTGTCTGTATGTCTGTTCAGTAGTAAAGTCGCAGTAACAGTTTGGTTGATCTGTTAGGTCAAAACGATTAAAATAAGAATTTGTTGTTCCGTGTCCAGTTAATAATTGTGTCAAGTAAAAGTCTGTTGATATTAATTTTTGCCCAAAGTACTCTTTAAAGTCTGGAATAAATATCTTTAAATGTTGTCCTTTCATAGTCGTATACCATTTCTGTTGCCATGTGTTAATTGTGTCAGTAAGTAATTGTGTTTTTAAGTGTGATTTTGTTGTAGCATTCTGGAATTTTGGTATATATAATTTCTATATATATATATATATATATATATATATATATATATATATATAATTTTTAATGGGGATCATTTTATTTATCTTCTGGGTAGGTTCGATGAACATTTGAAGAAAGTCAACTTTAATAGCACATTTCACAAAGGGAAAATCAGGAAAATAAATGTCATTGACACTTGAGTGAGATAAGCCAGGCAACATTAATTTTGATAGAATCAAATTCCTGGAGTTTTTATTTTTAAATGACCTTATTACATTTTCCATTTTCAGGCGTAATTAACTCCGTTTTCAAGCAGGAATATATTCAGAGACAATCTGGGACGGTTAATCAGCATATGCACATAATTAATTAAGCAGAAACAATGTTTGAATATATAATATGTAATAGATATCTTCATTAAATATTCTGATATAGGTGCAAATTACTCCATATGCCAGTGACAGAGTTTGGCAGTCAACTATGCACAATAGCTTAATTATTTATATCCAGAAAATGGAACTGAGTTAAAGGAAAGAACATTTTAGACGAATAGAATGCAATGACACACATGACACAGGAGATGCGTGAGCTAGGCATATTTCCCACATGAGTCATGAGTACGACCTGAATAGCTCATTTCCCTTAAGAAATCTGCTAAAATGTTGGTAAATTAAATATTTTCAACAAAAAAAAAATTATTATAAACATCAAATAATAATATTATTCAAAATGTATCGTACAGGTATTCTGTTTTGAAGAAACTTTTTGAAAATTACTGTTGGGGCGTGCGGTAAGCTTTTGCGGTAATAATAGAAAATGTCGGCACCAAAATGTAATGGGGGAAAGCTTGTGTTAAAGGCAAGAGTTGGGAGAGAATTTAGACTGAACCATTTGTCATTTCTCCTGGAGAGATGAGGGAAAACTATAAATAAAGAAAACAAAACAACTATGTGAGTTCTCTTAAGAATTAGGTATATTGAAATAGTGAATTATATCTCTATATGCTACTCGTTATATCTAGAGGTTGAACAAGACAAAGGAACCTTACGTTATGCATTAACTTATCTGTAATAGAAATATATTATAATAAAATGAAATTTGAACAGTAAACAAAAGAAAGTAACTTTATGAACTGATATGGCGGCCATATAACTATATCTACAAAATGAGCGGTCGGTCCTATGATATATGAGTACTCATTCGATATTGGCGCAAATAATGCTAGCATTATTAAATAGGTACTTGCGGTAATCATGCACTTTCCTAGAGATGATGGAGTCTTGTTGCGGTGATAAATCTGGATGGGCACGTGGCAGAGAAGAAGAAAGGCGGGTGGGGGGGGGGGACTCCATCAGAGGTACACATAGACTATCACGGGTGACTTCCAACTGCGGTTGTCTATGAAGCGGTTATCTGTGAAGCGGTTATCTATGGAGCGGTGATCTGTAGTGGAGGGAAAGGGGCTACGGCCCCTCTGGCCGTATGAACGACCCCAACGTCTGAGAGCAACTGACTCTATCCTTGTTGCTGGCCCATGCCTTCTTGAACTGCATGTGTTTTTCCGCTGTAGCCACGGCCTTGGCGATATGCATGTGTGTGTGGCGGGTCTACGAACCCCGCGAGCGCGGGAAATTCAAAATTCAAACTGACGACTGAACAATTACTATCTGCTAATAAGAAGAATTGATAACATTTCATTGCAAGAAATTTAAATTCCAATAAATGTTTTTGGAAAATTTGCTCTGTTTACGCAATACCTTTTTTCGCAGATTTCCCATGAATAAAGTCAGTTATTGAAGGAATCGTCGTGCTATTTCCTGTTTATCAAGAGCCACGGGACTCGTCAATAAACTTCCTGATCAAATTTCATTCAACGATATTGGTTTCACGTGTTTCGACTTCATTCTCTTTTACTCCGGGAACTGGTGTTTGTTTTGATACTGAATGGAGTTCATCAAAGATATTTACCTGCCGGAACGACAAAGGGAGGCGCTTTTGTGTCGGCAACTCACAAAGCAGATGGAGTTTTGAAAACCCTCCGGTTATGGAGTCCAGAACGGGGAAAATACCTAAACAATTATACAGGTAAACACGATTAACAAGCAGCTCTTCCTCATTTAGTGCGATTTTCAAAAAAATCCTTCAAATGTCCATAGATCTTAACCTAAGAAATATACATGAACTATTCGGCGTCTTTATTTACTGTTTATAATAAGCGCGCGCGCGTCTCTCTCTCTCTCTCTCTCTCTCTCTCTATATATATATATATATATATATATATATATATATATATATATAGATATATATATATATATATATATATATATATATACTACCTCAGATTCCCGGATTCGCTCGGGAATTCATTTGAGGCTGAATGCCGATGGTATTTTTTTGGCAAGGCTTTACTTTGCACAATATTTTGACATTTACCCGTCCCAGTGTTTAGGGTTATTACCCGTTGTTGGTATTTGTTAATAATAAAATTAATTTTTTATGTAAGTCTTCACTGTCCACCAAATTGTCGTATTTCCCGTCTCTTGTGCATTATGCATAGATTTCAGCTATTAAGGACAAAATATTTATTATTCCAGGTGAGGTACCTCATATTTCAAATTGGAATGAATTGTTGAGCATATCAATATTTCTACGCAAATTACTTCCTCCACACATTGTTCCTGGAGAAATGTATAAAAAAAAAAAAAATTAATCTAAATAACAAAGTAAACAACTTTTGTTATGTGCATGTTTGTCGAAAAACATGTAGACAATGAAATATCATATAATTTTTATTTCAGCCCTCCCTTATGACCCCCACTCCCATTCTAACCTAAAAATTTTAATATAGCTTATAATCATGGAAGGATTAATGCTAATTGACATACCGAGTTTTTTAAGTTCGGTTTAATCGTTAGCGCCCAATGAAATAGTGGACTCCCGCTTCAGATTATAGTGTATATCTCGTTTACACTTTGTTAAACGATAAAAATGAATATGAGAAAAGTTACTCTAAATAACAAAATAAACAACTTTTGTTATGTTCATATTTGCCGAAAATCGAATAGAACACGAAATACCGCTATTTTTAAATTCAGGCCTCCCCTACAACCCCTACTCCTGCCCGTCCCTAGAAATGTTGGCATGGCTTGTTATAATGAAAGCGTTAGTGCTAATACAGATACCGAGTTTTATTTATTTCGGTTGAGTCTTTTGTGCCAAATAAAATTGATGACGCCCGCTTTAATTTTTAGCGCATAACTCATTTATATTTAGGTGTACGACGAAAGCGTATATAACAAAAGTTACTCTAAATAATAAAATAAATAACTTTTGCTATGTGCATATTTGCCGGAAAACCATTAGGAAACGAAATTTCGCTATTTTTTTATTTCAGGCCTCCCTTATAACCCCCACTCCTGTTCGTCTCAGAGAATATTAGTATATCCTAAAGTCTAAGTAGGGCTAGTAGTAATATACATGGTTTAGTAATATGGTATTTAGGTTTAGTTTTGTCAAAACACGAAGATGAAGGTGATATTAAAATGGTCCTGCACCATCTTTTTAATGGCCTTCGAAGGAAGATATTTGTTTTATTCCCATATGAAATGTAATAGCTTGTGTCGCTGCACCAACAACAAAAGGCTCTCGTAGAGTATACAATTTCCCTGAAAAGGACTTAACTGGCATTCAAAAACAATGCCTCTTAATTTCAAAAATAAGGCATCACTAAATGGTAATATATTTAAAGTTTTATAATACATTTAAGATAATCCAGTTCTTCAAGTTTTTCAAATGATAATTTGTCATTTAATAGAGATTTAATTTTTTTAAATCTTATATGTGCACCCTTCCCTATTTATCAATTCTGTAAATAAATATTACATTTTAATTAAACCAAGGAAAATTTGTTTTTAAATTTGTAAGTCTTTTTAAAAGGTCATACACCTAAATTAGCAATTATTTAATTTTTTTTTTAGTATTACTTTTCATATTTGTTCATAGAAGAGCATTTTTTGAGAAAATTCCAAAATATTTTGGTTTATCTCCAAAAAATTCATAAACACTCAAAAAGCCGCTATTTTTCTTTCATAGTCTTTTAGTTTGCTCATTAACAGATAATTTAAAAAAAAGTTTGCTTGCTTAATTACTCTGCCTCATGTGCAAAAACATATTTGAAAAATTGGGGTTTTTTAATTAAAATGTTTAATAAGGACGCAGTTCGTGAAATTCTGGGGGGGGGCTTATATTTTAATATGATCATCAAATTATTTTTTCCTGTATCTACATGCTTTTGAGAACACTTTAGTGAAAATTTTATCTTTATATGTTGAAAATAACTAAAGTTATGATTTTTTTTCTAATACAATGTGTGTCAAATAAGCAACCTTTGAAATGTCAGTTACACAAACTTTCTCTATACTTCAGCATTTTTTTTTTCACAAAAACTACTGGAGATATAAAAGTGAAATTTTATATTCTTCATAAGGAAGGTAAAAAGTGTTGTTAAAAAAATTTTCATTGTAATCTGAAACCATGGGTGACATGGTCTGGATGATTTGAGATGGAATGACCCTTATAGATGATATTTAATTGTAATAAATGCTTTTCATGATTATGGTTTGAATTATTGAAAAACGGTGAGTCAAAAAGTGTAGAGGGATAGATTAGGAACACATTTTCATTTATCCTTCAAAACTAAAATTTCTGTTCTATTAATCCCCAAAAGTTACCCTTCAGGGTTGGCTATTTCGGAAAATCATTACTTCGTGGAGGGAAGCGTAATTGTACACATTGAAGTCTTAAAACCAAGTCAAAATACCATCATTAGTCAGTCAAGAATGATTTCCCGTTCATCGCTGGGTACCTTAGCTAGTATATATATATATATATATATATATATGTGTGTATATAGTTTTGAACGAAAATCATCTTCGTCATCTCCTAGGATCTTTTGACATTTGAGAAAATGTTACGAAAATCGCTTCATGAGTACGGCAACAATAGTGGATCACCCTTAATAGAAATCTGCTAAAAAAGACGTATTTTGAGAAATTTTAGCCCAAATGTCCTGTTCGTTTTGGTTATCCGTGAATAACAATGAAAACGTCAGTCACAAATCACATCAGCTAAAGACACATCATTGATTGACATGTCAACAGTTACATCACGTGGGATTAATGAAAGGGAAATATGCTAATATGTTGTTATATGCAAGATCCGTGCCAGCCACAAACGACACCTTCACATGGTTAATAGAAAATAATCGATTTCCCCGGCTAGGAAATCGATAGGGCTGATTTGCGGCCAAATCGTGTCTTATTTAAGAACCACCCCTAATAATTATTTCACGGATCTTTTCAAATGTTTACAAGAATAATGAGTTGGAATCACGCAAAGTTCTATATCAGTTAACTAATTTACCAAAATTACCCCTTCAATCATACATTCTAGCAAAATGTTAATTGGAGCGATTTTCATTGCTCAATCAAAGAATTCTGATTGAGTTCATTTCATGATTTATTTCGAGAAGTGATATCAATTTTAGAATTCCGCGGATTAAAGCGATAATGATTTTTTAATGGTTCCATTTTAGGAGATTTCCTACAAAGGAAATATAAAAATCAGGTATCCTACCTTGGAGATGACAAAAATGAGGTCAATTCAAAACTTTATTTTTGTGTGTATGTATGTATGTGTATATATATATATATATATATATATATATATATATATATATATATTTGTCTGTTACCGCTCTAGTGGTCGCAATTTTTGTTTGATCGGCACCAAACTCGATATTTAGTCGTTTTATGTAAAAAGAAAGATCAAGTTCGTTAACTGCTGAAATCGGACCAGTGGGAGGGGGGGTTTAGAGAGGAGGATTTTCGAAAGTTCGAAATATCTCCGAAAATATTACAGAATCAATCTTATTGCAAATTAAATTTACTATAAATATTGTTATATACATTTATTCTCTATCTTGACTATTAACCGAGATATTTGCATTTTTATGAAGTCTGTGGCCGGGTATAGTTCGGCCATTTCCGCCAGTACTCGACTCAGGTGGAAGCTTCTTCTAACCTTACCTGTCGTTTCTAACCTTACCTTACCTTCCTTACTTTGTGAGATTTAAGCAAATACGTTCTGTTTATCCGCCCCCCCCCCTTCTGTAGTTCTTGGACTACTAAAATTTGAGTTATTAAAATATAAATTATTCTTACAATTCAGAAGCCGTTTCAGTTGGGAATTTATTTTAATTGACTGAAAGATTTCTCATTACCGTTTGTATTTAATCACGGTGGTATTGTGTTACCAGTATGCAGATTTCTCTATTGTAAAACGTCACATGGGAAATCTGCTTAGTTTACTCAGCCCCTGCGTGACGGACTTTTTAGTTTTCAAAAATATTGACGTGGTCAAGCTAATGATCCTTTTTGATACACGTTCTAGCACATTTCCCTTGAGGGAAATCAGCTATTGAGGTCGTATTTATGATACGAAATTGAAAAATATTCTCAAATTTCCATCCATCCAACCATGGAGATGACGAAAATGAGGTCCGTTCTGGAGGTCGTATATGCTATGTAAAACTAAAGATCAAGTTCGTTAATGGCTGAAATCCAACAAGTGGGAGGGGAGGGGGTTAGAGGGAGGAAATTTTCAAAATTGGAAATATCACAGTTACTATAAGTCGGATCGAAAAATTGTATAGAACCAAACTTGTTGCAAATGTAATGTTACGTAAATGTTCTTAAATGCGTTTTTACACAATCTTGATTGTTAACCGAGATTTTTGCAGTTTTTTAGTTTTATTCATTCATGAAACCTATTATCTGAAGCTTAAATTCTGATTATTGTTCTGATTTTGTATATTTAATATTAAAATCGTTCTGGCGTAGAGTAAGTCTAACGATAATCCCGAATATTGGATCTTGTATTCTTGATTATAATTAATGGAGAGAATTAATTTTGCATAGCTGCTGAAGTATTAAGGATTATATTAAGACAGACTCAATACTTAGCTTGAATGGTTTAATATCAAGAGGTCCTTAATGATCCACGCCATCGAACATTTGCAGACTATGTCTTTATTTTTCAGCCTGGATTAAATTTAGTAGATTTTTCATCAGGGAAATCAGCTATTGAGGTCGTACTCGAAAAAAATCTTCAAATATCCAACGAACCAACCAGGGGATGATGAAAATGAGGTCCGTTCAAAATTATATATATATATATATATATATATATATATATATATATATATATATATATATATATATATATGTGTGTGTGTGTGTGTGGGTGTGTGTGTGTGTGTGTGTCTGTGTGTGTGTCTGTTTACTCTTAGCGTTTGCAATTGATGTTTGATGTTTATCAATCTCGATACTTAATCGTTTTATGTAAAATGAATGTTCAAGTTCGTTAATGGCTGAAATCAGCCCCGTGTGAGGGGGGGGGGCTAAAGAGGGGGTTTATTCTCGAAAATTCGAAAAATCTCCGTTACTTCGGATCGAAAAATTTTAGTATAGAACCAATCTTATTGCAAATTAAATTTGATTTATATATTACTATATACATTTATTTTCTATCTTGACTATTAACCGAGATATTTCCATTTTTCAGTTTTGAGTTTTGAGCAAAGGCCCTGTTGTGTTGTTTAATAAACAATACTCTGTTGCATAATAAACCACTATGTTCAAAGCTTAAATTCGAAATATTGTTTTCAAGAGACCTTTATAATACAAGATAAAAACTATGCTTTAAAGACTACTAAAACTAGGCTGATTGAGATACAAATTATTCTGATTCATTATAAATTACAATACTATATATAGTAAATAGTTTTCAATAAAATTAATAGCGAGAGGTCAACAGACCTGTTTGTTAACATTTCTAACTCTTCTCTTCGGGATTTGTTAAAATTGACATTTTTTTTTCCCCAACCTCTGCCCCCGCTGTACCTTTTGGTTTCCCCATACCAGCGGTCTCCATTTATTAAGAGATATAAAATTGTGAATAGATAAATTGGGCCAGGTAACTTAGCCTAGCTCACCGAGCACAGCTAAGCATAAAAATGCAATATTTGGGAGATTTAGTTTAAGTCCGAAAAGTCCTAGGGGAACCCGCAGCTGCGACTCCTTTGCCTTTATTCCGAGAAGTGGCAGCAAGAGCCTAACTAACTAGCCTACATACCTAAAGCCTAAATACTAACCTAAACTCACATAAAACTATACATGTAATTTACAAATAAATTCAATTTTACTAGTCTTTCAGTACCCCTTGGGCAAATGTCCTGAAGGCTGAAAATCTATCTGCGTCGTTTACCAACGTGTGGTAGCTCTCAGGAGGCCAGTTCACAAATGAGAAAGCACTCTTTAGCCAAATACGCTTGGCATTGAAACGCGGACATTGGAGGATCACTTGGTCAGCCGTATCCAACTCGCCACAGGAGCACAATGGGGATTCCTTTCTTTTGAAGAAGTGGAGCTTGTTATTGAAGTCCCCGTGACCACTGATAAGTTGGCTGGTGAAGTAATCTGGGACGTACCACGTCAGCTTAAAATTGACTAAAAGATTTATTATTACTGTTTTTTTTACTTAAAATGTACGGTGGTGTTAAAGTGCATACATTAGCACACTGGAGCGAGTGATAGGGTAAGCCGGACATTCATTAATATCTCCGTTTCTACTGGTCCTAGAATATTGATTCTGGTGTCATTTTAAAGCACATCGAATATTCTATTGAACTATCTCATCAGCAATTTTTTAGGAAATTTTGCCAGATGCGATATAACGGTAGGATGAATTTTAAATGTGCACATCCAGATTATGTATCGCTTACTAAGTACAGAATTGTGATTTGTAGACACATAATATCAACATAATTTATAAATTTTTATTTTTTTAATAAATTGAAGTTCACAAACGCAATACTAAAATAGTAAACAAAAATATATCTAGATTAAATTTTTTTAAAAAAAAATCTAAGTATTTAATTTAATAATGAGAATTTGTAAGCTGGAAGAATATCTAACATTTCTAATATTTCAAATGTTTTTTTTTCAATTAGAAGTTCCTTTACTTCCGAAGATATTGTTTCTAAGCGATCGCTATTGTTGTTAAGTGTTGGCCTTAAATGTGATATTAAAGGGTCTGAATTAATTAACAAATTATTCAGGATATCTCTGTTGGTTGGAAAATTTTCTTGAAAAGATTCTCTGTATGCGCGGAAGTATTTATGGTTAGCCTCCTGAGCATCTTCTGACAGCATACCAATTGGTACAATAGCGTGTTTGACTATTTCCGGGCCATGTATCAACAGTTTTTGAACTGTTACTGGCATGTAATACCATCCATACAAATCCACAAATATCCCAGCTGTTTCTCTTGTAAACTTTTCAGTATTGATCAAAGCGTTGGGCGATAATGCTTGCAAAATAATAGGAAACCGTTTAATTAAATTTACATTTATTTCTGTGATTGACCCCGAAATGTGAGGAAACGCAAAAAACTTACGGGCCGTGTTTCCGTCATTAGATGTACCCAATCCTTGGTTCACTTGGTCAACGATTAATCCCATTTTTTCCCTAAAATCACTAATGATTTTCGTTTTTCTTTTTGGAGACGTTCTTTATGAACTTGGGAGCAAACACTCCAAGATTTGAAATCTACTCGATATGCAATGTAGTTGGGAAAGGTCCTTGGGAGGTATAATAAGTCTTCCGCACCGAAAGTGTTAACACTAAAAGTAAAATATTTAATGAATAGGCAAGATCTGACGACGTTGTAAATAAGACAATAGGGGCTCAGGTTAGCCATGCGAGTTAAAGCGTTGACCTTTATCTCACATGGCAAACCTAGAGTGGCGAGTTCGATTCTCGCCTGGGCAAAGGAAATTATTTAGTGACGAAATTCATTAAATAACATCCTAAAATCCCACCCTGGCTAGAAAAGGGTGGTAACCTGTAGATAACCCGTCCCAATTAGCCTGCAAAAGTGGACGTTAATAAATAATAATAAATAAGACAATATACTCCTAAAAGCATGCCAAGTGGTATTTTTTCAAGCAAATACAAGCGATTTGCGAATTCGATTAAATAAAATTATTTTCAGCTCGATGTAAAAAAAAAAAAAAAAAATTAGAGGAATTTAAAAACCTTTTGTGCCAGTTTTTGATTTGTTATAATATCCTTAATGTGAACTGGAAGCAACAATAATTTATAATTTGAAATAAGAGTTCACGACAAATTTAATAAGCCAAGGCTTTTTTTAAGATAGCAATTATAACCAGGCATTATGTAAAAACCATTGCAATAATATGGCTAAAAATCAATCTGCTCAATTGAAAAGGGTTTATGTGGTACTAACAATACAATCAAAATCCCAAATTATAACTTTTATTTTTCCCCCCAATGTCCAACATTACTGAAGGATCCAGTGTGGTTAGTAGCCATTAAATCTCCCCGTCTCAGCCTCAGTCTCTTCCTCTCCCCCCCTTCTTCGGTAACAGACTTTTTCTTTCTTTTTGGGGGAAAGGAGGGATGAAAGGGCAGCTACCCCGAGTAGCAAATTATTGGCGGGTATTAGGAGCTTAAACACACCCTCCAAAAGCAATTTGCGTCTGGCTGGGGCAGTATGTTAAACTAGGACAAGAAGGCGGGAAGCATGCAAATTGGGCGGGAATTAAGAAGCGGATGAGCGGGAGAAGGAGAAGCCGCTATTGGTTGGTGTCACCTGAAGCCTACGTGCAGTACATATCCTCCCTGGTCCCGACACCTCCTGAATACTAACCAGCCTGCTTATATTGATTCCCCTAGAACAGCACCCCCCACACTAACAGATAATTTACAACCCACTGACGGCTCCCACACCATTTACTATACGACCCTTCCCATATGGCTACCCCAGACCATCCGGCCCCATTATCTCTCCCCCTCTCTCTCTCTCTTATTTGTTCTTTTTAGCAGATTTCCCTAAATGGGAATTCTCGTCGTATCAATAACTACATTAATAAAAATAAATTTGACTTTTTAATTTCACTTAACAATCTGACGGAAGGTCGCCAAAAAAAGAAAATATAAAGGAAAATCATCTATTGAGGTTCTATTCATGATTCGATTTTCGAAAAATGTCCTCTCTCATAGAAAGCGAAAAAAAGTTCGTCACGCAGGGGCTTCATAAACTAAGCAGATTTCCCACGTGAAGTTATACAATAGAGAAATTTCACGAGAGCCGAGCAGTCAAGGAAACGTCCGAACTAGATTTTGGCGGGAAAGTCACTCTCGTCCGTTAGCCGCCCAGATTTAATAAAAATGCAAATATCTCCAGATAGAGAATAAATGTATAAAACAATATTTATAGTAAATTAAATTTGAAATAAGATTGGTTCCGTGCAGTTTTTCGATCCAGCATATAGTAACGTAGATATTTCGAATTTTCGAAAATTCTCCCCTCTAAACCCCCCCTCCCACTGGTCCGATTTCAGCCGTTAACGAACTTGATCTTTCTTTTTACATAAAACGACTAAATATCGAGTTTGGTAACGATCAAACAAAAATTGCGACCGCTAGAGCGGTAACAGACAAATATATATATATACAGTTTTGAACGGACCTCATTTTAGTCATCTACTAGGTAGGATCGATGGACATTTGAAGAAAAATTTCGAAAATTCCGTCATGAGTTCAAACTCAATTGCTGATTTCCCTTAAGGAAAATCTGCTGAAAATGAGGTCCGTTCAAATAAAACATATATACGGGCTATCATCAAGTCCTTAGAGAGAAGTCTATGTGAAGGGATGAACTTGTGATAGGACCGACTAATAGAGGGTAGCACCTGCGAATACACAGCTGAAGCCACTAATAAAGCAATTGACGGAGAGAGTGCAGCACGAAGAGTTCAAGGGACAACCAGGATCGACGGGAAATGGGGAAATGCATTTTGTGCATGTGTATGTGTTTGTGATATCTGCAAGAGTTGATCTGTGAGTTAAGTAAACATCATTCATTATACACAAACAGCTCAAAAGATCAAGTAATTACTCCCCAGATTCCTTATATATCCCGATGTTTGCCTTATAGCGGTGGTCGGGCATTCTTAATGCGTTTAGTGCAAAAATGGCCCTGAAGATTTCACGCAAGCCGGGACTTTCATTAAATATTTATAATAATAAAACTGGTTAACCATAAAGGTGTTATACAATATATTGTTGCGAAAATTAAATACATGAATAATCCTTCAGAGAGAGAGTCACGTATTTAGGAAGTGCGATATAGATCAAAGAAGCCGACAGAATGTCCTAGGTCCTACCAGTACCTTCCAGCCAGACGTCGAGGGGTCCAGACAATTCCCCTTTGATGTATGCCGACAAGCTATATAAAGAAGGGCCAGCCGCGAGCGAGTCAGTTTTTATGCTCAGCGATCTTGATGGTCACATCAGTGCTACAGTGCGACTTAGTGCAGTGCGGTGAAGTGTTTTTAGAAGAAGAACAGTGTTGTGCCGTGACTGTAAGTAACATTTTAGTGCCGTGTCTAAGACAGTGCAGTGCTGCGAAGTAAAGGACAGTGAAGTGCCGCGAAGTCAAGGGCAGTGCAGTGCCGTCTTTGTTGTGAATTTCAGTGACCGTGAGCGAATTTTTGGACTGTGTAATCTGAAGAACAGTGACGCTATCAGTCTATACTGTGAGTAGTAATTAAGAATAATTACCAAGTGTATTGTGCATTGTGAAATAAATTGTGCAGTGATAAAAACTGTGAAACTTGCGAGTATTTAATTTTGCAATCCAAAAGAACTCTTATTAAAAACGTTTATTACTGGTTTTGGTAATAAAAACGTAACAATATACTAGCTAAGGTACCCGGCATCGCTGGGGAATTCATTTGATTTATAATGAGGATGGTTTTTTTTTTTTTTGGCAAGCCTTTACTTTCCACAATATTTTAACATATCCCGCTGTATACCCATTGTTGCCGTGGATTTGTTAATAATAAAAGTATTTGTTATGTAAGGTTTCACTGTCTACAATATTTTTTATTTCCCGTCTCCTGTGCATGTAGTTTTTTATAATTCTTAATCATAGAAAGTATTCTGGCCGGCAAACTATGTTTTCTTACCTGAGACAATAATTCCTTCACCATCCAGCACCTCAAAAATGAAACTATGTTTGAATTAAACTTCCTTTCCCTTGATACGTTACAAAGACCAACAGTGACTGAAAACGTAATATATAGCGAATTTTTATTTTAGGCTTCTCTTATAACCCCTTGCCCTCCCGTTTGAACCTATAAAATTTAATATAGCTTATAATCGTTTAAGAATTAATGATAATTCACATGCCGAGTTTTGTCAAGTTTCGTTCAATCGCTAGTGCCAAATACAATTGTCAGCTACCGTTTTAGTTTTCAGTGTATATCTCGTTTATATTTGGTATACGACAAAAGTAAACATAACAAAAGTTACTCTAAATAACAAAATAAACAACTTTTGTCATGTACATATTTGCCGAAAAAACCACTAGAAAACGAAATATCACTATTTTTAATTTCTGGGCCCCCTTATAACCCCAACTCTTGCTCCTCCCTAGAAATGTTGGTACCACTTATTATCACGGAGGAGTTAGTGCTAACACACATACCGAGTATTGCTAAGTTCCATTCAATTGTTAGAACCCAATAAAACTGTCGGCTCCCGCTTTGCTTTTTAGTGTATATCTCGTTTCTGATTTGTAATAAAACAAAAGTGAATATAAGAAATGATACTCTAAATAACAGAATAAACAACTTTTGTCATGTGCGAAAAACCAATAGGAAACGAAATATCACTATTTTAGCAGATTTCCCTTGTGGGAAATCAGCTATTGAGGTTGTACTCATGACTCGAGTTTTGACAAATTTCCTCAAATGTCCGTCGATCCTACCCAGGAGATGACGAAAATGAGGTCCATTCAAAATTATACACACACACACACACACACACATATATATATATATATATATTTGTCTGTTAACGCTCTAGCGGTCGCAATTTTTGTTTGATCGTTACCAAACTCGGAATTTAATCGTTTTATGTAAAAAGGAAGATCAAGTTCGTTAATGGCTGAAATCGGACCAGTGGGAGGGGGGGTTTAGAAGGGGGATTTTTGAAAATTTAAAATATCTCTGTTATTATGCGTCGGATCGAAAAATTGTATAGAATACATCTTATTGCAAATTAAATTTACTATAAATATTGTCCTATACATTTTTTCTGTATCTTTAATATTAACCGAGATATTTGCATTTGTATTGTGAGTGTAGTCGGCTATGTTCGGGAGTTTCCGCCGAGCGCTAGTGTGGCCGTTTCACTAACTATGCGTCCTCGTGAGAATAGGTTACAACTACTGTTATTATTAGGCAGATTTCTCTATTTTAAAACTTCACGTGGGAAATCTAATAGTTACACAGCCCCTGCGTGACGGACTTTTTTTTCTATAAAGTAGGGGCTTTTGATAACCTGTGGTGGCCATACATCCTAAGAGCACTCAGTAGAAGGCAGTGCCCAGAAAATATGTACAAACTTCTAAAGAACAAATAAAGCAAGAGGATAGCGATGATCCCATGCGAGAAGACAAGGGAGAGAAGTAGCTCGGGCCTGTGCATAAGGCTCCTTTCGGCGTCTTACATCTGGGCACTGGTGTTTGACGAACTGCTCCTCAAGTTGCGGTCCCTTGGCATTGAGATTACGGCTTATGTAGACGATCTGTGCTGGGGCCTTACATCTGGGCACTGGTGTTTGACGAGCTGCTCCTCAAGTTGCGGTCCCTTGGCATTGAGATTACGGCTTATGTAGACGATCTGTGCTTCTTAGTTAAGGGAAATGGAAGGCAGGAGCTGGAAGTGGAAGGGCAGTGCCCATTAACGCATCTATGCAGCAATGGTGTGCCAATATAAACTGCAGAGTTAGGATCAGAAAACACAAACGATCTTGTTAAAAAGTGATCTTTGGTATTAGGTCAGACCAGGCTACAACTGCATCCAAAGTGACATATCTAGGGTTCCACATCGGGAAGAGGTTAAATCTCAACCCTCACGCTTCTCATCTCCGGAATTCGGTCAGCGGGAAATTTCATCATCTAACGGCAATTCCTTGTAATACATGGGGATTCACTGATAAGAACAGATTTTATATAAAGGTTTGTCTGTCCCTATAGTGTGCTACGCAGCTCCATCCTGGGGCCGAAGGATGTCGAAAGCGACCGAAGACCTTCTATGCCAAACACAAAGAAGAGCTTTCCTAATGGTAACCAGGGCATATCGGTCAGTTTGAAGTGATGCATTGCAGGTGATGGCTGGCCGGCTTCCGATAGACCTGGAAATCGCGAAGCGGTTGACTACAATCAAACAGTCAGGAGGTTGCCTTAGAAGATAGGGCAGTCTATTTTCACAATAGGAGAGCAGGACCTTAGAGAAACACTCCACCATATTGAAGAAACAATCTGGGATAGCTGGCAGAGTCGCTGAACCATCTCCAGCAAAGATAAAAAAAAGATGACCTACAAATTTTCCCCGATGTCAGGACCAGAACTAAGCTGACGTGGTACGTCCCAGATTACTTCACCAGCCAACCTTTCAATGGTCACGAGGACTTCAGTGACAAGCTGCACTTCTTCGAAAGAAAGGAATCCCCATTGTGATCCAGTGGCGAGTTGGATAGAGTTGACCACGTGATCCTCCAATGTCCGTGTTTCAAAGCCATGTTTATTCTGCCCATGAACGCCTTTTCATATGTGAACTTGCCTCCTGAGAGTTATCATATGCTAATTATTGATTGTAATAGATTTTCAGCCTTTCCTGAAGAGATGATGAAAATCAAGTAAAAGGTGATGATTATCTGTAAATTATATGTTTTATATATAAATTTTTAGTATAATACTTAGACTGCGAAAAACTGCCAAGGCGATATACCGCTGTTGCGAAAGCGTTGCCACCTGTTTTACACATCACAACATAAAAAGACCGTCACTCAGGTGCCGCGTTAACTAAGCAGATTTCTCACGTGTACCACGTATTTCTATTCAATGTGCAATAAGAACAATATCTGGTATTGAGTCATCAAATAAAGTGCATCATAATATAAAAGCTCATTGTTAATATGAAATGAGTAGGAATTCAGCTTTAACTAAAGGCTGAAAACTATAAAATACAAATTTTATTTATTTATATATAATAATGTTTTATGTTTAATGACTGATATGTAAATATAATAATGTTATATGTTAAATAACTGATTCATCGGTAAACCACCCCAGTTGCGAAATGCGATTATTGTATGAATAAATAAATAAGATTTAGTTAGGCTCTTGCTGCCTATGCGAAATATCTCCGTTACTGTACGTCGGATCGAAAAATTGAGTATAACCAATCGTATTGCAAAATACAAGATATATAAATGTTGTTATGTATATGTTTTCATTATCTTTAATATTAAGCAAAATATTCGCGTTTTTTTAGTTTTCGAGCTACAGTAAACCCCCACCCCTACTCATGCAATATCCACAATAAGCTGTTATATTAGGAAGCATTTTGAAGCCTAAATAACAAATTTTGTTCTTATTAAACTTTTACGTCATGAGATAAATGCAAATGGGAAATCTGCTTAGTTAACGCAACCTCTGCGTGATGGACTTTTTAAGGTACGAATATGCCGCTATTTTTCTTTAATTCAAGGATTTGTGTTTTAATAATGCTTGTCTTTCTCTTCTTGTTATTGAATTATTTTTTAAACACCTCACTAAGTAACAAACCTGCCAAATGGCAGAAAACTGATTTACAGTTACGACTAAATAAATAATATAAATGACATCCAATATAATTAACAGCAACAGTTTAATTCAATTTGCCATTATAAATTTACAAATGTTGGTTATTGGTCTCCATGTTCTGTTTTAGTCATTCATTTTTGATTGACATTTCAGATTGATGTCATGTTATTTTTAATGAGGCTAATAATTAAATATGTAGGAATATATTGAATTATGAATACTTTCAAATTAACTTATTTTAGAGTTCAATAACTTTTGTTTTCGGAATATTGACGCGAAAAAGCGTAAAGTAATTTAAATAAGCTTTGGCAAAATATTTAAATGCTAACAACGGTGAATGAACATAAATACTTAATTACACTGTATTTATTATAAGATTATAAATAAAAGTGACGGGCTTTATGTGGGCGAAATGGAGCAGTAAATAAAAGAGAGAGAGAGAGAGAGAGAGAGAGAGAGAGAGAGAGAGAGAGAGAGAGAGAGAGAGAGAGATAGAGAGAGAGAGAGAGAGAGAGAGAGAGAGAGAGAAGGAGAGAGAGAAGAGAGAGAGAGAGGAGAGAGAGAAGAGAGAGAGAGAGAGAGAGAGAGAGAGAGAGAGAGAGAGAGAGAGAGAGAGGAGAGAGAAAGAGAGACAGTAGAGAGAGAGAGAGAGAGAGAGAGAGAGAGAGAGAGAGAGAGAGAGAGAGAGAGAGAGAGAGAGTGAGAGAGAGAGAGAGAGATAGAGAAGAGAGAGTTAGGGATTGATGAAGAGAGAGGAGAGAGAGAGAGAGCGAGAAGAGAGAGAGCGAGAGAGACAGAGACAGAGAGAGAGAGAGAGAGAGAGAGAGAGAGAGAGATTTAATAACTGCCAAAGTATTTACATGGTTTGAACAATTTAAGTCAAACTATTAATTCAGCGATATTACATTACGAATAGCATGTCTATTATCATATTTCTTTAATTTAAATATTCTTGATGAAAGTAATTTGTTCATATCTTCCTCATAGGGAAAACTTTACAAAATTTTATTAACGCGATCCTTTTTTTTTTTTAATTATAGAGAGTCTACAAAATTAAAATAGGAGAAAAAAATTAATTTAGAGGAACATTTCTTATCGATTGGCGTAGTTAAAGCAGCCCTCCTGCATAATTTTGATAGGAAGGTGGATGAGGCGGGTTCTTGATGAACTAAAATTTGTATTTCATCATGATTGGCTGAGGTGTGGCCTAAACCAAATCAACCCCCCACCCTAGCCCCACCCCCCCCCTCTCAGTCATTCCATCTGCTCTATAATAAAACTCAACTCATTAAAACTGATCGCGATCGATAGCACTTAGAGAAATGTTCTTATCACGTTAACACGTTTCCCTCAGGAGAAATGAGTTTGAAACATTTTGGTTGGCCTTCTCCGATTCTGCCGTTTGTCTCCGCTTATACATTGTACAGCTTGTTATATTCTTTGGACAAAGCACGGGTATGAGAAAGAATCAGATATTAAAGAAATATTTTCCATAATATAGAAGTACAAAAAAGGTAAGCACACGAAGGAGTAAATACACTCAGTGTCAAAATGTTAGACACACTTCAAAAATTGTTATTCCTACCCTCCCATCTTTGCAAATTACTCGTAAAACAGTAGTAAAATAATCCATCATTCAACTGAAGTTAATCATTATTATGTATTATTTTCATGACCTAAGAAAAGAAGAAAAATTTTTGTCGAGGCGTCAAATGGGAGGAGGAAAAAGTTAGGGTATGGGCTTCAATTGGTTTTTTTTTTTTTAAATAAAATAATGAAATTTGGTATTTGTTTCATCAAAAATAAACTCAGCTGAGTGTAAAACTTTGTTAGAGGAACAAAAGTTGACTTTTAATGACATCTCTGAAGGCACACCTGTTTTCTAGCAAGATAACGCCCCAATACATTCAGCAAAAAATATTAAAGACTGGTTTACTCGCAACACAATTGACAAATTAGATTGGCCTGCTGTCTCCCCAGACCTGAACATTATCAAACATGTTTGGGGAATTCTTTCAAGAAAGGTGTACTCTGAGTCAAGACAGTTCAGAACATTCGACGAGTTGAAATCTGCAATTCCGGCTTCAAGTGAAGAAATACCTGAAGAAACAATCAAATAATTGTACGACTCATTACCAAACAGAATTTTTGAATTTATAAATGGTGATGGAAAGGTCACAAAATATTAAAATGAGTTTTATTTATTTTTACCAGGGAGCATGTCCAACATTTTGACGGGCCTTAACTTGATTGGAAAATTTAAAAAAAAATGTATATATTTTTGGCTTGAAAACCCAAATACAAGCAGGCTGCTGAACTTCAGGTGAGTGATGGGTTATTTTATTACTGTTTTACGAGTAATTTGCAAAGATGGAAGGGTGGGGATAACAATTTTTGAAGTGTGTCTAACATTTTGACACTGAGTGTATATCATCCTAATAATGCCAATCACCATCGCTGTGGGGCACAAAACTAAATAAATAAATTAAAAAAAGTAATATAAATGTACTAGTATATAGGAATAGCATAATTTTTTTATTAAAACCATATTAAATTGTTGTCTTTATTACCAGTCTAATGTTTATTAATTGTCTTTATTCCTAGCATATAATGATCATTTGTTGTATTTAATTTTTGATTTGTTGTTTCAGTTTTTGTTATTTTTCTATAATTTTGTTTTCATTTTACATTGTGAAACTTTGAGCCAAATCGCCAAGTTGCGGGTGCTCCTGTATAAACAAATAAAAAAAAAATTCAACTTATACAAAGAAAAATTAGGTCCGTTTAAATATTTATTTTCAATAATTCCACTTACGTCACAACAATAAATTACAAATAAAGGCGGGAAATGGCCAGCTGTACATTCAAACCAATAATTTATTTTCTAAACGTTTCTCAAAACGAATACTAGTGACAGCAATAAAAAGTCCGTCAGTCAGGGGCTGCGTTAACTAAGCACCTGCCTCACGAAAACAATTTTTGGTATTTCTGCTTCAAAGAGTGTGCTTCATGATATAACTGCTTATTGTAAATATGACATGTGTAGGAGTGGGGGTTTCCTGAAAGCCGAAAACTATAAAATTGTAAGTATCTTGGTTAATAATCAAGATAGTGAAAAAATGCGAATAACAAAATTTATAGAAAATTGAATGTAAATAAAATAAGGTTGGTTCTGTACAAGTTTTCGATCCGACGGGTAATAACAGAGATATTAGGAATTTTTGAAATTCCCCCCCTCTTATCACACTGGTTGGATTTTAGCCGTTAACAAACTTCAGTTCATTTTTACATAAAACGTAAGAGGGGGAAGATTGGAAAACATCGAAATATCTCAGTTATTATACGAAGATTGAAAAATTGTAAGACGCACTCTTATTGCAAATTGAATTGCCTATGATTGTTGTTTTTCTCTCTCTCATGAGTATTAACAAAGGTATTCATATATATTTTACGTTCTTAACACAAAAATGTTTATTGTCCAACGCCAACTCAATATTTATCTTCTTCATTCACGCCAATAGACGGTCACACCCACAAATATCAGCAGCAAAAGTGACGACAAAAATAAGTCCATAATCTTATTCAGTTATTTAATATTACCTTTATAGTTGTGGACCCTTATTAAATTACACCTTGATTGGCGATGCCTATGTATCTATTCATTGAAATGTAGTAGACTTTGATTGGCAAATCATAAGATTTGTGATTGAAAAGTAGCACAGCTTGATCGGCAAAGCTTAATAATTATCTATTCATTGAAGTGCATCAGATCATGATTGGCAATGCTTAAGTATCTATTCATTGAAATGCATCAGATCATGATTGGCAATGCTTAAGTATCTATTCATTGAAATGCATCAGATCATGATTGGCAATGCTTAAGTATCTATTCATTGAAATGCATCAGATCATGATTGGCAATGCTTAAGTATCAATTTATTGAAAAGTAGCACAGCTATATTTGGAAATTAAAGACGGCCGTTCATTTGATATGTTTTTCCTCTTCAGGCTACATTCATTAGCGACTAATGCATCGATGTCAATCTAAATTAATTCATCAACTCCCATTCATAATTACAAAAGCAGCAAGACGCTCCGTGTTGGTAGCAACCTACTGATAACGGAGCTGAGTGATAAGGTGCTAGGTAAAGAGAAGGAGCCGCTGCTCTGTAATTTATGAGTCGATAGTGAAGGTTCACGTGTCGGGAATCGATCTGAGTCAATTTAGCATTAGAGCTATCGATTTATTTCGCCAGGTCAACGGCAAACTTTCCATTTCTCAATTATCCCGTTATCAATTCCCCCTCCCCTTCCTTCGTAGCCTTATCACAGAATCTATCTCACAGAAGCAGTGGTAAGAGGTTTATCAGATTAAAATTTTGATTCAATTTATAAATTGCCGTTAATAATGTATTCATTGAACCATTGAGATTTATACATTGTTTCATGCGAAAATATGACCTATTTAAATTAACTTAACCAATCCATGGCAAAGATTTAACTAAAAATGAATAACATCACAAAATTTTTATTTCTATAGTAGTTTCGCGTCCAAATGATGCTTCATCAGATTTCCCTCGTGAAGTATACTAATAGATAAATCTACGTACTTGTAACACAACACCACCGTGAATAAATACAAACGGAAATAAGAAATGTTTCATCCAATTTGAATAACCTGCCGAAAGGAAGCGTTAGGTTAGAAATGTAAACAAACGGGTCTGTCCGCTTCACACCGGAAAGAAAAACAATTACTGAAATATATCAGAATATAACATATTAATTTTATTGAGAACTATTTACTATATCTAGTACTGTAATTAATAATAAGTCAGAATAATTGTTATCTCAATCAATCAAATTTTAGTAGTCCAAAACCTTAAGACGGGGGGGGGGGGTCACCGGGATATACTTGCATGTATCTTGTATAATAAAGGTCTCTTGAATACAATTTTCGGTATTTAAACTTCGAATAATGTGATTTATTATGTAGCTGAGTATTGTTTATATAACAGTAGTAGAAGTGGCGGTTTGCTGATGGCTGAAAACTGAAAAATACAAATATCTCGTTTAAAATTCAAGATAGAGAATCAATGCACAATATTTATAGTAAATCTAATTTGCAATAAGATTGATTCTATACAAATTTTCGATCCAACGTATAGTAACGAAGATATTTCTAATTTTCGAAAATCCCCCATCTAAACCCCTCTCCCTCTGTCAACTGATTTCAGCCTTTAACAAACTTGATCTTCCTTTTTACCTAAAACGATTAAATACCGAGTTTGGTGACGATTAAATAAAAATTGCGACCGCTAGAGTGTTAACAGACAAATATATATATATATATATATATATATATATATATATATATATATATATATATATATATATATATATATAATTTTGAACGGATCTCATTTTCGTCATCTCCTGGGTAGAATCGATGGACATTTGAAGTAATTTTTCGAAAATCGCGTCATGAGTACGACCTCAATAGCTGATTTCCCTTAAGGGAAATCTGCTAATAGAACAGGAAGAGGTAACTACAGCCACGACTACATAGTTACATAGGAACTTTTTTTTAGGAGATGCGCAAGCCAGAGAATAGATTACAAAGTATAACAGCTAAAGTCAGCTGATTAAGATCGATAAGTATAGAAATAAAATTATCGATTATGCACATTAAGTGGAGTCTTCAAACTGAAGAAGAAATTTATAATTGAACAAAACTTAATTTACAGATTTTCTAATAAATATAAAATATTGTTATTATTATTTATTAAAGTTCACTTTTTGCAACTCAGGCTAATCGGGACGGGTTATCTACAGGTTACCACCCTTTTCTAGCCAGGGTGGGACTTAGGATGTTATTTAATGAATTCGGCACTAAATACTTTCCATTGCCCTTGCAAGAATCGAACTCGCCACTCTAGGTTTACCAGGTGAGTCAACGTTTTAACTCACGTGACTAACCTGAGCCCCAAATTAAACTAAACTGCTAAAAAATGAATAGGGATATTGGTAGGTTTTATGGTATTT
Source organism: Riptortus pedestris (assembly GCA_019009955.1). Taxonomy (NCBI): domain Eukaryota; kingdom Metazoa; phylum Arthropoda; class Insecta; order Hemiptera; family Alydidae; genus Riptortus; species Riptortus pedestris. Next base: position 147,505,083 of record CM032230.1, read on the forward strand.
ATGGGGCCTAGCATTTTTTTAATTATAAATATCATTAATATTTAATAGAAATTATTGTCTTTTCCCCCCATAAAAAGGTTATTTAATTTAGGTCGATTTAATTAAAATTAATAGGATAAGAAAAAAACAACCAATATCCCTATTCATTTTTGAGCAGTATATATGTAATCCACATGTTTATTCTCGGTTTTATTATTGAGCCCTTTTTTTAGCAGATTTCCCTGAAGGGTCGTACTCATGACGCGAGTTTAAAAAAATTTCATGAAATGTCCATCGTGCCTACCTAGGAGATTACGAAAATGAAGTTCGTTCATAATTTTATATATCAGTCTATTACCACTCTAGCGATCGTTTGAGTTATACCAATACCAAACTTCGTATATAAGTGTTTCACCCGGAAATGAAAAATCAAACTCTTTAACGGCTAAAATATGGAGATGGAAATTTCCAAAATTCAAAATAGCACAACTATTTAAGTCCATAATTATAACTAATAACGTTCTAATACTGTTGCCCACTCATTTTGTTTTTGAAGCATACTTATTGAGGAAACTATTGGCACATTCTTGTTTACAGCTGTCGGTATACCGCCATTTTAATTCATCTAATTTTTTCTTAGATATAAAAAAGTCCTTGAAGCAGATTTCCCACGTTTATGCATTTATTTAGTAAAAGCTCAATGAGAACAATATTTGTTACTTTGGATTCAAATTAAGTGCTTCATTGTATAATAGCGTATCTTCATTATGGCATGAGTTGGAGAGGGGGTTTACTGAAGGCCGAAAACTAAAAAAATGCAAGTATCTCGGTTAATATTAAAGAGAGTGAAAGAACGCACAGAACAACGTTTATATAACATTACATTTGCAATAAAATTGGTTCTATAAAATTTTACGGTTAGATGCATATTAACTAGAGATATTAAGAATTTTCGATATTCCCATCCTCTAAACCTCTCCTATCCCAGTCCGATTTCAGCCATTAACGAAGTTAATCTTTATTTTTGCATTAAGCGTTTTAATATCAAGTTTGGTAACGATCAAACAAAAATTACGACCGCTAGAGCGGGAACAGACAAATATAGAAATATAAATAAATAAATATATGTGTGTGTCTTTAAATATATATATATATATATATATATATATATATATATATATATACACTCAACCGCAAAAAAAAAAACCGGACACTTAGATTTAGTCTTATAATTTTGTTAAATACTTAATATATATGTATATTAATCTTTTTAATTAAAATAATTGGTTAATCTATAGGTTATTTAAACAAAATCTGCCAAAAGTGAATAATTTTTATTGATTATTTACAAAAAAATACAAAATAAAAAAAAGAAAAAGATAAATTAACACATTTAAAAAAAAAATTATTCTTCATTTTTATTACAGTGAATGGTAGACTTCGCTACCCCAAGCGTTTCGGCAATGTAACGTAAGCTCCGGCCTTCCATCTAAGTTTGAAAGACCCATTATTCTGGACCGAAATAAAAATAAAACATTAATTAAAGAAAATGCTTGGTTAATAATTAAAGATGTTTAAATATGCGAAAAACTACTTACAGTTTAGAATAGATCAACTTCACGACAAATAAATCTAATCTGAGTTTTATCTAATTGTTTACTAATCCTGAAGGGATTAGTTCAATGGACTTAGACTCTAAATTCTCTGTAATAACTAGAATACCCACATAAAGAAAATTGCTGAAAATTAGCTTTTAATACGACAAAAATGAAGTGCGGTTGAGTGTATATATATATATATATATATATATATATATATATATATATATATATATATATATATATAATTCTACTGTACTTGTGTATGTCACTGAACTCCTACTAAACGGCTCGACCGAATTGATTGAGTTTTTTGTAAGCGTTTGAGCGACGTCCTGGATGGTTTAGATTCACAAATCTGCCTGACAGATTGAGCAGGAGTGGGGGTTGTAAGGGTGGCCTAAAATTAAAAATAGCGATAGTTCATTTCCTATTGGTTTTTCGGCAAATATGCGCATTATAAAAGTTGTTTATTTTGTTATTTAGAATAACTTTTGATATATTTACTTTTGGCCTAGAACAAAGTATAAACGAGATATGCACTAAAATATTAAAGTGGAGCCAACAATTTTATTGGGCACTAATGATTGAACCGAACTTAACAAAACTCTATATTTAGATAAGCATTAATTCTTCCATGGTTATAAGCAATATTATATTTTTCAGGTTCAAACGGGAGTGGGGGTTATAAGGGAGGTCTGAATAAAAAATTTGGGATATATCATTTTCTATTTGTTTTTAGGCAAACGTGCACATAACAAAAGTTGTTTTTTTGTGTTATTAAAAGTAGCTTTTGTTTTAAATATATTATTATTAAATTTTAATCCTAATCGCTTGAAATATCATGCAGGACAACGCCTGTCGGGGCCACTATTATATATATATATATATATATATATATATATATATATATATATTACAATGAAAGGTTAATTATAATTATTTAAATTTAATCTATTTACCAGTTACTTCTCAGGGTCATATATTGCACGGCAAGCATTCCCGTTTCCACCATCTCTGCTATAAGAGCTAATTTATCTATTTAATCAGAGATATAGCACAATTAGGCTAGATAATTAAAGAAACACTTACTCTGTTTTCATCTTGGGAGTCGACTGACGATTCCTGTCCTGCTAAATTGACCTTTGGATTCACAGGGCTCCGCTGTCCGTCCCTTGACAGGTGCTGCTACCTCTTTTAAAGCCCAGTACTAATCACTCTGATCTCATAGATATAGAGAGACAGCGGAGTACCTCTAAGGCTCGACTGTTACAATATATACATATATACAATTTTGAACGGGACCTCATTTTTACGGAGCTCTTATTGAAAATCTACTAATAGCAAGGCCCTCATATGCTCCGTCAGGATCGAGAGCTATAAAAGCCGAGCGAACGGAAAGTGAAACACACAGTACTTGGCTGGAATTCGAATGACTGGACTTGGCGGAAGATGGAATTGATTGAAGGAAGAACTCCCAGAGGGCATCTCTGTTAGATCTATTGCAGAATGTCTGCCTTGACTAGAGTTGGACATCGGGCAACCTGGTCACGCAGCGATTTACAGAACGTTCCAGCAATGCATCTAGAACTCAGGCACTCATATACACATCTCTTTTAAGACTTAACCCTAGAACTACCAAGAGGGGGGGGCTCCTTGAGCCCACAACATTTTGTTTTGTTCCCTATCACCCAATTTTAATGGGATATTTTTGATATTTTATGTATTCCTCAGAAAAACATCCTAGAGTGTGGGCATAACAATAAAATTAAATAAAAAAATTTCTATGTTGAGAAAAAAAAATGTTTTTTACGTATGGGCTCGAGGAGCCCCCCCCCCCACCTTGGTAATGCACCAATACCAAAACCATACACTTAAGGACCAAGGGGGGGCTCCTCGAGCCCACTGATATTTAATACTACTTTTAACTAGTAATTCAGGTGTTATTAATTATATTGCTCAAATAATAATTACTTTGATGTAATTTTAACATACACAAACCTTCTCAAGTTTTTTTTTCTCAAAAAAAAATATATATATTCTCCCCATATAATTTGTTTTCATATAAAAATATATTACTGAGATGGTTATAATTATTGCTCCTGATAGGTACTTTTTTAGAAAAGAGAAGATTTTCTAGGTTGTTCCCAACTAGGGGAACAGTTAGTCCATGTTGCATCCTGGATAAACACTCGGAAAAAAAATTATTGTGCAAAAGCACCGATAATTGCATTACGAATCTGATAATTATATTTTCTTAAATTATTATTCTATTATAATGTTATAATAACTTAGATATAGATAACTTTTTATTCTAACAATGTTTAGATATGTTCCTCCAGTAGAATAAAATTACATTTAATTTAAAGTCATCCTTTTTTCCCCATCCGAACTTTTTTTTAAATTTATTTTTATTTTTGTATTTAATTTTTTTTTCCACAGGTGTCATAAGAAACGTTCATTAAACATAATCCAATAGAAATAAAAATTTTAAATAAATTATAGAACCAAAATAAAAGGTTTTTAAGGTTGTGGGCTCGAGGAGCCCCCCCCCCCCCTTGGTAATCCATGCGACCTGGGAGAGGTCGGTAATACTAGGGTTAATTCAAGTTTGGTGGCCATCAAGTTTGAGAAACTCTAGGAGAGAAGAAGTAGTTCTCTCGAGACCTAGGATAGGTCATATCAAATTAACACACTCGTACTTAATGGCAAGACTGACAGCCCCACTTGTTCAACTTGTAACATTCTCTTAACGATAAGACATATACTGGCAGAATGCCGAAAACGACAACACCAGGACTTCCCTTACGACTTACAAGAACTATTGAAGAAAGGCGTTAACAACACATCTCATACCTACACAAAATTCAAATATATGACCAAATTCAACATGCAAATTAAGTCTGTGGTTTTATATATATATATATATATATATATATATATATATATATAAGCTACCCTAGAGGAAATAACAACAATCATTAGTAAAAGCACCATTTTCAGCCATTCATTTCCTATTTATCATCCACCAACTATATGTTCACTTATTAAATGTTTATTTATTTTACTTTCGTTATTATTTTTGTTATTGTTACTTGGTGTTATCTCTTATTTATTTTGCTTTTGTTATTTCACTTTGTACAATTTTTGACTTTTGAAAGGCCAAACGCCATTGATTTGATATTCATAAATAAATAAATCTAATCTTATATTTATATATATATATATATATATATATATATATATATATTTATATATAAAGTCCGTCCACGCAGGGGCTGCGTAAACTAAGCAGATTTCCCTCGTGAAGTTTAGTAATAGATAAATATACATACTGCTAACACAACACCGTGAATAAATACAAACGGAAATAAGAAATGTTTCATCCAATTTCAATAGCCTGCCGACAGGAAGCGTTAGGTTAGAAATGTAAACAAACGGGTCCCGCCTCACACCGGAAAGAAAACAATTACTGAAATATATCAGAATATAACACATTAATTTTATTGAGAACTATTTACTATATCTAGTACTGTAATTAATAATAAGTCAGAATAATTGTTATCTCAATCAATAAAATTTTAGTAGTCCAAAACTTTAAGATGGGGGGGGGGAGTCACCAGTGCATATTTGCATGTATCTCGTATAATAAAGGTCTCTTGAATACAATTTTTAGTATTTAAACTTCCAATAATGTGATTTATTATGTATCAGAGTATTGTTTACGTAACATGAGTAGAAGTGGCGGTTTGGTGAAAACTGAAAAATGCAAACCCTCTAAACCCCCCCTCTCACTTGTCCGATTTCAGCCGTTAACGAACTTGATCTTTCTTTTTTACATAAAACGCTTAAATATGAAGTTTGGTAAGGATTAAACAAAAATTGGGAGAACCGCTAGAGCGGTAACAGACAAATATATATATATACAGTTTGAACGGACCTCATTTTCGTCATCTACTAGGTAGGATCGATGGACATTTGAAGAAAAATGTCGAAAATTCCGTCATGAGTACAAACCTCAATAGCTGATTTTTCCTTAAGGGAATTCTGCTAAAATATTATATATATATATATAGATATTATATATATATATATATATATATATATATATATATGCCTCTTACCGCTCTACCAATTGGAATTTTCAGCAGATTTCGCTATTGAAGTCGTACTCATGACGCGGTTTTCGAAAATTTCCTCAAATACCCATCAATCCTACCCAGGAGACGAAGAATAAATAAATCATGCTATAACCAAAATCGCTTCATGAGTACGACCTCAATTGCTGATTTCTCTTAAGGGCAATCTTCTAAAAATATGTTGCGAGATATCACAAGTGTGTTAAAACAGCAAGTGGTTATATATGATGAACCATTTTATTCGAAGCATATATACCAAATATTGTTTACATTAAATGTTTACCGAACGAGATACATTCAAATACGTAGTATGATGTCATATTTTTTTTGTTGTCAGACTAAAATAAACCCCCACTGCTATTCATCAAAATTTGATTTATAGATAGGGAACATATGGGGATGATATTCTTATTGCGTTCGACGGGGGCGTGGGAAATCTGCTTAGTTTACGCAGCCCTGGCGTGGAGGACTTTTTATTTATTGATTAGCAGATGGATCAATGAATCGTAAGAGTTTTTCCGAAAGGTGCTCATGACGGAATGGCCTGCCGTCAGAGAGGACCTGCCCCTGACAGTTCTGTGTTAATCTACAGTTGACAGCTTCGTGACAATCCTGTCGCTTGACAGATTTCGGCCGATCGACCGCAATATGCTCCAGGAACTATCAAATGCAGAACACTGTTGCAATGGAGTGTTCTTGGCAATTCGATAATATCCATTTATGTATGACCCATCAAATGCTGACCCAATGAATGCTTTCCTATAAAATAGAACATGACTTCTCATAACTAAATGCTTACTAACTGTGGTTATGAATATCTATATAAATATTACTCTCAGTTTGGCAACTCATATATTAACCGAGTTATTCGTACTCTTTGGTTTTCAGCTTTTAGTTTGACCTCACTTTTGGCAGATTTCCCTTAAGCTATTGAAGTTGTGCTCATGATGTGATTTTCGAAACATTTCCACAAATGGCCATCGATCCCTTCCAAGAGATTATGAAATATATGCAATTGAGTGTTTTTGATAATTCAATAATTAAGAATCATATATATATATATATATATATATATATATATATATATATATATATATAAATATAGAATCATATATATAAAACTGCTCAAAAATGAATAGGGATATTGGCTGTTTTGTGGTATGTATGGGGCCTGGCATATTTTTATTTTTTTTATTATTATAAATATCATGAAATTATTGTCTTTTCCCCCCATAAAAAAGAAATTTAATTAAGATCGATTTAATTAAAATTAATATTTTTTATTTATTTATTTATTTGGAGCTTCGCAGATGTGGCGATGTTGCTCGGGGAAAAAAACTGTATACAATTAAAAACTAAAAAAAAAAACTAAACGAAACAAAATTAATTTAAACGAACATAAGACAACATAACAGGAATATACCATGAAAAATAGAACAGTAACACGAAACAGAAATGGAACACAAAAACATGACTGTAACGGAAAACAGAAACAGACAAACAGAAACTGAAAACGAAAAACAGGACTGGAATGGATCACAATAACCAAATGGAAAAACGAAACAAAGAAATGGAAATCAAAAACAAAATGGAAAACAAAAACAAAATGGAAAACAAAAACCAGAAAATAGAACACAAAATCAAAATAGAAAAACAAATAGAAATGGAACACAAAAACAAAATATACAGAAATGGAATATAAAACCAAAATGGGAAACAAAAAAAGAAATGGAACGCAAAACAGAAATAGAAAACAAAATGAAACTCAAATAATAGAAATTGAACAATAAATTGAAATCAAACAATAAATGGAAATACAACACAACAAATTGACAAAACATAATATCGAATCTACAACAAAAATATTAAACAAAATATAATAAAATATATAAATTGTTGAATAAAATGGAATAAGTATCTAAAATGAATTTAAAATAATTGAGATTTAGAAAAATAAAAATAAAAAATAACCAATATCCCTATTCATTTTTGAGCAGTATATATATATATATATATATATAAATATATATATATTATATATATAATATATATATATATATATAGATATATATATATATATATATATATATCATAGCCTATCATATTTTGACGCATTAATAAAACATTTTTCTAGAAAAAATCCGCCACGCAGGGAGTGCGTAAACTAAGCAGATTTCCCTCGTGAAGTTTAACAATAGATAAATCTACATACTGGGAACCGTGAATATTATGTGAATAAATAAAAACTATAATAAGAAACCTCTCGACGGGAAGCGAACAGAAATGTAAACAAACAGGTCTGCACATATATCAAGGTATTTATTGTTATAATAAATACGTACAATACAGAATTAATATTGAGAAAATCAGAATGATCAGCCAACTATGGCTAGAAGGGACAATGTGGTAAGACTAAAATGTAATAAAAAATTACACGTCATCGATACGACATCTGTATGTAAAGTATGCCAAGAGGACTATGAAACCCTAGAACACTTGATGTCCTTTATATCCATGATACCAAGCTGTGAAGGAAAGAGTTCAACATCTCATCACAAGGAAGGGTTGCTGACCTCCTCCAGATCACATCCCCGTACAAACTAAATAATATCTGCAAGTACATTCATCAAGATATAACACTAAATGTATCAGAGAATACTGGGGGCAAGCAGAAAGAAACCCGATAAGAAGGATGTAATTTCTCATATCAGCTCTTCACCCACACAAGAATGAAAAACTTTTACTCAAATATATCAGAATACAAGATACTAATTTTATTGAAAACTATGTAGTATATCTAGTATTGTAATTAATATTGAATCAGAATAGTTATTATCTTAATGAATCAAATTTTAGTAGTCCAAGAACTTAAATCCTAACAATTTGAAGAAGAAATGATCATCCTAACATATTTTCAGTTATCTCGTATAATTTTTTTTTTATTAACGTCCATTTTTTGCCACTCAGGCTAATTGGGACATCTCGTATAATAAAGTGCTTTACCAGCACATGGGAAATCTGTTTAGTTTACGCAGTATTTGCGTGGTGGATTATAAATTTATTTTTAGTTGTCTAGTTGATATTTTTAGTTGTCTAGTTGGTATTTTTAGTTGTCTAGTTGGTATTTTTAGTTGTCTAGTTGGTATTTTTAGTTGTCTAGTTGGTATTTTTAGTTGTCTAGTTGGTATTTCTAATTGTCTAGTTGGTATTTTTAGTTGTCTAGTTGGTATTTTTAGTTGTCTAGTTGGTATTTTTAGTTGTCTAGCTGGTATTTTTAGTTGTCAAGTTGGTATTTCTAATTGTCTAGTTGGTATTTCTAATTGTCTAGTTGGTATTTGTTTTAGTTGTCTAGTTGGTATTTTTTTTTAGTTGTCTAGTTGATATTTTTAGTTGTCTAGTTGGTATTTTTAGTTGTCTAGTTGGTATTTCTAATTGTTCTAGTTGGTATTTTTTAGTTGTCTAGCTGGTATTTTTAGTTGTCTAGTTGATATTTTTAGTTGTCTAGCTGGTATTTTTTAGTTGTCTAGCTGGTATTTTTTGTTGTCTAGTTGGTATTTCTAATTGTCTAGTTGGCTTTTGTTTTAGTTGTCTAGTTGGTATTTTTTTTTAGTTGTCTAGTTGATATTTTTAGTTGTCTAGTTGGTATTTTTAGTTGTCTAGTTGGTATTTTTAGCTGTCTAGTTGGTATTTTTAGCTGTCTAGTTGGTATTTTTAGTTGTCTAGTTGGTATTTTAAACCCAAAACTACCAAGGGGGGGGGGGGCGCCTCGAGCCCACAACTTTTTGTTTTTGGTTTCCCTATCACCCAATTTTAAAATGGATATTTTTGATATTTTATGTATTCCTCCAAAAAACATCCTAGAGTGAGGGCATAACAATAAAATTAAATAAAAAAATTTCTATGTTGAGAAAAAAAAATTTTTTTGACGTATGGGCTCGTTAAATTATTGTGCAAAAGCACCGATAATTGCATTACGAATCTGATAATTAGTTGTTTCTTAAATATTATTCTATTATAATGTTATAATAACTTAGATATAGATAAATTTTTATTCTAACAATGTTTAGATATGTTCCTCCAGTAGAATAAAATTACATTAAATTTCAAGTCATCCTTTATTCCCCATCCGAAGTTTTTTTTTTTTTTAATTATTTTTATTTTTGTATATAATTTTTTTTTTTAATTTTTTTTTTTCACAGGTGTCATAAGAAACGTTCATTAAACATAATCCAATAGAAATAAAAATTTAAAAAAATTATAGAACCAAAAAAAAGGTTTTTAAGGTTGTGGGCTCGAGGAGCCCCCCCCTTGGTAATCCATGCGACCTGGGAGAGCTCGGTAATACTAGGGTTAAGTTGTCTAGTTGATATTTTTAGTTTTCTAGTTGGTATTTTTAGTTGTCTAGTTGGTATTTTTAGCTGTATAGTTGGTATTTTTAGCTGTATAGTTGGTATTTTTAGTTGTCTAGTTGGTATTTTTAGTTGTCTAGTTGGTATTTTTAGTTGTCTAGTTGGTATTTTTAGTTGTCTAGTTGGTATTTTTAGCTGTCTAGTTGGTATTTTTAGCTGTGTAGTTGGTATTTTTAGTTGTCTAGTTGGTATTTTATGTTAACGGCCAGTTCCATTTGCATATGAAGCATGTCTTTAGGATCAAATTAGAATCTTCAACAAAAATTTAAATACATCTCGTGTAATATTACATATCTGCTATCATGTATTGCTACAACATTCTCTTATCTACACTCATGGGACAATCCTCTCTCGGAAAAAGTAAATCACTTCGGAGAAAGGAAAACTCGTAGAACTTTGACGGAAAGTATTTTGGAGGCAATAAAAAATTTTAAACAGAGAATATTAGGGGGAGTGGGCGTCGGAGAAGAGAAAATTGGAAATACTTGAAAGTGCCCTCTTCGGAGGAAAGCGAAAATAAAAGAGGACAAACCTTAGAATATTCTTGAAAAATGGATGAAATAAATTACAAAAGTTCGATTATTACCTAATAGCACCTCAAAGAAGAAGAAAAAAAGAAAGAAAATTCGGGAAAAAGAAAGAAAACTGAAAGTGGAGAAGGAGCCTTGCCCTGTCTTAGTAACTTTATTCATAACCTCTTTAATTAAACGATACCAAGATTAAAATCTGTTTTGAAAGCTTCAGGCCGACTTCTCGGACAGAAACTTACAAGAATTTATTAAGGAATTATTCAACAGTATCATAGCAATTCTTTTACATTCAGAGTTATTGCTAATAAAATTATATTTATTAATAATAACTTGAGCTAAAATAAGTTCGTCGCTAAATAATTTCCTATGATATAATATAGGAATTTATTTAGTGACGAACTCATTAAATAAAATCCTTAATCCCACCCCGGATAGAAAAGGGTGGTAACCTGTAGATAACCAGACAAAATTAGCATTAGTAGAATAAAATGATCTTAACCAGAAATTCAATTTATGAAGACAGTAAACATTTGTTTTACGCTAAAAAAAATATTCACTCATTATATCGAATTACTTAATTAAGTTTCACCCTGTTTAGTAAAATTTTAATTATGCAATTTTTAACATATAAGAATAATTTTTAAAACAAGAAAATAAGTCTGATGTTCTATTCAACTGATATATTACAGAAAACTTTCTTTATTAATACGACGATAAACTAAACAAATCTCTTTCTCAGTCTGTCTGTTATGTATTCTCATTTTTCAATGTACGAAATATTTTAAACTATCACAATTGATCGTCCTCTTATTGCTCATCACATATTATCAACCATAAACGTTCGTCAGAATTAAATTAATATAAAATTTATTAACCTAATTATTTGAATCCAAAATAATAAACTATAGAAAATTATTTTGATACAAGATGTTGAATTAACTTAAATTATTTTGATACAAAATGAGAAACTAAATTCAATTATTTTTATACAAAATGATGAACTAAATTCAATTATTTTGATGCAAAATGGTGAAATGTATTCAATTATTTAGTCAAAAAATGACAAACGAACTCAATTTATTTTGATACAAAATGAGAAACTAAATTTAATTATTTTGATACAAAATGATGAACTAAATTCAATTAATTTGAAGCAAAATGGTAAACTAAATTTAATTATTTTGATAAAAAAATAATGAACTAAATTCAATTATGTCGATGCAAAATGGTATATGGTAAACTAAATTCAATTATAAGTCACCTAATGATAAACGAAATCAATTTGTTTTCGATGCAAAATGATAAACTAAATTTAATTATTTTGATTCAATATGAGGAACTAAATTCAATTAATTTGAAGCCAAATGGTCAACTAAATTTAATTATTTTAATTCAAAATGATGAAATAAATTCAATTAATTTGAAGCAAAATGGTATACTAAATTTAATTATTTTGATAAAAAAATGACGAACTAAATTAATTTATTTTGATACGAATTGATAAATTAAATTCCATTATTCTAATACCAAATGATTAACTAAATTCAATTATTTCGAAACAATATGATGAATTAACAAATTCTTTTGATACAAAATGGTAAACTAAATTTAATTATTTTGATTCAAAATGATGAACTAAATTCAATTATTTCGATGCAAAATGGTAAACTAAACTAAATTATTTAGACACAAAATGATAAACGAACTCAATTTATTTCGATACAAAATGATAAACTAAATTTAATTATTTTGATTCAAAATGA